>LOEQ01000212.1:198627-226900 GCA_001685075.1 Bramus lutescens | reverse complement strand
GCTACTCGTGAATAGGCACTCCACCAGCAGAGCTTGGAGCTGGCTGTCGTCCTCAAGATAGCTGGGCATTCATAAAGGTAGTGAGTGGGTATAAGGCGGGGGGTGTAGCCTAACTGAGAGCTCTTGCCTAGCATGAAAGAAGCCCTGGCTTTGATCCCCAGCACCTCCTTCATCAGACACGATGGTACACACCTGAACCCCCAGGGCTTGAGAAGGGAAGGTGGGGGAATCAGAAATTTATGGTCAAGCTGGCTCCAGAGAGAGTTTGAGGTCAGTCTGGGATTCATGAGACCCTCTCTTAAATAACTCTTCTATTTACTTGTTTCATATTTGTATATAATTGCATGGCTGTGCACCACATGAGGCTAGAAATGGCATTGGATCCCCTAGAACTGGGGTTATGGGTGGTGATGAGGCACTATGTGCATGCTGGGAACTGAACCCAGGTCCTCTGCAAGAGCATCGAGTGCTCTTAACCTCTGAGCCATCCCTCTAGCTCCTAAAATAATGTTTTTTTTTAAATGAAGAAACAAAAAGATCTCTTGTGTCTGTGAACTCGTGATTTTTGGCATGACCAAAATAACAGAAGTATGAAACTGAGTGGTTACCACAATGTTGCTCTTACGACTTTTGAAAGCATCTCTGAGGGGCTGAGGAGATGGCTCCACTGGCAAGTCACTTGCATGTTAGTGAGGACCTGAGTTCAAGCCCTAGAATCCAAATAGAAAATCCAGGAACTGTGGTGCTTACTTGTAATCACAGTACTGGGGAGGTGGAGATGGTCAGACTCTGGGGCTCGCTGGCCAGCTAGCCTAGCCTACTTAGTTATTTACTTAATGTTGCTAATACATATCTGAAGTATAATTGCCTATCCAATGGCAGAGCAAGGTGCAGGTGCCTAAGCTACTCACCTGTAATTAATATTCATATTTTAGAGCCAGTTGCTGCTAAACCTGATGACCTAAGTTTGACCTGAGGCAGCTACATGATGGAAAGAGAGAACCTACTCCTAAAAGTTGCTCTCTGACCTTCCAGGCCCACTGTGGTCTGGAAACACACAAATGTAGAATGTAAAGCTAATTAATTACCATCTTAGCATCTTCAGTTAAGAACATGAGGCATAGGCTGGGGATGCCTCACTGTGCAAGACACTTGACACCAGACTGTAAAAACCTGAGTTTGGATCACCAGAAACCACATAAAGCTGTATACAGTGCTGTGCTCCCACAGTGAGATGGGACAGGAGAGACAGATCCTCAAAAGCATGAGGGCCACCTAGCCTGGCGATTGTAGCAAAGGAAATCAAGACATCTTTTCTCAGACAGGACTAAAGATGACTAACACCTGAGATTCTACTGACCTCCCAGCACATGCTGTGCATGGACATACATACACACACACACACACACACACACACACACACTCACAAACCATGGTACTTGCCGGAAGCCAGCATTTTTAAGATCCAGGGTTCATTTCCACCATGGTTCAGTGGATCCAGATAGGAAATATCAACACTGCTGTGCTGGACCTTTTCAATTAGTCTAGGAAGTTCATATCTGGTGTGTGCAGTGCAGCCCAGAGTGTAATCGTTTGCTGGTAATAACCCGGGCCTTGTTTTGCCTTGTGGATCTGACTACAGAACCCGACATCCCATGAACAGAACCACCATTTGCTTTTTTATTGGCCTGTTGTGGGGTGATGACTGCACACAACTAGGAAACACTTTTATCCCCCCCCCCTTTGCAACTCAGTTACGAGGCTGAAGGGCAAACATAGATTTTTTTTCCCACAGGAAGCTGGCTTCCTTGATGGGTAGATTTCTGCACCACCTCTGCCATGAAGGGTTAGCTGCTTTTAACAAACAAAAATGCCTGGACTGAAATAAGGAGGGGAAAATAAATAAGTAAAATGAGAGCACACTCCAGGTCACCTTACAGAAGAGCAGGAGGCATGCTGACTCTTGGCCTTTCTCTCCTGCTTGGCCAGGAGGCTCTAGGAATCAAACAAGGAACAAGGCCCCATGTGGTGGTAAGAACTCTGAATTCGGAGCCAGAAGTCCAAGCCAGGATTCTGTCCCCAACCCTGATTGACTGCCCTCATTCTTTCCATCCTCTGTACCTCTATCTGTCACATGAGAAAAAGTGGCCTGGCTTCATCCATGTATGCTTTATAAAAATTCTGTCACTCTTTCCTGCATATTTTTTCAGAGCATTCGTGTCTCTGGGTAAATGCTTCAATAAAGGCTACATGGAAAGAAGATGGTGACAGCAGCAATCTCACTCCTGGCTTTGCTGCTGACATGGTCTTTCTGTGCCAGCCGTCTAGGTTGTAGGATCCAGTCCCCACGGCTGACGGAGATCACTAGGTTTGGGGGATTGGTGAGATCTCTTTGTTTTAGCTGAGCGTGTTGGCCTAAGGCTGATGGAGCTCACCAGCTTGAGGGCTGCAGCGGAACCCAAGGCAGGCCATGTAAACACAAGGACCTGAGTTCAATCCTGAGAACCCAGTTTTGAAAGGAAGGGCGGAAGGAAGGAAGGAAGGAAGGAAGGAAGGAAGGAAGGAAGGAAGGACGGATGGACGCTGGTAGCTATGCTATGTACCTGTAATCTTAGAAAGGTGGTGGGTGGCAGGAGGACCCCTGGGACTCACTCGCCAGCAAGACTAGCTTACTTTACAAGTTTCACATCAGTGAGAGACCCTGTCTCCAAAAAGAGGTGAATAATACCGAGGAATGACACCAAAAATTGCTCTCTGTCCTCCACATACATATATACATATACACACGTGCATGCTCACCCATAGGCCTCCACCCACCTGCACACACCAATGTGCACATACTCCTCCATGAACACACACACACACACACAAAATAAAAATAAATCTTAAAGAAGATTTTTGAAAGAAGTATTGTAAACTAATCCCCATCATCAGTACACCAGGCAGCACACTGGGTATAATTGCCCCACTTCTTGGCATCTGGCACAGTATCTGGTTGGCAGAACCACGCTCTCTGTATGGGTAATAAGCTCAGTGTTCAGCCTGCATTCCTGGGGCAGCAATGAGGGGAGGCATCACAATAGAAATGGCTATTGGATCCAAAGTGTTATAATTGAAACCTCTGGAGAAAATTACTCCTGAAGGATGCGGGACTTCAGTACATCTGAAAAGGAGAGATGCCGCTCCTGGTCTTCCCATTGACTGTAGCTTCCCGAGACCTATTTTTAGCAGTAATAATAGTGCCGCCTACCCCCGTACTCATTTTCTACTGATTTTAAGATTTGGTATTATCCTATCCAGTCTCTCTAAATTGTTAGGACTGCTGGGACGGGTGTGGGTAATAGGACATATTCTAAAAGAAGGATACATTCAATGTTTGCATTCCAATTTGATTAGTAGTTTTGTTGTTGTTGGTTTGCTTCTGGGAGTTCATTCAGAACAAAGGGAAAGCATGTTCACGTGGAGGTCATTTCTGAACAAGATCTCTGGACATCCCAGGACCCCTGCACATGCACCTGCCCCAGGTGCAATGGACCTCGATGTAAAAGTGAGCTTTCTTTAGAACCGCTCCTGAGTCAGGAGCAGGCAGGCCAGGGAAACTCAGCTGAAAAGACAGATACGAGCTATGGAAGGGGTCCCAGAAAATAGGTGCCGCCATGTGTGTATTGGGGTGATGCCTTGGGAGTACTGGGGTGGAGGTGGAGAGTCCAAGCATCCAGGCAAACCCCAGGCAAAGTTTCAAGGCAAGAACCAAGGAATCCAGAATGAAAGGGATCAAAGGAATGCCTCCTGGAAGGACTGCCCTGTGTATTATGCAGCTGGAGTGGGGTTTCTGGCCACAGAGTCAGCCACTGTGGGACGGTGACCCTTGAGTCCTAAGCATGTTAGTATTGTCTGCAATAGCTTTTTCCCACAGACCTCTGCACAAAATGGTGGATTTGCCAACTGACATGGGATACTCTATGTAGCATGTGCAACCATACCAGAAATGCCAAATATCCTGAAAGGACATTCAAATCACCCACCTTCTACCCTATACCTGCATTCTGTCAGGAGAATGCTTTGTGACACCTTGGTTCCCTAGGGTCTATAGGAATCTTCAGATCAAGTTCTGAGAAGAGGTTTCCATGGACGGGTACTTCTAAAGAATTCACACATTAGGAACCACAATACTGGAGGGCCAGAGAGCTGGGTTCCGTCCAGAAAGTGCTTGCTTGAAAGCATAAGGACCCCAGTTCAATCCCTAAAACAAACCGAGTGTTCCAGCACAGACTCATGATCCCGGCACTAGGGAGCTCGACATTGATGGACCTCTAGAGCTTGCTAGTCAAACAGCCAAGCTGGGTTGGTGAGCCCAGGCTAGTGAGAGATTTTTCTCAAAACATAAGGTGAAGAGCTATCATTAGAGATACCTGACATCAACCTCTGACCTTTACAGATACATATGTGTGCGTGCACACACACACACACATGCAAGTAAATAATAAAAAAAATTGATGTACAATCAATATATTAATTTTGTTTAACTAAAGTAAATGTCCATGGTATTCCTACCTCAGGCAGCTGGTAAGCTAGCTAGCTACCTGTCAAACATCTGGTGTGGCTAGCGTTGGCTACTGTATTTGCTGACTACACTACATTCGGCCATTTGTCTCTGAGATGGTCTAGTTATTCCTGACACTGCCAAAGAAATAAGAGGGGCATGAGGTCATAGAAAAGAAACTGCAGAAACCAAGTCAGAGGACCTAATAACACCCAGGACCCCCACCCCACCAGAGGGGTTCCCCATGCAGATGCTTGTATTGAGAAGTTTGACATGGGCCATGTAGTCCCCAGACCCTGTCTTAAAAAAAATCACACTTACGAAAAAAGATCCTTGAACATGCATGTGGTAGTTGGCACTTTGTGTTAATTACATTTGAGTAGAGAGTCGGTGATAATTTACCCAGTCTCTGGTAGTTAATTTTGTTCTATCCAGGGGAAAATTCTGCTGGGTCTATGAGCGGCTACGGTGCAATTAGACAGCAAGAAGGTTTTTGTCCGCTACTATTGATTAGTATTTACTTTAAAAAAGAGTAAAAGCTATTCCCTCACCCTGGTGCTGCCTAATCTGTCAAAGAGAAGGCTGTGTGTTTCAGAGACACATAGTAAGCATGTTCATATGTTGTGAAATCCCCCCCAAAAGAGTCCAGTGGGAAAGAAAGCTCCCCAACTGGTTTTAATGATGCTCAAATAAAAGGCAGAGACCACAGCCAAGATCTCATTAAAAGAAGTCTTTTTGTAGATTTGCTTATTTATTTATGAAACACCTCTGAAATATTTATAAATGCTTCCCTGATATTTGTGTGGAAATCCATGTTAGGGCTTCTTTGGAGAAAGGGGGGGGCAGGAAATCACGGGGAGATTATGGCTTTGAAGGAAAAGGTGGATTCTGTACCTTTTCCTTCTGTAGCAGGAAATGGATGTGGGAGAGTATACCAAGATGTCACTAGGGGGTGCCCCAAGAACCAGGCAGCCAGGAACTTACTCAGCACAGGTGTCCCAAGTCGCCTGGATCTCTTCAGCAGAAGCCCGAGCGATCACCCGTGCTCTGTTTAATTTTCCTGACAGAACCGGGGCAGATCCAGGCGCTCTGAGGCCTTTATCGCTTCCTTCTCTTTTAGAGCTATTTATTAATTGAAATAATAGTTCGGCTGCCCCTCGCCTCAGCCCCACTTTCATCTGTTTAGCAACCGCTTCCCACGAAACACAAAAGAGCTCGGCGGTGACACTTGTGTCTTAATTAACGTTGAATACCGTGTAGAGCAGCTGTCATAGTTCTTGTCGCTGGAAAGAAAGCACAGTGGTTCCTGCTTGAAAAAAAAATAAAAACGGAAACAACACATATGTGTGTGGGGGGTAATCTAATGGGCTGTCTTTGACATGTTTTAAGAATTATATTTTTAAGATAAACTTTTATTTTGTTAATTATGTGTATGTGTGAGAGGCACTGGGTCCCCTGGAGTTGTAGTTACAGGTGGTTGTGAGCCACCATAGATGCTGGGAATTAAACTCAGGTCTTCTTCAAAGGCAACAGCTACTACTTTTAACCACTGAGCCATCCCTCTAGCCCTAGCATCCCCCCCCCAAAAAAATAATGGTACTTAGCATGCACCTACCCATGCAAACCGGAAACTGCTGGGCCGCCAAGGTCTTCCTAGACAATAGGGGAACATTAGGTTGCCCAGTGACTCTGGGAAATAATCCAAGATCAGGGATGATGACAGAGCTAAGACAACATAGCAACTTAAAGAAGAGGAGGGGCTGACACTGATTTCTCAAGTTATGATATTTCCATGCCTGTCCGACCCATGGATGTCAATGTGTGCCACTCGGCCTGGAGCCTCCTGCCCTCGCCTGTCTATGTACGAATGCACCCCAACCTTGGCACTCTTTCCGGTTCCTGGAGCGAGGGGCATTTCGTGTGTGTTTAGGACGTGCAGCTTCCTCACTTTTCTGAGTTCTCCCCTTGTCATCCACATCAGTCTCGGCCACCCCAAACCACGTCACCACTATTTTCCTTGACTATGGCACCTGCGGTGCTTCTCTGGAGCCCCACCCCTACCCTGTCTCTCATTCCCCCTGTAGAACAGCTACTCTGCTCATGTGAGAGCAAGCCATACAGAGCTCGAACTCTGACACAGTAGAATTTGGTGCCGGATTTATTTCAGTTCATGCACATATCCCCCCTTCTTCCTATGGCCTGCATATTCCCTAGAAGAAGGAGATAGAGAGGCTCAGACAGCCACGGCTCCATTGAAAGACAGCACCTAGTGAGTGAGAACTCTGCGTATGAGGAGTGAGTGGCACCCCCGGGCTGCCTCACAGTCACCCTGCTTTTCAATCCTTGTCTCCTGACATGCATGTTTTCCTCAGCTCTGAGTATGTCTGTACATGGCTAAACCCCCATCTGGCTATAACCGAGTTTACCTTCTTCACTGGGAACTTCTAGGCCACCAAGAAAATAGTGTCATCTTGTCCTACCCAAAATGCATCTGGCACTCAGTTGTGTCCTGGTGGGTTCCCTATGTCATCAAGATGAACTTTATAAGGGAAAGACTTCTAGCAAAATCCAGGAGATACCTAAGGAGGATAAGGGTGCACAACATTTAGCCTTTGACTCTTTTCAAATGTTATGTTACTGTGTATGCATGTTGTCTGAACCTCACTAAAGGCATCGAGTGCCCAGTGACTGCTCAGCTGACTCCCCATGGAAGAAAATACAAGTGATATCCTCTGCTCGCACCCCTCACACCCAGGGTCAAGAATAGGCAAGCACTTGGTACAATTACTGAAATTTCATTGTTTTAGGCCAATAAGATGCTTCACAAAACTGTATGCACACTAAAAATGAACCCTCGCAAGCTGGCCAAGCTAGTAGGATGGCAGGGCATTTTCCAACAGAGCTTTGCATGCGAAGTTTAACTCATTAGAGGATACTGTATTCATCCTCATTGCTGCCTCATTGAAGTGTCTGGTATGTGAACTTTCAAGGATCAATCTTCTTCTCTTTTGCATAATTCTAAACTCATGGTTCCTGGGAGGGTAATCACCCTTGTAATGACCATGGTGTTTCTGTTTATTCCGAATAACATATGCACTCCTCTGTGCCTTTGACTTGGGATGGCCCAATGCATTCGACATTTGCCTCTTGGAGAAAGAGATGGGGTTGGGGAATAAAATTGGTTTCCCGGATACATTTCAAAGTGAAGCAGACTCTGAAAAAAAAACAGCCCTGTCTACTGTGTCTAGGCCTAGAGAGACTGAGGAAGCTGATGTAAAGTGAACAGAACCAAAAACTCCCAGCTATTTCCTATAAAGCTTCATGTCAATTGGCCAATGGGATCCTGAAATGCAGCCAGCAGTGGAAATAACCCTTCTCATTGGGCTCTGCCTTTGGAAGGCAATGTGCATCGTGATGAGAAAAGGCAGGAGCTGAGCTTTGCCTACAGTCCTGTGTCTCTGGGTCCATTGCCTGCCTTGAGGTCAGAGTCACTCTCGGCTTCTTTTTTGAGCCTCCAGAGCAAGTAAGGTAAACATGGCCTTGGATAGATACCTGCTGAATGTTTGTGAATTTGATTTTCCTGATGTGCCACCTGCACTTGGTAGACTGGTGACGAAAGATTGAGACAGTGTCACCTCCACATAGAGAAAGACACCTCCTACACTCAGTGCTTTGACTCATCCCATTTTTCCCAAGGTTCTCGTTCTCTCTCTCTCTTCTCTCTCTCTCCCCTCCCCCATCTCTCTCCCCTCTCACTCTATCTCCAACTTTACTTTTGTGGATCAGAAAAAAAATTTCAATTAGGATACGTAAGCAACTTGAGCGAGGCGTTGAAGCACATATGTGCCCTGACTCAGAACATTCCAAAAAGTGCAATAGAAGAAACGGAAAGGGTTGGGGATGTGGCTCCGTTGGTAGTTGGCAGTGTGATTGCCTCTCATGCACGAAACCCTGGATCTGTTTGTCGGCACTGCATAAGCCAGGTGTGGTGGCTTGTGTCCTGCCTGTAATCCTCACACTTGGGATGTAGGAGCAGGAGGATCAGAACTTCAAGGTCTGTCTTATAGCAACTACCTAGCACGTTCAAGGCCAGCATGGGCTGCATTAAGCCATATGTAGAAAAAAAAAGAGAGAGAAGAGGAGGAAGAGGTGAAGGAGAAAGATGAAGGAGAGGAAGAGATGGAAACCTCTGCTTGGAGGCGAAGCGCGATCACAGCTGCTTCTTAACCCTGCACTCAGTGACGTCATTCATCCATGGTGGGAGTACTTGTCTGTAACAGAGAGATGGCAGAGGCTACAATCAGGCTTCTTTGCTCTAAGAGAACCATGAGGTGTTGGCCAGTATATCTCTGTCCCATCTTCTCTCTCTGGAATCGCTACTACTGATCACCAGCTTGGCAGGCTCTGGATCACCATGGAAACAAGCCTCAGGATGTGTCTGTGAGGGAGTTTCTAGATCGGGTTAACAATGGTGGGAGAAGATAGTCAGAATGGGGCAGCACCATGCCCTGGGCTTTTGTCCTGAATAAAAAGGACAAAGTGAGTTGAGCCTCAGCCTTCATCTCTCTCTGCTTGCTGACTGTGGGTAGACGGTGGCCAGCTGCCTCGGGCTCCCACTACTGTGCCTTCCTCACCATGATGGATGATACCTCTGACTTTGAGCCCAACAGACCCTTCTCTCCTTACGTTCCTTTGGCCAGGGATTTTGTCACAACAATGAGGAAAGCAACCAGTCCATGGTCTCTGTGCCTCTTGTCAAGCAAAGCTAGCAGACTTTCTTTTAACTGTACTATACCTATGAACTGACCCAAGATGGAGTTTAAGAAGGAGCAGGGTGAGGCCTAGTGCTTCTCTCGGCCTCCATCTCAGTTCAGAACAGCAGACTTACAGGTAGGAGGTTTGGGTATTAACTGTTCCCATGTGTAAAAGAGATTTTCTTCCTTACCTGAAATGAGCAGACATGAAGCTCACCAAAACCAGAAATACCTATTCATAGATGAGCCACCTGATACACATGCAGCTGTGCTGTGCCTTTGCCTCATCCTAAATCTGAGATGACCAAAATTGTCAGAGTTTACCACATGACACTGTTTAGATAACTGGCCTTTTTTTTTTTCATCTTTTGGGTGTGTCATGGTCTGTTGATGGTTCAGTGTAAGCATGAGGACCTGAGCTCAGATCCCCTGCACTCTTAGAAGAATCTGGGTACAGGAGTGTGTGTGTGCGTGTGTGTGTGTGTGTGTGTGACCCCAGTTCTGGAGGATCCTTGGAGCATACTGACCATCTGGTCAAACCAAATCAGCAAGCTCCAGGTGAGAGACCCTGCATCAAAAAATAAGATAGAACACTACTTAAGAAGATACTAAATGTCAACCTCTGTCATCCCTCCTCATGAGTGTACACACACACACACACACACATACACACACACCACAACACACACCATACACATATACACACCACACACCCATGTACGCACAAACACAATTAAAAAAGAAGAAAACTTGAGGCATATTAAAGACTGGAAAAAATAGATGGAAAAAATGAGTTCAAGCGCCTTACCAACAAGTCGCTGTGATTCAGGTTTATGTCTGGGATAGTCTCATTCATAGTTCTCAAACAGTGACATAGAAGAAAGAATCTGACTCATTCTTGTTGATTAGTCTCCTGGTTCCCAGGCAATAAGCCCCCTGTGTCTTACAGCAGACTCAGAGGGGTGCCAGGAAATACTTGAATAGTGGAGGAAAACAGTGGTTCTTGACCTCTGTCAGACTCGTGTGAACCATCAGCTCAAGGTGGCTCATGGTTTCACTACTGGAGGCCTCCACTGTCAGTGATGTCATAGCAATGCAAAACTGAGGGGGTTTGCCAGTCGCTGTAATGTCAAGTGGGACCCCAAAACATCAGTATGGAATATGAAATGAGGGTAGGGGGTTTCCAATGTGATTCCAAGGTCTAAGAAACTGTGTGGCACCTATCAGGCATGTAGCTCATCAGTAAAATACTTGAGACTATTTAACAATACATTAAATTGGGAGTTTCCTTTAGTTTGTATATGTTATTTCTTTTTGAAAACCTATTAAATTGTGGGGATATAAACATACTGTATTATTTAGGTTTAACAATAAATAAAGAGAATGATTAGCTGCTCCTTTGTGTGTGTTGACTGTAAAGAAAAAAACTGAATCATGAACCAAAAATTGTTATCCCAAAAGGTGAACAATCAGTGTTCATTGTGGAATAAAAGTCACAAAGCATTACTATATGTCCACTGTATATAGGCATGACTTTAATGCCAAACATGCAATGCCAAACATGTATGCATTAGTTTTTTTCTGACCTAAAGGAAGAAGATAGGAATAGTTTTAGCATGTAGTACATACCATGGTCACCATGTTCATATCCTTAACATGTGTATGTCTACAAAACCCTGTGTGGAAGTGTACATGTTTCCTTTATGGAGTGTTTAGGGAATCAGATACTCGGCTCAAATCATACATGTGTAGTAAGTGACTCCATCTGGCTCAGGCAGATTAAGCCTCAGCTACTAGCACACTGGACTATTTTGACAGCAGTATTAAAATAGCCAGCCATGTGCTTCAACATAAATCTAGAAGGTGTCATTTTCTGATGCTTGTGACAATCCACATGTCTTACAGGCTCCTGTATCTTATCTGCCTGTGTTGACTATTTTGTGGATGTGCTTTATTGACTTGTTAGCAGATTTGTGTGTTTGTGTGTGTGTGTGTGTGACAGAGAGAGAGAGAGAGAGAGAGAGAGCGAGAGAGAGAGGTATGAAAACCTGTATGTAGGTGTTTGTACCTGTATGCACTTGTGCAGAGGCCAGAAGAGACTATTGGGTATCTTGTTCTATCACTCTGCCTGGTTCTCTTGAAGCAGGGTCTCTGACTGCATCTGAAGCTAGGCTGGTGGCCAGCCTGCCCCAGCAATTCCCTGTCTGCCCCATCCGCAGCACTGGGGCTATAGGTGTATATGTGTGTTCCCATGCTAGTTTTCTTTTCGGGGCCTAGGATTCAAATCCAGGTCCTCATGCTTGTGTAGCAAGGACTCTTAAACATCTTCTGAGCTGTCTCTTCAGCATCCCAGTAGACATTTTAATATTTAATTTTTGCTTAACGATGAAACCGTTCATCTCACTTTAAAGCATTCCACTTCTCTGATTAGAAATGGCCTTTTATGCTTGAATGTTGTAGTTTGTACCCAACCAAGTTAAACTCTGGCTCATAAAGTCAGTTGTAATGTGTTTGTGAGGGTGCATGCTCTTCGGGACACACCCCAGTCCTTAGAGTCATTCACACCGACGTCAGTGTTGGTCTTGTTGGAAATGTCGCCAGTGATGCCTTAGAAACTGTCCTTTGCTGGTCTTTGCATGGGGTAAAGCAGGTTCAGGCTGACTGAGCTGCCATCAGCCTTCTATATTAGCTGGATTAGAGACTCCTTAACAGACTCACACAAAAGAGTTTGACTTTGTGGCCTGACATTTGTAAAATGGATATTCTACACACACATTCCTCCGATTCTGTTGGCTGAGAGATTACCCAAACTCTTCCCGATCAAGCCCTGTTTAATCTGGGATTACTTAGTCACGTGTTTTGTCTGAAGTTGGGGGACTCGCTGTGGGTAGTAGGATGTCTTGCTCCTTGGAGGCTTCCTGTTGATATCCCTGCCTGTGCAGTGGTCAGAGGTGGCTCCTGAAGATGCTCAGACTCTGGGCGAACTGTCTGTCAACCTAACTTGAAGACGGTGCCTCCGAAGACACACAGCTGAGCTCAGGCTTATTCAGGAAACTCCCTGTCTGGGTTACTTACCTTTTACTGCTAACTTTTCACCTAGTTACTATCCTGGACTTCCCCTTTTTCTTCCTCATTAATATAGTAATCATGTCATTTCCCATCTATATGTATGCATCAATAAGATAAGAGCAGTGAAAGGCTCATGTCCAGGAGGATCATATGAGTTGGCTGATCTTGATGCTGTTTTTGATGGGTCCAGGGAGCCCTGTGTTAAGTTCCCTGGGATGGGGGTGGGGGGTGAATGTGGCATAAGGAGAAAAAGTGTTAGTTGCCCAGAGATGGCATACTGGTCCTTGTTTCTCTAGGGAGGCTGTAGACCTCACCTGTTTCCAATGCAAATTTGCTGATGCCTGAAGGCCAATTACTGGGCAAAAGTTTGCTGGATGCTATCAGAAGCTCCAGGGAACACCTACCAAGGGTGTATATTACCTCCAGTCCCCCTCCTATCAGCTCCCTGAAAAACACAGGCTACAGAGACCTCTGCAAAGTGTCTTTGAGCAGTTTGGAGCACTTCACCATCCCAGAGAAATGGGATATTTCCTAACACAACTAAACAAAACCAAAAAACTACTGGCTTACTTTCTACAGAGCTCTGCCCTATGCTATCAACCCCCATGGAAGTTGGGCTGTGCAGATAGAACTAGCCCGTTTGCTTTAGTTCTGATCCCCAAACCAAGAACTAAGTCTGCACTAGCATCAAGCAGAAGGCTCCAAAACCTAGAGATCATCCGACCTCACCCCACTCATTCTTCAGAGTTCTCAGAATTCAGTTTTCATCTTAGTTATGTCCTTTACCAGTATGCGCCTAGCCCTAGTGGCCTCTTCTTTCGCCTGTGAAGTAGACATGATAGTTCCATGTCGTTGTGCTCTTATGACTGATAAGTCTGTGCGCAGAAAGTGCCTAGCACATTATAGATGCTAAATATCAATATGTCTCTCTTCCCCAGTCTTACATTTCCTTGACTTCTACTACAGATCCTGCTTCATCGTTTGAGCGAATTCAGGAAAAGACAGAAAGGGGTGAAAGCAACTTCAGCCCTGGTTCTACCGACACATGGGCCTCCTCCATCTTTTCCTTGTGGTCTTCCTGTCTTCATCATGGGCACAGTTTCACTTTGCCTTGTTGCCTGACTTTGTAATATAACAGGAAGCTTGTGAAGACTGAAGTGAATGAATTAGGGCTACGGTTTGTGTCTGTCTGCTCTTCCTGGGGTAAGCAGATCCTGAACAGGGCTTTGCTGCTTTGCAGTGTAAGAGAGATCTCTCCATAGGCAACATTTTCTAGGTTTGTCCCTTCAAGTACAAGTTCCTTAGAACTTTAGAGAAAGAGCATGTGGTTTTCCTCAGGCTGCCACATGCACATGCACACACAGAGAAGCACACGGACATCCACAGTTTTAAAAGATTTCTTTTTTTTTATTTCATGTGTATGACCGTTTTGACTGCATGTATGTATGTATGTGCAACATGTGCATACCTGGTTTCCCAGGAGGTCAAAAGAGGGCATTGAATCCCCTGGAACTAGAGTTACAGATGGTTATGAACAGCCTTGTGAGGACTGAGAGCCAAATCCAGGTCCTCTGCAAGAGCAGCAGGTGTTTCTTAACTGCTGAACCATCTCTCCAGCCCCTCATGCAAATTTTGAGGGTCAAAAAGAAAATCTGTGTTTAGCTGTAGTGGGTCTCTTAGGTGGATGTGCAAAAGAAAAATATCCATTGATGGTAAATCAGACTGAAGGAAACTCTCATTCTCACCCCAAAATAGGTGTTCTGAGTTTCAGAACCTGTCAAAAAAAAGAAACCAGTTCAACCTTTCCTCTGCATATTCATCTCAGACCCATCTGCCCTCCCTCTGCAAAGAGAGGGCTGGAGGCGAATGTTTAACTTGCCCTTTGGTGAAGGGGAGGTTTCTGAGGTACATCCTGATTACTCATTAATCCCACAGGCAAAGCTCCTCAGAAGCCCCATTACAGACAGTGAGCACCGGCTCTGACTTACAGTCTAATCAGGGCAGACCTAGAGTGGAACTTGTGATATTGCAGGTCAATCTGGTTATCCGTACACAAGTGGGCAGGCAAAAGGCTGCTCTCCCCTGGTCCTTTAGCTGTCTGTTTCCCCAATGCAACAGAACCCCTGTTGCCCATGCAACACACATGTTTAATATATACACATAGACACACACAAATATGCCTACACATAAACACATACCTAAAGGCAACATGTGCACACATAGACACATATGCACATATGTAACACATCTATATACACACACATACACACATATATGGACACACATACATTCTCACACACATGAGCACATGCATATATACAAACATGCACACAATGTATACACAAACATACCAAGCATAAATACAACACTTAAACATATATTCAGACATCCACTCACATAGACACAACTACATGCACACACATATACATGTTCACACATATGCACACATATCTATATACATATACAAGCTCACACACATGCATAAATACACAGAGACATACACTTACAAGCATGCACTAATATATACTGGCACACATGCAAATGCATACAAACACACATCTACAGATGCACACATAAATTCAAAACACACACACACACACACACTCCTCAGTGAGTCCTTCCTGATAGGACCTGAATTTCTCTTGTCTCTTTGGAATCTTAGCAGGACTATCTATCTCAGGCTCACTTCCCCTGTCCAGCCAGCCCCTGAGAAATGGAATTTGCACAATGGAGCTCTACCCTCAAAGCAGACAGCTCTCAGACTCCAGCTTAGGTCTGGAAAGTCCCCAAACTAAATTCTCATGGCCATGGAAGAAAAATAAAAGACATGCTGTATTCTCTGGAATCTGTCTAATTAAGTAGATTTAATGAGTTGCCTCTTGGAATCATTTAATCTGAAGAACATTCATAGAATTTCTGTGTCTGAACAATATTTCAGTGGTAGGATTTTAAGCATAAGGTAAACTGGGAAGGAAAATTCTTGGGGATGTCCATGTCTTCAGACACACAGATGTGAGCTCACACACATGCACTCATTCTGTCACAGCTGACAAAGAACAATTTCCCATGTTTAGTTCTAAGCCTTGCACCTGTTCTGTCATTTAAGACTCATATATGTTAAGAGAAACACGTGTGCCTGGCAAACATCTGTCTTCAAGAATCTAGTGGAAAATTAAGAAACAGGTAAGTACACAAGGGGAGGGTCAGTCCTTGCTCACAGATGGAGCCTTTGATAGGTGTGTCACTTGCTAGATACGACAGTTCATGCCTGCAAACTCAGTACTCAGGAGGCAGAGGCAGGAGGATTGCCCAGGAGTTCATGGCCACCCTGGTCTACCTAATGAATTCTAGGTGGGCTGAGACTACATAATGTGACCCTGTCCCCAAGTTAATTAATTCACTAACAATATGTTTGTCTTCCAAGAAGTAGCAGAAGTGATGTTTAAAATAGAGGTTCTGAGCAATGACAAATGAAAGGGTTTGAGTCGAACAATGGAGGGTGACCATCTGACAGGCAGATGTGAACTCTCTTACCAGATCACTCTCTTGTGAGGGTAGTCCTCAGAGCGTTTCTGCACACCGAACCAGTGGGTCTTCTATATGCACTAGCATAAGGAACAGAGATAGGTATCCATAAGTCAATACCAAAGACTCCAGAGCTTAAGAAACAGAAGCGAGGACCCAAAGATGACCTTACAATGGGGAACTAAAATGACCTGTGCTTGACAGAATGAAAACCGTGCACACTTGCAAGACAGCCACTGAAAAAGCACGCGTGTCACCCTACGCTTGCTCTTCTTCCCAATTTAAAAACAAAATTAATCACCGAAATATATTCAATGAGAGGTTCCAGCTCCCTGCCCTCGAATCCAAAATGAGAGGGATGAAGCCTGCAGGGGCTGAGTGTGAGGTCATCTCAGCTGAGTGCTGACTGTCTGGAAGGAAACTGCTGAAAGATAGAGGGACCAGCTTTCCCAAGCAGAAGCACTCCTGACCATGCCTTCCCAGCCGCTGCCACTGCTGCGAAGGATATAGTGGATTTGATTTTATTTCATTTTTCCCCAGCAAGCCTCAGCCTAAAGAAATGCTAGTCTCCCACAAGATGCCAGGCAATTGAAAGAGCCATTCTGCCAGGGGCTTGAGGCGGGGCTGTGGGGGTGGTGGTATTTTCTGAGATTTTCCGATACTAAAACCCATTTAGACTGTTGAGAGAAATCTCTCTGACGGAGGATTTAGCTCCCACTAATCCTTAAGTGACTTGTTTTGACAGGGCCTTTGTAAAAGATTTTTCTCAGGAACTTTGCTTTGCTCTCAAGTAGCAATTACTGATTTGTCCTCCAGAACCTTTTTTTCCCCATCCCTTTCTTTTTATTGGATGCCCGCTAATGAACTTGATGCATGCTCCAAAATAGCAAGTGAATCCAATCACAACTGTTTACTGTAGAAAGTCAAGAATCTCAGGATTTCCTCGGATATTCCGTTTCTCTCTCTCTGGCCTCTGGGCATCAGGGACCTAGATTTTATTCCATGTGTCATGCGGCTTCCTCAGCAGATTCTTTGACTTGGGATTGGGGAAATGGGACCCTACTTTCCCTTTATTTTTCTACATAAAGCCGTTTCCCTGCTTGAGGAGGGAGCACGGGGACCCCTTATTTTTTTTAAGCCTCCCGGTGTTTGCTTTTGCTCAGCTAGGCATTATATTTTTTGAGGTGACAATGGCAGCCGGAGCACATGACTCACCTCCCTGTGAAAGGGACCCCTTGATGCTCTGACAACAGGGCCTCCTGTCTGTGTGACTTTCTTTCCCACTGCCTGCTGTGTTATGAAGGGATTTTCAAATTTGACCTCACATCTTGCCTTCCACGTTTTAATTAAGTCCCACACCGGCAGAGGCTTAAAGGTAGGTATCTTTCCAATCCAGTGTTTTTCAGTGTGGTCCCAAGATGGGCAGCATCAGCAGTACACTCAGGAGCCTGCTTTAAATGCCAATTCCTAGGAGTGGGGAGATGCCTCAGCTGGTAAAGTGTTTGGTATACAGCTATGAGGACCCGAGTTCAATCTGTAGAACTCGGATAACCACTATAGGCATGGCAGCAGGCACCTGTAATCCCAGCTCTAGGGAGGCGCAGACGGGAGGATCCCTGGGGCTGAGCTCGCTGGATGGCTAGTCCAGCTGAATCGGAAATCTCCAGATTTATTGAAAGACCCTCTATCAAAAACTGAGATGGAAGAAAGATTGAAGAAGACACTTGATGTCAACCTCTGGCCTTCACATGCACACATACATATGCACATACACACACACCCCCCACACGCACATATATACACACACAGACCCTGCAGTCTCACAGCTTCAGGTCTGAAACTCACCCTGTGGGCACATTCCTTCCTCACCTTTCTTGAGGAATGACCACAAAGGAGCTATCCTCCAAAACTGCCAGCCTCTCCTCTCTCAAACACACCCACATTTGTGATTCCACACCCCATTTTGATTTAAGACTTCAAACACTTTGTCTGCAAATTAAGATTTCTGGCTGTAATTTATGGCTGTATTCGCTTTGATTGTTTCTTAATTTCGGCAAACCATGTCAATTACAGGAGTGCTGTTAGGGTGTGGTGGGAGAGATTGATGGCTTTTTATGAAACTGTACCAAACTCCAGGCAAGCATTAGCATAGTGCATTTTAAATGCTTCTGGAGACTTCTTTTAAAAGCTCCCTGCTTTAATCCTCTTGTCAACGAGTTGCTGAGTTAAAAAAATAAAATAAGTGGAGTGACTTTGTCCAGATTTGCATGCAGTAGAGTGAGCCTGTCCCAGGAAGAACTGTGCTCACGTGACTAGTAGTGATAACTTTAGAGAAGCAGGTGACTGTGGTATTCATTATTCGTAGGAGAAGAGCATGGTGAGATGTTTCTGGGGGTGACATTGGATGCCATCACTCTGTTCTGGTTCCAGGTGGCTTTGTGGCAGCGAGGAGAACAGACACCGGGGAAGGCAGGGCAGCTGCGGAGATGCAGCCAGGTTCTGACTTTCTCTTCCCGAGTTGCATGACTTTGGCACATCCATTAGAACTTCTGACTTTTAGTTTCTTCATTTACAAGACAGAGGAAGTTAGGCCAGGTGACCTCAGGTATTCTTTCAACTTTGGAGTTTGTGATTCTAAGATCTTCTCCCATGTTCTTCTGCACAAGAGCAGCGGAACCGGTCCCCTAAGACCCTGTCATCCATGTCCTTTTCCTTTGTGCCTCCTCTTCTCTTTGGAGCATCTCTCTTGCAGAGCTTAACACATGCACGCACGCGCGTACACACACACACACACCGCGCGCACACACGCACACACACACGTGCGCGCCAGGGGAGGTGTGGATCTGCTTTTTCTTTATTTAACTGCTTAGAAATTCATCTATAAACTAGCTCTTTTGATTTCTTATGGAAGGTTCGGGTAGGTGCCCAAAGATGCTTAAAAACTAAGGAGATGACTGGGAGGGTAGCTTAAGGGTGAAAGTGCTTGCTGTGCAAGCATCAAGACCTCAGTTCAGATATCCAGCACCCACATAAGAAGCCAGATGCAGTGGTGGTGTGCTCTAATCTCAACACTGGCCACAGAGGCAGGCAGATCCTAGGGACAATGCAGATGGAATGGTAATATCTGACCTCACTGAGAGACCCTGTCTCAAAAAAGTAACATTGAGAGCAACTGAGAATGATATCCCAATGATAACCTCTGGCCTGCTCAAACATGAGCAGCTTCACCTGTGTGTATGTGTGTGTGCATATGCACGTGCGCACACCACACACACACACACACACACACACACACACACACATGAGCAGGGAGGAAGAAAAAGAAGGGCTTTGGAAGTTCAGAAACTCTTTAGAGAACCCATGAATGCAAATATTTAAACCTGTTCCCTTGGAGGAATCGGGACCAGCCGCCAAATCCCATTCCCTCTTGTCTTGTCCTCTGCAGAAAATGAGCTGCTAAAAACACAGAGGAGGTGACGCCGAGGACACTGCTACTAATTGCTGCTGAGCATCCTGGGATAGGGGTTTAGGGAAGGCCCTTACATCAGCTCCCATCCTGGGAATTCTCACACCTTTGCCTAGTGTGGTGTCCTTGGGTAACCTGGTGAAGCAGGACATTCGTCGATGTAACAGAGGATACCCTGGTGATGCACTGCCACCCTTTTGCCACACAGAACCTAAAAGGACCAGTGTCCCTTGGCAAGTGCATTGTAATCCCCCAAAATGGGTGATTCCCAAAGAGTCGGAGTGGGGGTGGGGTGGTTCAGGATGGTGCAGGCAGGCAAATGTTTCATGCCTTTTGCTATTCTAATGGCTCATGTGCCAAGTTGTCAGCCTGGGAGACTGCCAGCTTTCCTTCCAGTCTGTATAACTTGAGGACTCCCGAAATTGGAACCCACTGGAAAATTCCTCTCACAGTAAGACCAGGAAAGAGTTTATCTAAGGAAACCCTTCTTGGAAAGTTTCAGTTTGCAGGGTCTAGCAGTTACCTTTGCCTTGCTGTAAGAGAATACCCAAGAGAGAACAACAACCTAAGGAAGGTAGCAAAGGTTTCCTTTGGCTGTAGGGATGTGAGGTGGCTTGTCGCATTGTGTCCATGGTCTGGAAACACAGAGAGTGGAATGCTGGTCCTCAGCGTGCTTTCTCATTTGTATGCCCAGAGAAGGATGCTGCCCACATCTAGGGTGGATAATCCACCTCAGTTAATATTAATGTAACTAATAAACCTCATGGGTGCACCCAGAGACTTGTCTCTTTGGCAACTCTAGATCTAGTCAGGTTAACAAAATTAACCACCATAAAGGTAAGGAGTGAAAGATAGAACTTGGGTGGTGTCTTCAACTTCCTCTATCTCCTGCCCAGCACAGAGAGGCTCTCTTGGGTTCACAGCCACAAGTTCCGATGTAGAGGCAATCAACGTTGGGCTAATCATTTTTAACTCAGTAACGGGCACCAGCAGTGCCACCGGCATTACCTAGAAACAGCCTGACAGCAGGGCATTTGGAGGAGGATGAAAGGGAAAGACCTCAGACAATTGCTCAGGCACCTGGGTATCCAAGAAAAAAGGCTCCTTCGCTGTATAATGCCCTCTCTTGGAAAAAGCTAAGATTGTGTCATGGGTTTTGTAGAGTCTTGGGGGATCTAATGTAAAAGGCACACGTAGTTAAGAATCACCAAATGAGGCTGAGTGTGGTGGCACACGCCTTTAATCCCAGCACTCAGAAGGCAGTGTCAGGAAGATTTCTGTGAGTTTGAGACCAGCCTGTCCTATATATATAGCAAGTTCTAGGATAGGCAGAGCTATGCAGTGAGACCATGTCTTTAAAAAAATGTATTGCAAAGCCTGAAATTCTAAGTTGGCATCGTAACACTGGACAAGTGATTTCCCAGTCACACAGGCCTGGGTTGGTCACTTGTCTCATGAGGACACTGGCCTCAGTTCCAGTGATTTCCGTGAGACCCACACCCTTAAATGGCAACCCTGACTAATGGATGATGGCCTTAGAGTCATACTTCTCCAAATAGCCAGGAACTTTCAGTGCTCAGACTGACATTTCTGAGATGAAATTCCTTGGTCATCTTCTATAGAAATTGCCACAACACCATCACCACACATCAGAATGGTTCTGAACAAGCCCAGAGCATTAACCAGCAAGGGAAGCTTCCGGCAAGAGGTGAGCACAAAGCCATACCCTGAAAAATGAGATCTTTTCCTCAGAAGGGAAAAAATTCTCTAGACACACAGAATTAAAGGAAGGCAGGGAAAAGGGGATCTGCTGCTTTTCCAGCGAGTAGATTTGAAGGGAATAATGATTAACAAGCCTGGAAATGCAGAATCCAGACCAAGGACCCTGGAGGCCAACACTGGATGTGTCCTTTGAGCCCTTCATCCCCCCTCTCCACTTTGACACATACCTGATGGCTGATAATCCCCAAGTGTGCCTCTCCCTCTGGAAGCCTGTGTGAATCTACCTCCTTTCATCCCTGGCTCTGACTCTTCCTGGGCCTGATGTATTTCCTCCCCCGACCTCTGCTTAGTGTATCAGGTTCTGGCCCTTGTTTCCTTAAATTCTATCTGTTCTACATGCCAAGAATCTCCCCATTCAGTTTCTCTGCTTTGTGAGCATGTCTTGCTGTTCACTTTCCCCCTCGGCCTCTTTAATTATATTCACACACAGGAACATATACATGCACATATGTATGCATATGCACATGCACATGTGTGTGCACACACATTAGATATGACGCTTACATCAAGGGTGCTTGGGAAATATTGCATATTGATGGCTTCCATCAGCTAATGTATGGACCAGCAACAAGCAGAAAAATGGTCTCATTTGCTAGTTCCTATTGGCTCCCACATTGCAGAGGGTCTTTTTGAGGCTCTAATGGGCAGGCAGCTGTCTCTTACAGCAGAATCCAAGGTCCTTGATCTTTCTGAGACATCACCCCCCTGTTTTGAACACGAGCTGTGATGTGGGTCCCTTCCCATGGAGCAGTGAGGATCCTATTCAGCTGTTTCTTTGTGATCTGGACATTAACAGGGAGCTTTCTCTCTCTACTTAATTCCCTTTGAAAGCCTCCTGGTCCCACTATTGGGCACTTCAGAGACAGCACTGAGCTAATATCTTCTGCTCCGGTTTCAATGTGCTATGGGTTTGTGATCTTAAAATAGATGGAATTACCACGGTACGCATTGTTCTGCCTTGAGCTCGAAGTCCCAAGAGTCAGTGCCTCTAAAAAGTTAATCCTTTTCTTATTTGTGAAGATTCCAGACTGCAGTTTACAAAGAAATATGCTAAATTATTTATAATCCAGGATTACTGCAACATGGAAGATCTCGCCCACCATCCCAGCATCAAGAAAATGACAGATGTAGAGAAGCCCTCGGCCATACCTGATCACCGTGGCTCTCTTCTATCACCAGGCAGGAGCCCAGTGCGCGGTGGGCATGACTGGTGCCAGGCACACCAGCATATGGGTTCTGCCCCTCGCCTCACCCTTGTATCTCATACATTCACACCTCTAATGCTGGGGCTTCCGAGCAAGAGGAAGCTTTTGATGGTGTGGACACATGACATGGCTCAGCTCTGGATGGCAAGCATGTAATTTCTTTCTTATTTAAGGCTTGCATCTTGCATTCTTCTAAGAGGTCTTGGCATGGGTTTGCAGTTAAAGAGTGGAATTAGCGAGACTTTTTAGAAAAATGCAGTGTTCCGCCATTAATTTGAGGAAAACTCATCGAGCTCCCAAATTTCCCCAATGTAAAATAAGGGGGTTAGAATAAAGGACCTTGGAATTGCCTGTGGTTCTCCACCAGATGACTTTAAACAGGACTAGTGCGGCTCAGAGATACAAATGTGTACAAACACTTGGAAAATGTGACAGCAACCTCTGAAGTGCTTAGTATGCAAAGATGGAGCCTGAGAATTTTAATGGGACTTGCCTTGAGCAGAGAACCTTCCAGAGCATGTGTACATATGGACAATACATTTTCCTCTATTTTCAAAATTGGGTAATATATGGATGTTAATTTATAATCTCTTCCTCTTTATAAGTCATTGCCAGTTCTCAGAAGTAATCTTCTTATATTTTGAGGTATTTTGCCTCCCTTGCCATCTGAAAGGGTTGTTGTTATTTATATTACCGGTGGCATGGCATGTTGGTGTCTATGTGTGACTTCATAGGTAAAAGGTTAACTCTGCTACTGGGCAAAGGGGACAAGGTGGAAATGTGTTAGCCCTGTTCTGGTCTGTCGCATTTTGGAGACATTTTGTTGATGCCTGCAGAACAGACCCAGACCAAATTCTAAATCGCAGACTCTAGCTACAGCACATACCTCCCCAGCATCCTGACAGTACAGCACGGCTCTCGTCCAGCTCACCCAGGCTTCTAACTCTCCTGGCCCACTGGCCCACACCTCAGATGCCTTCAGACATTTTCACACTTCTCCCCTCCCTGATCAGTCATTGTTCTAGCCTGGTCCAGCCAGGTTGCAAGGCAGACTCCACCATCCCTGGGCTCTGAGAGGAGCCCAAGCAGAGCAGGGTACATGGCGGTAGTTGCTCTCTCTGTCTCTCCCTCTCTTCTTCCTTGTCATTTTCTATAAGTCCTGTGTGTCCCCACTGCATACAAGCATGCCTGAACCGCCAGGGTCACTAAGTAACCCCTCTCTGAGCAGACTGCTGGATGAAGCAACAGGAATCTCCTTCCTGCCTGGAGGAGTTTGTGGTTCAGAGGGAAGTGGTTTCAGGCCAGGATTGTAGCAGGAGTGAGAAGGAGTAGGTTATGGTGGGATAGAAAGATCGGCCTGGGGCTGACAGAGAAAGTCAGTTCCATTCCTCTAAGGCATCTCTTTCTTTCGGCATCTCTCAATGTGAGCATCTATGGGTTCCAGCAGCTAGCTGTATACACACTGCACAGGTTTTGTTTTCTGAGCAGAAAGTCATATTGGATCCCACCTGTCTGCTCAGAGCAGAACCTTATGGGTATGCTCGCCTCATAGGGGGTGCTGACAGCTCTTCTGTCCAGGGCTCCTCTGACTGACCAGCTCCTGCCTGAGCTCTTAAAGGGAAAGAGGATCATGAGGAGATGAGAGAGAGAGAGAGAGAGAGAGAGAGAGAGAGAGAGAGAGAGAGAGCAAAAGAAATGTCACAAGGAGGGCCACAGGGCTACTGTGGCTTTAGTTGTATTTAGTTCAAGGAAATGACCCTTAGCTGTCGACCCTGGTACAATTGCTAGTTGAGTGTGCATGCGTGTGCGTGCATGTTTATGGGTGTGTGTGCAGGTGTGCATATGCATTTATATGTATGTACACATGGTATTTCTTTCCCTGTTTCACCCCATGAAACTCTGTCACATCATTTTCATGACTCTAAAGGGACAGTCTCTAGTTGGCCTAATGCCCTTGCTTCAGTTCATCTCAGTAACCCCTGGAGGTGGGGTATTCAGACTTGATAGGCATAGGCTTACCAGGCTGTGGCCTTGAAATAGCCATTTGGAGTCTATGGAACAAGAGGACCCTCGCTTAGAGGAAGCTGTCATCTGTGACAGGGTGTACACTAGGCTAGCACAGGCAGTAGCTCCCCACCTCCCCGCCCCCAGTTGCTTGCCTCAGCCAGGCACTGCAGAGGTCATGGAGATGTGTTTGTACAGAGTACAGCTCCACAGCTCAGCTACTCTTTGGTAAAACCCATCTTGTGCAACCTGTGCCAAAGATTAGGCTGTTTTATAAGCTCCTTCCTATGCTCTAACCATCTGATGCTACATAGCCACCATGGTGTGGCCACAAAGAAAGAAATAGACATTCTCAGAGCCACGTCCGGCATACATGGGGAGATGCTCTTTCTCCCCATCTTGGTCTTATCTATAAAATACAAAACAGCTTGGTTCCATGAACTCAGCCTTAATCCTATGAAAGGTCTTCCATAATCCTGACACTGGAAATCCCGGTAAGGACCCAAATTGGTTTCCTTTTATCATGACACAAGGGGCAGTATGAGAGCAGAATCAAGGGCATTTTAACAGGTGACAAAATGATCTTTCAAGCCATGAAATGTTGCTGATCTCACAGGCTTTACATCTGTTGGTAGAGTGGACACAGAAACACACAAAACACATTCTCTCTCTCTCTCTCTCTCTCTCTCTCTCTCTCTCTCTCTCTCTCTCTGGGTGTCCTTGTACAAGCAGGTGCACATGTATGTGTGGGCATTTGTGTACATGTGTGCTCCTACATGCAGAAGCCAGAGGACAACCTGGGTTGGGCTAATTTCTCTAGTGCCATCCATCAATTTTTTGAGACCAAGTCTCTCACTGTCTAGATCTTACCAAGTAGCTTAGACTGGCCAGGAAGCCCCAGATCTACTGGACTCCACTTCTCCAGTATTAAGATTACAGGCAGGCATGACCATGTTAAGCTTAAAAACAAAACAAAACTGGGAATCAAACTCTGGTCCTTCTTCCTGCAAGGCAATCACTTTAGTGACTGAGATATCTCTCAAGCCTTGAAACTTTTTTATTTTTTCCCTAAGTCCAAGGCAGTCTCTCTCGGGCACCCCCCTTCTCTAGTAAGGGAAAGTGTCTTACTCAAGAAGAAGCCAGCCTTCTTCTGACCTGCCTTGGCTGCATTTGGAAAGGCCTGATACAAAACACACCAGTTACAGAAAACAGCAGAACCATGGAGGAAAACAATCAATTCTGTAGCTCATGCGTGAGAGAGGGGGTTGGGGGGAAGTCATGATGTCAGGTTTCAGTGTGGTCACCACACGCCTCCTCTGGCCTTCTGTAGATGGAGGGATCTTAAAGTCCTCTCCCTCATCATCCAAATCCATGCGGCAAACACTTAGAGCACATATGCCAAACCATTTGAGAGGGACACCTGGCTGTCAGAGAAAGACGTTTCAGCTATAAAACCTGCAAGAGTACGTGGTCATTCCAGCCATAGCTTCAGCTAGACCTTTAGCCTTTTCATCCTCCCATTGCCCCTACAACTGCTTAGGCAAGGAGGAATGCTTCTCCCTTCATGACTGTTACCAGCCATGACCTCCAACCTCAGGAGGAGATCAAAGCCGCTGTATTTGTGGAGCAAATGGCATGATATATTTTGCAGGGGGAATTGATGTCCAGCATTATAACTGGGTGGCCGTTAACAGGCAGAGTCTGTAAGGAGTTTTAGCATAAGCAAGGGTGAGGAAAGGTTCCGCAGGAACACAGGCACAGTATTTGAACCTTTTGTAAGGGATATTTCTGTACTTAGTTAAAGATATTGCCTGTCCAGTTTTGAATGTCCGATTCCTGTCTCTACGCCCTGCTGGTTGCAGGACAGGGGGATGCAGTAACACATACAGGAGGGCCTCCACCTGCTCCTTATTGTCCACTGTTAACTGAAGCTCCAATCTGTGCTTTTCTGCATCAGTCCTCAGAGTCCTTCTCCATCTTCCTCCATCCTTGTTGCTGATGGTTTAGTGATTTGCCTTTTGGCTGACCATATCATTACCATATGTACTGATGTTACATGAGAAATGTGATGTCCGTGATCCCAAAGTCTGTATCCTGTTTGAATACTAGCTTGGATTCTTTGAATGAGACTTTCCATCAGGGGCTGGCTCAACGCTGTAAGGACTGGGGCTCAGTTCTCCAGTACCCAAGTCAATACTGGATGGCTATGGCATCCTGTCTGCAATCCTAGCACTGGGAATGCGGAAGCAGAGGGCCCCTAGAACAAGCTATCTGGACTGGCAAATTCTGGGTTCAGGTGAGACAGCCTGCTGTAAGGTGGAGAGTGAGCAAGGAATACACCAGACAGACATTGGCCTCTGACCTCCACATGCTCCCTCACACATGTGCATCCACAGGCAAACTTGCATATACCACACACACACACACACACACACACACACACACACGCAGGTCTTGGATCCCTGCCTTGGGAACAGTCCCACCTATAGTCACATTGGGTCTTCCTGCATCAATTAATGTCATCAAGATAAACTCTCACGGGCATGCCTGGCTGCTCGTCTCCCAGTGATTCCAGACTGGCAAGCTGGCAGTGAACTCTAGCCATCACAGCCCCAAACTGGTCTGAAGGATTGCAGGTGGCTTTCTTCATGGTTTGAGAGCTGAATAGGGACAGCTGGACGTTGGCTATTCAGTAGGCCTCTCCCTGTCAGGGCACTGTTAGTCATCTTCTAGTGGCCTCCTCATTTGTCTTCAGGAGAAGTGGCAGAGGCTGCCTGTCTTAAAGGTCCTAGAGGACCGTAGTTACTCTCACCCTATGCTCTGCTGATCAAGGGAACATAGGCTGCCCGGCCTCACAGGCAGGTGGAAATCAACCTCTCTCATCACAGAAAGGAATATCTAAGAGTGTGCAGCCATCTTTAATCTACACCAGAGTCTTTCCAAAGACTCCAGCAAAAAGTCTACTTTTCAAGGCAGAGCTTTTCATGGACCAAATGATGCAGGGAAGAAGTTTTATTTTTGTAGCCTTTTATCCTTTCAACCATGCCTGCCTTCCCCTTCGCCCTGTGCACTAAATCACTTTCCCCTATGTCCCTAAAACGTGTGCTCAGGAAAGATGAACATCCTGAGATTCCCGTGCCTGCAGGAACCATCTCTCCCTTGAGCTAGCTCTCTAATGGGAAGGAAAAGAAGGGCGTTTTTTCTTTTGATAAAAACATTCCCCAAAGTTTGAGGGAAGGAAAGCGGGCAGAAGAGACAAATTTGGGTAGAAAGCTCTAGATCAAGCCAATAAACTACACATCACTCTGGGACTGAAGTTCCAATTCATTACAAGCTACTACTAGGCCTGGACCTTGCTTTTTATATAGGCTATCCATGTATACATTTTCCCTCCCTCCCTCCCTCCCTCTCTCCTTCCTTCTCTCTCTCCCTCCCTCCTTCCCTCCCTCCCTCCTTCCCTCCTTCCTCTCCCCTCCCCTTTGCCTTCACTCTTCTTTTCTTGTTCCATGCATACATGTGGTTTTATATTTTTATATTTGTTTATTTCTTGACTGCAAGTAATCAGATTTATAACATCACCCTAAGCTATATTTTTAAACCCCAGTGACATAAGGATCCCACCATTCCAGGAAAAGCCCAGATGCCTTTCTTTAGGGTTATGGGCCCAGAGAGGCAGTCATGAAAGGGGGGAAAATGCTTACAAAGGATGTGAGGATCTTATGCGCAGGTCTTTTACGATTGTTCCAAAAGCTAGCCTCTCATGTCTGTGTCATTCTCTTCTTCCTCCTCTCTGGCCAGGCCTCTATCTCACATGCACACTCTCTTTGGGATGCTTTCTTCTGTTCTATGTTGAGAAGCACAGCCCAGCTCTTTCATCCCGTTTGTTGCTCCCAGACATAGGATCGGCTGAAAAGCACGCCAGCCT
>LOEQ01000212.1:162103-198583 GCA_001685075.1 Bramus lutescens | reverse complement strand
CAGAAGCTGTTGATGTGTGGCTTCTCTGTTGTCCTGTAGCAGTGGGGGAAAACTGCTGAAAGAGAAAGCCGGTTGTGACCAAGGACTACTGCTGGCCCGGAAGGTTGTAGGGTACTTCATATTGTGGATCCTGGTAGCTGTGTCATTTGAGTTCCTCAGTTGCATCAGAATGAGCTTCCTAAACCCTAAATGCCCTCTTAGATAGCTTTTCCTACTGCAGTCTTTTTTTCTCCTTTGCTTACTTAAATAGTCCTATCTTCTTTTTATATTTTTTCTGAATTATTTTTAAGTCACTTTATATGCATGTGAGTACTTTTGTGCATGAGCATGTGCCTGCAGTGTCCAGAGGAGATATCAGATCCCCTGGAGCTAGATATTCAGGTGATTATGAACCCCCTGACGTGGGTGCTAACAACAAAACTCTAGTCATCGGCAAGAACAGCAAGTGCTCTTAATGGCGGCACCCTGTCTTGAGCTCCAGTCCTTAAGCTTTCTGTAAGAATCAAACCATGTTTCCACTTATGAAATGGGTATGTGGTCAATGGAGGATATTTGGAGTGTTAGCATAAAGGAGAAAGGACAGTGAGCATCTGATTTCCCTCTTCTAGACATGTAAGCCAAAGAAACCCTTTCCTTCCCAAGTTGCCTTTGGTCATAATATTTAGCAGAGCAACAGAAAGCAAGCTAGAGTGTTAGTGTATTCTTTTCCTGCACTATTTTATATTCTTGTCCACAAACCCTTGACATCCTTTCATTCTGTGGATTGAATGTCTTACAAGATTGCTAAGTCGGTTGATAGCAGGACATAGTAAAGACTGACTGTGTAGTATTAGCTTGTTTTCTAAGAGGGTTTCTAGCATATCACTTGCCCATCTCTAGTCTACCAGTAATGTAAGTATAGCCATACATTTGGCATTACCAAATGCCAATTAGCCAATCTCCCTTGTATATGTTTTACATATATTTTCTTATGTGCTCTTATAAAAGCAGTATACATTTATTGTACAGTTAAAATTAAATATAGCTCGGAGTTATCAAGGACGATAGTGACTATGACAGTTATGCACATTTGGCAATGGTCATAGGTTATGCATCGGTGTCTGTCTTTCCAGGCTATTCTCCTGTTTTGGGCTGTATTGAAAGTATACATCTTGGAAGCAGCTAAGCCTTGCCATACTGGGCTGCCCCAAGGCCAACTGCTGAGCAAATTCTGTCACTGCTTTTTCTCCCTGAGTTTTGGCCTGAAAGATGTTTACAACTGGGTTTTTATTAAACCAAAGTCTCTCGACCTCAGCACTCACCCCAGAGAATGCTGTGTTGTGGGTAATTGTCTTAGGTGTTGTATGCTGCTTAACAGCATCCCTAGCCTTATTGATCCCTGTTGAAGGTGAATGGCATTTCCTACGTTTAACTATAGCAATCGAAAGTGTCCTCAAATAGTGCCATTCTGAGGTGGAGGGAAACAGAGGCAAAATTGCCCTGATTGAGAATCATTGTTTCTAGGCTGCAAAGAAAATTCCCCATCTTGTAAAGTGTGCTGTTTGTAAAACTGAACTTGGAGTGTTTGCTGACTTGTTCTGCACTGCAGCCATGGAGAGATGGTGGCTATGAGGATGACAAGGCCAGAGAAGGAACAGATACCATTCGAGATACCTGTCCTGGGCATCCCGCTGGGCACAGTTCCGGACACACACAGCAAGACAATGCCCACCACCAGAATTAAGTGCCAGACGTCTGTATGTGGTGGGTGGGGAGGAAATTGCATTTCTTTTGGAATAGTCAGGTTGGAAACCAATAAAGTGATGAATTATTGAATGGGGTCCTTTTTTAAAAAAAAAACATGTTTTTCCTCTTTCTTTTTCATCAGTCCTGTGGTGAGTAAGAGAAAACAGGTGAAGATTTTACAAAGCACTTCAAATGCTAACTCCCTTTGGTGCATGGACCCCTGGCTGGATGTGTTATTTCCTTCTTGAGTGGTTTTTAAATGCAACTGTTGTTCAGAAAAGGAATTACCCTCTTTTCCAACACCTTCTCTTTCATTCTCTCTCTCTTTGGGGGGATGTTTAGGCAGAAAATGAAAGCCTGGGGGGCTGTTAGCAATAATAACCTGAAGTGCCAGAGTGGCCATCTTGTGTTTTGAAAGACCCACATGTCAGTCCAGCACTAACATGGGAGTCATTCCATCCTGCATTGCCAAGAGATGGTGCCAAGTTTCACTAGGTGAAACTGACATTTGTTCTGATGGGTGCGTAGGATATTTCAGAAGAGCAGAGACGGTTAGGAAAATCCTTTGAGAGCAAGGCGGCATGGGGTGGCGTGGGTCTCTAAAGACTGACCGGCCTCTCTGGTGAAGTCTACCTCTCCAGGAGTGTTTGGTCCAGCTCAGGATTGCAGGAGGGGTATGGTTTTAGTGGTCCTGGGAGCATGTCTGGAAGTCTCACTGGAAAGACAGAAAAATGCACCCTTAAAAGCAGAGGCCAGGCTGACAACATGGAAAGGACCCTTCGGGGAGGAGGGCCATGCAGCCAGGGTACATGGCACCCGATTATCTCCAAGACTGGCATTTCTTTAGGTCAGTGGTTTTCAAATGGTTGCCGACTTAAGGAGTTCCCTTGAAGGTTAACTAAGCCTGAGGACAGAGAAGCTGAGCTGTAGGATACGCAGAAATAGTAAGGCTTATTTAGTGGTTGAGTATCTTCCTCACGTCAAGAAAAAAAAAAGAAAATGAAAACTTAACCCCATTGGCAGATTCTATCTGGCCCAGTTCATCTTTCCCTTCCCTAATTTCAATCTTTATAAAGGTCAGGCCATTTGTTTTCTGTGTTCCCCTTACTCAATCTCCTTTTCCAGAGTGTTGAACCAGTCTACAGCAAACCCAAACACTAACAACCATAACGATGCCTTGATTCAAATGAAGCTGCTAAAATTCCATGACTTTTTTTTTTAACCTACACAAACAATTGAAATGACCACTTAAAAGCCAGGACAGAGGGCCACCCAGTGAAGGACAGGGTGACAAGTGCCAAGGGGAAGCTGGGAGGAAGATGGGCATTCGTGGACTTAATCTGCAAAGGGGGTTGGAGTTTAGCGAAGCCTCAAAAACGTCTAGGGAACTAGAGGGTAGACGGAGCTATGATTGATCCAAAGAAAGTATCTTCATCCCAGAGAGATGAAATCTTCTCTGTATCTTCTTCTAAAAGTAATTCTGGGTGAAGCCCCCTTATGAGAAAGGGGAGAAGGAGAGATCATGTCTTCAAAACACGATCACCTTCTAACAACCTGTCTGCCTGCTTTAAGCAGTGTTCTAAAGAGGCAGATAAGACAGGGAAGGCTAAGACCTGCATTCCTTTATTAACAGTGACAACAAAAATTCCCTTTAGAGAGGAGTTTCTAGATCACTAACCCAAACCTCCCTCCAACAGTGTATTTGAGGTAGATCCTCCTGATAGGATCATGCTTGATGATCACCAATGTCGCCTCATGTCCTTTTTAAGAGGCGTTTTCACCATTCATTTATGTAACAAAATAATCACAAAAACTGTTTTAGGGTGTTTGGGGAGGGCAGGAAAAATGTTTCAGATCACGTAAGTAGCCCGGTGGTATACTAAATGGCACATACGTTTGTTGTGTTAGCCTTTCATTGTTTTTTTATGGCTGTTTGCTTTTCCATCTCCAAACAGCAGTAAGCAGCTAACATTTCTGAGTATTTACTGTGCCCCTGGCTGTGTCCTAAAGCTCACATACTCAACCTGACAGTCCATGTACATACTACAATTATTCCTATTCTACTGAGGAACAAACTGAGGATCAGAAAGAAAAGGGGAAAATAGATTAAAAACAAAACAACAACAACAAAAAAACCACTTCACCTGACTGGTGACTGGGAAACCAACATTCACCTGAGCAGTGTGGGCCTCAGGACCCTTGATTTTGACAAGGAAACTTCTCTGCTTCCCTGCAGAGACATAGGCAATTGTTCGAGGCTATGATTTTACAGAGAGGAGGGGCATACTTCTAACACATGGACACAGGTTGAGCCTGTCATATTAAAACTGGGCAGTAGAGGCACTGAAAAGCCATGAAGGTGAAGGCCGGGGAGATGGCTCCAAGAGCTGCTACACCAAGAGCTGCTGGGTCATTGATGGTCTTCAAGTCTTATCCTCAAACTTATATAAGGCACAATACAAGGGGCAAAATTATGCTTGCAGATATACACTATGGATCTGGAGTTTAAATTAACACACTCAAAAAAGATTGTAGAAGCAAACCACAAATCGTAGGTACCTGTTGGGAGGACTTTGCCGTGGAATTATCTTTGAGCCAAGCTGCTGCAGTGACTTAGGGGAAGGGCGTGATTTCTGGATACCAGTTGCTCCCTAGGGAAAAGTGAGCACAGCAAGTCACCATGGAAACATGACCTCTGTTGGGGCCCCTGTCTTTGGGATTTAAGTTTACGGACAGGGGCTGGGCACCAGCAAGAAGCTGCAACATAGCTGAGAAGGGTAACCCAAGAGCTAGCTCAGGAAAGAGTCTGGCTTTAGGGGGGCTTCTTAGCATAGTGTCTAGAAGTTGACCAACAGAGACCCCTCAAGCCCCAAAGACTCTGAGCTCTGACTTTCTTTATTTCCGGGTCATACCAGCCATCCACAAGGTAACATGGAGTTCACAATGTTCACTGTACCCTAAGAGCACGCAAGGCAGTGAGGCGAACTTTCCCCTAACATTAGGAAAGTCTATTCACTTCATGTAGCCTTCCACCTACCTGTTTCTTCCCCAGCCCAAACTCACTTCATCATAGTGTATGTGTGTTTATTGTGTGTGTACTATGGAAAGATGTTTGAAGTGGGCTGTTTGACATGTTTTGTTTTCCTTGAATAGACATGAATACAAATCGTGTCTCATTAGAGCACTGCTGGTGTATGATTTAGGCAATTTTACCATTATCTGCAAAGAGGAGAAATCAAGGCTACATTCAGACATAATTCTGTAGTATAAAAGTGGAAGCTGTTTTTATTGTGCTGGATGTTTTCATTTCTTTATTTATTTTACTTACACTTCTGACGTAGCACTGGGGACTCAGAGAATGTTGTCTCCAAAGGTTGGTGGAGTTTTCACGGTGGAATGAATTCGTGATTTTTATAGTAGCCTTTGTTGTTTTCATTCAGTTTTGCACATGCTTAGTTATTTCTCTTTTACTAAAGATTTATTTTTAGTTGTGTTTGTATGTGTCTATCTTTGTAGTAGTGTGTGCACCTCTGAGTGCAATGACCATGGAGGCCAGAAGGGGACATCTGGCACCCTGGAACTGGAATAGCAGGCACTTGAGAGCCACTGTGTTGGTGCCAGGAACCAGTACCCTTAACCACTGAGTGCTCTCTGTGCGTATTATTTAAATAATTGATAATGATGCTGAGGATTGGCCTTTTATGTGTCCTCCTGGAGGAACATCTATTTAAATCCTTTGTCTTTGGTAGAGTTGGCTTGTCTGTAGAAGAACTATGCCAGTTCTTGAGGGTTTTTTTTTTTAACATGACTCTTTAATGAAGCCATTTCAGCACTTAGCCTTTATGTCCTCTGTGTGCATGACTTTCTGTTGCTGTGACAAAACACCGTGACCAAAGGCAGCTTAAGGAGAGAAGAGTTCATTTTGGTTTACAGTCCAAGAGGGGGAGTTTATAATGGTAAGAGAGCCATGGCAGCAGAGGGCTCAAGCTGGAAGCTGATCGCATCTTCAACCACAAACACGAAACAGAGAGTGAATTGGCAGAACTTTCAAAGCCTGCCTGCAGTGATCTGCTTCCTGTACTGCTCTAACTGAGCCCATGGGACTGTTCTCATTCAAATGCAAAACAACTACAAGACTCCTCCTCCTCCTCCTCCTTCTCTTTCTTCCTCCTCTTCTTCTTTTAAATTTTGCATGTCTGGGCGTTTTTCCTGCTTGTATGTCCATGCAGCATGTATATGTATTTTTCATGAAAGTCAGAAGAAGGCATCAGATCTCCAGAACTAGAATTACAGACAGTTTTAAGCTATCATGTACATGTTGGGAACTGAACTCAGGTTCTTTGCAAAATGAGCCAGTACTCTTAATTGCTGAGCTACCTTTTTAGTTCCTAACAAACTTAAGAATTTTTTTGAAAATTTTCATTTATTCTTCTCATTTTGACGAAAGTCCAATTTGTCTTCTTTTTTTCTTTGTCACTTTTGCTTTTGACATTAAATTTACAACAACGTTGACCATTCTAAAATCATAAAAAGTTACTTCAATGGTTTATTTATATTTTTATGGTTTTGATCCTATATTAAATTTGATTAATTTTGAGTGATTTTTTTACATTTAATATGATATAGGAGTCTAGCTTAATACATACTAACTGACCTCAAACCTTTTTTTGAAAAGACCAGTTTTTTTTTTCTGAAGTGTCTTGGAACCACCATGTAAACCCTTATATTTTATTCACCAACTAAATATCTGAAGATCATATCAAAGTCATTGTAGTTCCTATTACAGAACCTGTTTTCTCTTGAGAATAAGACACATTAGGGAAAATTATGCTGAGGCTGAGCGAGAGCTAAGAGGGTCAGTGTATAGACTGCTCTTGTCGAGGACCTGAGTTCAGCTCACAGTGCTCATGCTGGGCACCTCACCATCACCTTTAACTCCAATTCCAGGGGATCTAGTGCCCTCTTCTGACTTCCACTGGCACCTGCACTCACATGTACATATACTCATATATACAATACACATATGTGCACCACCATTAAAAATAAATTTTTAAAAGAAAATCATTAAAACTATTGACTGACTTTATTGTTATATTCTTCTAAAGTATCAGAAACTATGCTATATTCTGTGGAAACTAAGATATACAAGAAGAATAACAATATATCACACTGAAAGCAGTTGAGAAAAATGAACTTTTAATTCTTAATATGGCCCTAAGAAATCCCAGCACCTCCATTTGAGTTTCACACATGGTCAGTGTGGTGCAAGCCTCGTGTTTACTTCCCTCGGTGAATTAGTTCACACCGTTGATTGAGATTTTCAGTCTTTTGAAAAGTGTTCCTCTCACTACTGCAAATGCCTCGAAAACAGCATTTATCATGTTAAACTGTAACCAGATTTCTTTCTCACTAGCTCTCAAGGAGAAAGCTATGTTGATGTGACATCATAAACTAGACAACAGCCAGGCACAGGAGACATCCCCCCCCCAAGTCAAACGAATGTGTAATTGAGGACTCTAGAGATGGCTCTGTCAGTGCTCTTGCAGAGGGCTGGAGTCTAGCTCCCCCTCACGCATGTCTGACAGCTCAACAACCTCCCTTAAGGACAACTCCCAGGGACCCGACGCCCTCTTCTGGCCTCTACGGGCCCTGTACTCACAAACAAACCCACAGCGACCCACAGACTCATAATTTAAAAAGAATGATAATTGAGATGGAATTTCTTTTTAAAACTTCCTTAAAGTGATCATTTAAAAACCATCCAAAGGACTTTAGGAAAGAAAAACCAACCAAAGGAAGCGGCAACAAACAGGACACCTCCCTTTATAGGTAGCCGGAGGTAACAAATCAGTTCTCATTGCCTCCATCCGATAACAATGGCTTAAAGCAACGAAAAGATGGCGTGTGTGGCCTCCAGCACAGTGGTGCCTAGGACTTCCAAGGAGAACATTGTCTTTGGCCTGGGAAGAAAGATCTTAAAATCAGATTGGAGCCCGATGTGACCCAGATGTCTCAAGTCAGCAAAATAATTTGTCAGAAGAATTCGGCCCGCTCCAAACGTGTGGTGGGCTCCCTGCCTTCCTTCTTCCCATGGAAACCCACAAATGATAGAGCCCAGAAAGCACCAGGCTTGGAAAAAGCCTATCGTAAGGGGCGGAGACTCTGCTCAGGAAATTAATTCTCTATGCTCTAGCTGTCACATTCACAGTTCATCAGCTCCAAGTTCCTTGTGAGAGCCCTGTGGCTGCTGCCTCTTGGTATCCTTGAAACAGTAGAAATGTGTGGGCTTCCCAAAGGGCGTGGACGCTAAAAGCCTTGGCTCTCCCAGCTCCAGGTTTTCAATTTCCCTAAGGAAAACTTACATTAAATCCACTGAACAACTGTGGTCTTCAAAGGAATTTTAGGAGAATTCGATCCCTAAGTGAAACAAGCAAAAAGGTTGAAAATAATTACCATGAAAAATAATATCCTACGGAGCTCCCTGGGTGGCCTACTGGAGCCTGCCACCAGGTAGAAGAAGCCAAAACATTCAGCTTCCTTGGAGCGTCTTGTTCCCAGTAAATATACTGAGAACTTGCATTCATCTGTGGGTGTAAGGAATGGCTCCTTCCAGCCACCTCAGGTCCCCATCACAGGCTTCTGTCTCTGCTCTCTCCCTGGCTAATTCCCACTGCAGCTTCACCATCTGACATACTAGCAGGATAGTGGCAGACACATTTTTGCAGACAGGTTTGGGAAGGCACGTTTCCCTGAGGAGTGTGACTGGTGAGTGGTTGACCCTTTCTCCATGAGACCCTATGGGAGTCAGGTCACCTCTCTAAGCCTTGGTATTTGTTCTTGTTGTCATTGTTCTCATGACCAAATGGGATTTGTTAAGAGCTTATTGTGAGCAACACACTCTGGTAGATGCTATTTAAATTTTCTCAACTCGAGTGGCGATGATAGCCTGTAAGACAAGTGTGGCCTGCAACTGTTCATATCAATAAAGTCCTATTGGAAAGCCATGCACACTGCTTCATGTGTTCCATGTGGTGATTATATCACAGTGGGGGTGGGTGGCAGAGATTGGTCAGGACAGTTTAGGCATGAAGCCAAAGCATTTTACTTTCCTAATGATTTGTGTTTGCACCATCTCTAACCCCTAAACTGGAATGTAGGACCTCTTTTCTCCATGATGGTGATGATGATGATGATGATGATGCATAATGTTTGTAAACATGGTAATTGTTGCCAGTGAGATGACTCAGAGGATCAAGGTGCTTGCCACAAGCCTGATGACCTGAGTTCAATCCCAGGACTCTCATGGTAGCAGGAGACAATCAGCTCCCTTAAACACCCTTCTGACTTCTGCTTGTGAGCCTTGCCAAATGCACCCCCACAAACAAATACAAAATAAATATTAGAAATGTATTCTAATGCATAAAAGAAAACTTTTCTTTATAAGGGTTTTATCTATGCCTTTGTGAACATAACTTCAATCTGGAAAAAAAAACTATTAACTGTGATGTTCAAGTATATCAGTTTTATGAAGAATCGGCATAAAATGAGATTTCCACAAATTTTATTGAGCATTAACCACGGCCTGGGTAATACCAGATATAAGATAAACAGTTGTTTGAGGTTCTTTTTTTTTTTAACCTTTTTCCTACTTGGTAAAATTGATACCATCATTGAAAGCTAGGTTGTTTGGTAAATTAGGCAAATTCAGTAAAGCTAGTGGGCACGTGTACCACAAAGCAGGCACAGGCTGGTTGGCATTCTCTCTACCCCCTTTGTGAAAAATAAATTCCCTGATATCTTACACTCATTGCCTACAAGATTCACCTTTTGTTCCACAGCATACTATGTGGGGGAAATTTAAAACAGCAGTTGGGTGTCTCTCGTTATCATAAGTTAATGAAGCTAATATTGCAAATTGGAGGTGGGAGTGACTCTGCAGAGAGTACTTTGTATTGAAGAATAAACTTACAATTATCATCACTATGGCAGCTATCCCCCCACCAAGTTTCTTTAGTTACTTATCTTAAAGGTGGATTAATTAATTTTCGTTCATTTTCTGGTGCTTAGTCATGAGATGTTGTCACTCTCATTACGTCATCCTTCAAAGTGCTCTGTACATGTTCCTGATACTGCTGAGCAGCGTGAGCTCAAAATAGTAATGCGCACACACTTGGAAATTATTCTGCTAGAAATGACAGTATTGTTCAACAGCAGCAGACTCTCCAACCCTTTCAGAAGCATGTGCACACTCACAGAGCAGAGCTTAGTGGTGTGACTAAACTCACTCATTTACTCCTCAAGCCTACTTTGACTCAGAAATCAAGGTACAGAGCCTGTATGCACGCACACACATATATGCACATACACAATGTGCACACACATGCATACGCATGCACATACACAATGTGCACACACATGCACACACATAATTATACACACGTGCACATGTACAATCCAACACACATGCATGTTCATGCACACACACACAAATACTCAGGCACACATCACATACATGCACACACACAGAGCCTTTGCCTGTACAAGTTCACAGTCTGCTGTGCAGGATTTTAGGAAGACAGTCAGGGATGATGGCAGATGGTCAGTGGTGAGTGTCAGGTGGAACTGGGGTCTCTGGGAGGTCAGACAAGAATCTGTAAAGACTTTCGTCTTGATATAAAACTGGAAAACTGAGAAGGAATTAGGAAAGACATGAAACTAGGAAATGTGAACTGAGACAACCCAGACTCAAAAAGACAAATGTTACATGCAATCTTGTAGCAGACTATAACTCCTAATTGCTATGTGGTATGGGAGAATTGTCTGTATTCTGTCAGTCATGTTTTAAATAAACTCTGATTGGCCAGGCAGGAAGTATAGGTGGGTCAACCAGACAGGAAGTAGNTGGAGATCTCTGTGTGATTTTTCTTTGGGGCTTGCCAGCTGTGGGGAACTGGGCGGGACATAAACCCGAACGAGCAGCCCCCTCATGTTACAGATATGTATGTGTATTTACATGGAGAGCATACAGTGTAGGCCACAGTACCAGGAAGGTACCCATGATAGGGGAAGGAGCGTAGCAAATTCCTGGTTTGGAGTCCTTTCCAATTTGCTTGCAGCTGCCAAGAGAGCACAGCAATTTTACGTGCAGTTCACAGCACCTCCTCTAATGTCAGCAATATGGCCTCAGAAATAAGCCCTGATAGGTCACTGTCAACAAAAATCTGGGCTTTACAAGTTGTTTGGTTCATCACATTAGTAGTCCTTCTCCTACCCCAGTGTCCAATCCAGGACACTGCACTGCATGTATTTCCTCTGATCTTAGGCAGCTCCATATAAAAGCTCAATATGTCTCCTAAGACACTAAGCTCGGAGAGATGGAAGGAGACAGAACTATTTCTTTAAAAAGTCTTCTTTTTAAAAAAGTGTCTATCTATGTGGTGTGTGTGTGTGTGTGTGTGTGTATGTGGGGGGGCTATCTATGAAATGTGTGTGAAGGTCAGAGGACAACCTCTGCTGTGGGTCCTTTCCTTCTACCCTGATTAAGACAAGGTCATCTTGTTGTCGCTCTGTACCCTAGACTAGCTGGCCCTCGAGCTCCTGGGGGACTCTCCTGTCTCCACCATCCATCTCACCAATGATTGCAAGCACTTGCGCTACACATTTGTCTGGGTTCTGATCTTCAAAATCAGGTCCCTGCTTTTACCCCCTGAGCCATGTCCTCGGTCCCAGGTCTTCCTTCCCCAGTAGAAGATCTTCATAGCCGCTGGGATGTAAGTTCCATTCCTTCATCCTCTCCTGAGGTGGATGGTTTCCATGAGGAAGGACAGCGCCGGAGTCTGAAGAGGTGAGGCTTGTTTGATGAGCAGCGTTATGGATCTGACTGGTCACAGTTCTTTCAAAGAATGATGCAAGCGAACTACTTCAAACCTCATGCAGACTCAGCCCATTGGTCCCTTAGCAATCCTTTGTTTGCTGGGGCAGAGGTTCAAGGAAGATCATTATTTGGTACACCTTAGGCTCTATAAGTCAAACACTAAATTTAATGGGAAAATTACTAAATACTTTCTATGTACTTTTCAAGAGTTCAGTCTACAAGTGTGTGCTTTGGTGTGGTTTGAGAAAAGAAAAAAGAAAAAAAAAACCTCCAAAACGCAACTTTGATCTGCAACAGGAATGTAATTTGGGAAAGTATGCAAATTTTCTGATGCCTAAATCTCTTTCCCCTGCCTCTCTTTGCAGACCTGACCTATTGTGCCCTGAAGTCCAGTGTAATTAATGTTCCCTTGCTTGTTCTGATGTGCTCTGAAGTCATTCCCAAATGATGGCCTTGCTGTGCAGAAAGGGGGATCATGTCTGAGTCTGTACAGACCTGGAATTTCTGGCAAGCAGTCGTCTGTGGTGTGCCTCCAAATGAGCATAGAAAGCAACCAACATTAGTTACAGTGTTGCTTTAGATCTTTTTCTTACTTAGGCATGCCTGTAATTGTAGCACTTGGGAGGCAGAGGCAGAGGCAGGAGAATCGGGAGTGTAAGGCTAACCTGGCCTATAAGAGACAATTTCTGAGAAAAATAATAAAAGAAGGAAGGGAGGGAGGGAGGAAGAGAGAGAGGAAGAAAGGCAGGGAGGGAGGAGGGAGGGAGGGGAGGAACCTTCCTTCCTTCCTTCCTTCCTTCCTTCCTTCCTTCCAGGAGAGAGGGAGGGAAACAAAAGGAGGGAGAAGGAGGAAGGAAAGGAAACATGAAGAGAGACAGAGAGAAACATCTTGACAGATTACTGTTACTGTCTTGAGAAAGAACACAGTACTCAGGGAGGGCTTGGACCCAATGCCAACATGTTCTGACATCAGGAGAAGCATTTGCCCATTGTAAGTGTTCATCCTGGCTAGTGAGTGTGATGATAGAGAGAGCATGAAATGCCACGAGAACCTTTAAGAACCAAGATATCTGCTGGGAAAGCAGAAAGCTCAGGTCATTGGTCCTGATGCTTTTGTGACACTAAGTGGACTCCTATGAAAGGGTCTTGAGCCTCATCACACACATTTATTTGGTAGTTAGTTTCTGGTTCATGGATATTTAAAGACCCTATCCCAGACAACGGAGATGGCTTAGTGGGCAAAAGACTTGAATTTGGGCACCCAAACACACGTAAAGCCACATCAAAAGCCAGGCGCAGTAGTGTATGCTTGTGATCTCAGTGATGGTGGAGACGGGAGGTGGAGCAAGCAGACCCATGAAAGTTTGCCCGAGATGGTCCTAGCTACCTTGATGAGGCGCTAATCAATGAGAGAGCCTGTCTCAAACAGTAAGTAGGGGGGCCTCAGGAGTAACACCTGAGATTGTTCTCTGCTCTAAACCCACATCTCACAAACACACACACACTCACACACACACACACACACACACACACACACACCCCTCCNCCTCTGAGCTGCTCTGCCATTGTTGCCACACCGCCACATACCTGCCACCATCTTCTGAGGCCAAAGGTTCTTTGTAGCCATTGTGTTCATTTCCTTTTGTCCCTGTGACAAGCACCTGAGAGAACTTAAACAAAGGAAATACTTACTCTGTTCCATGTTAGCCCGTGACCAGCAGGCGGCAGTCCTCCGGGCCTGTGGTGAGGCAGAGCGTCATGGTGGGAGAGGGTGGCAGAACAGGGTTGCCAGCCTTGTGGCAGGTGCCGATGAGCACGACTACGGAATTGGCCTTCCTCCTCCTTCTCCTTTGGTTGCAGCTAGGTCATCAGCTCTTTGGGCAGTACCACCTGCATTTAGGAAAGGCCTTTGGTTCTGGCTCTTAGAATGTTATCAGTGGAAATATCATCTCCGACGTACCCACAATCACGCTTTGTTAATCTCATAGGAGTGTCTCAGTGCAATCAAGTTGAGGATCAAGATCTAGCAATCATGTCCCTCAAGGGCTATCATGTGAACTACCCCTTCAGCAGAAGCTGAAAGAGCAAAGATAGTATTGCCCTTTCTAAAATCTCTATCGCTCATGGATGCATTTGCCTCTTTGTAGGATTTGTGCCTTGAGCAAGTGTTTACCTTTCAAAAGCCCCCCCCCAGTACTTGCAAGGCCTGGGACTTGGGACATAAGAGTAGTTAATAAATAGCTCAATAAATAGCGTCTGGTATCTGCAGCCAATTGTAGTCCATGAAAGAATAAGCCTGACCTTGCTTGTTATCACTTCATGAATATTAGGAATCCCTAATAGGAAGTCTGATTGAATCCTAATACCATCATTGCAAAGACCACTTTATGGAGATCTTTTCTTTGACCTAATCAACCCTGATTAGCCTTCAACAGTGAGGGAGGGAAATCAGACAGGAGATCCCCAGAAGGGAGAGAATCCCAAATCTCATTCCCTCGATATTGCTGTGAACTTATTGCCCGGCCTAGGTTCCTGGTGCCTTCTCTATCTCTGGGATCTAAGTGTGAAGGACAGATGAAAAGCAACACCTTAAAATTTTAGAATCGACCAGAAGCAGGAGGAAACAGTTTTCAGGGCAGAATTACATTTGGAGCTGACGTCATTTGCACAGTGTCTTGTCTATTTAATGATTTCTAAGGGGAAAGTCACCTACAGTTGCCACTAACCCCTTGTGATTTCCTGGAAGTCAGGAGAGCCTCTTCCTTAAAGGCTTTGAGAAAGCCACCACCTGAGAACAGCTGGGGAAACTTGAAACTTTGAACAAATATTTATAGTGCTTAATATGTGGCCAGCCACATGCCGGACACGCCCTGACACCGGAGCTCTGCGACTACCTTTGGAGAGTCTCTGTAAGCAAGAGGTTGTCGATGGTGACTCTAGCGAGTGGTGACCAAGCCTGGAGTTTAAGCTGAAAGCATATTACTGAGAGGAGCACTTCTCTGATGAGAGACGGCAGGATAGTTTCATATTATTGGCCATGTGAGGGACACTCCTGGAATTTTCATGGTGATAAAAGCCTGCCTCACAAATCGCCAAAACAACTGGTGACTCTTATATTTCTGGCATTTACTACCTCTTCATTCAGCTCTATTACAGAATCTGGCCATTTTTTAGACTGAGGGCATTGGAAAGTGGTATTGTCATAGTTACGATGGGACGTGTCCTGGTTTGTTTCAGCTGTCACCTTCACACAACCTAAAGTCACCTTGGAAGGTAGTCTTAATGAGGAATTATCTAGATTACATTGGCATGTGAGCCTGCCTGTGGGGGATTATCTTGATTTTGAATTGATAATACCCAGGCCACTATGGGCAGCGGCATTCCCTAGGCTGGCCACTGAGCTATATAAGAGTGAAGAAGGCTGGCAAGGAAGCCAGCATGTAGTGTAGATGCACTTTACTCTCTTTGCTCTTGACCGTGGGTTTTGATGTGACTAGCTGATTGAGTTCCTGCCTTGACTTCCCTGAAACGGCAGACTATACACTGGAATTGTGAGTCACATAAACCCTGTCCTCTCTTTCTTGCTTTTTGTCTAGGTGTTTTATTACATGAACAGAAATGAAGCTAGAACAGAAATTTGCAATGTTATAGTTATTCTAGCAAAAATATAAGAAGCTGGTGTGTTCTCATTTTCAGACCCTAGTATTTTTGGAAGGGCATCACCATGGTAGGGCATCCTGGAGTGATTCTGTCTGAGGTTGACAGTAAGGAAACTCAAGTGTTCTCCATGGGCACTGATGACCTCCTTATTTGAAGTCTGCCAACTGCGTCTTCATCAGAATGATCAGATGGCCAACCTGCATCTGGCAAGCCACAGTGAAAGTAGCTCCTCAGTCATCCATAGATTGGAAGGCATGAAGTGTGTTTCGACACTTCCTATATTCTCTTCTTCCTATGTGTGGCGCCCTGGAAAATCCTTTACTACACAATTGATAAGGTCACAAGTGGAATTTACATGTGAAAGAAGAGAAGGGCCCTAATAAAATGTTATTAGATTCCTTGGTTTCGCTCCCAATGCATTTCTGCTACCTCCAGTTGGAGGGCTTTTTTCTTTGCTGTAAGAAAACACCTGGAACTCTGTGCTATAGAGTGATTAAAAAACAAAACAATAACATATTTCTCATGGATCTGGAAGATGGGAAACCCAAGAAGATGAAGGTCATTGCTTCTTCTTATGGCAGAGGAGGACAGGCAAGAGAGTGAAAGCACGGGGAAGGAGGGGAGAATTCACCTTTTCTCTGTCAGAAGCCCACCCATGGCAGCTGGCAGCTAGCCCACTTCTGGGTTAACAGCACTGTTTTATTGAGGGCAGAGCCTCATGACCCAATCCCCTCTTTAAAATCCCATTTATCAACATGATTGCACTAAGGATGAAGTCTCAAGCTCCTATTTTTAAGAGAGACATATCCCAGCTCTAATGGGTGAGAAATCAAAGTCTCATGACTATGGGTAGGAAGGAACCCTGTGTTTACCTAGTTGAGTCTTCGTCTGCACTTTGAATCTGCAGCACAGCAGCTACACAGGCAGTGCTGGTCCATAGACTCCTGTGTGATTCTCTTGATGACAGGAAGCTTGCCAACCAAAGACCACAGTCAGGTTTGAAGGGAACTTAAGCTAATAAAACAACATCTAATGCATGATTAATATTTAATAAACAAACAGTCCTCTTTAATAAAAATAGCTGCTTTTTTCAGTTGCTCACTTAATGTCTTGCTGTGCTAAGGGCTTAGCTGCATGACACATACTGACTTACATAATTCACAAGAATTTCAAAGGGTGATCCCATAGCTCCTATTTCACAGGTAAAGAAGCCAGGGTTTAAGTGAGTCGGCCACAGTGTTCCTTTAGTTTGTCCCTAGATGCCACCAATGACAGGATCCATGAGACTTTACTTATAGGAAAACATGCTTTAGAACATAAGGAGGCAGATTCTGAAAATCAAAGCTGGGTAGACAACACCAAGCTTTTCAAATACCCAGTTAGCTTTACTTGTGTTCTTATACTTTGTCTTATTTTTAGAAATATTTGGGACAAATACAAGACAACTTTTGAAATACAATAATAGTAAAATATAATTAAGACTAGGAGACTAGAATCACAAACTATGGATCAAATTGAAAACTCTGACCAAATTAAAAATATATCATCCAGGGCTGGTGAGATGGCTCTTTGGCAAAAGAGCTCTCAGATGAGTTTGGCCTCCCAGACCAACATGACAGAAGGAGTAGTCTGGTTCTGATGTAATTCAAGTCTAGGCCTTCACATGCATTTTTATCTGACCAGCTGGAAACTCAGGCTTTACCCAGTTCCCTCCTCAGGTTAGATTATTACCTAGAGATGTCAAGGAACTTAGGAAAATGAAGTGTGTATGGAGCACTTTTGTGCTATGTATGGGTGCTACTCAGGGGCAGCCGGAGTGGAGGCATGGAGACAGTAGGGTGTAGGGAAAGAGGTACAGAGCCACACCCTGTGTGGCAGATCTCCCTCCCTGCACCTCCTGTGTTGGACAGCCTGGAAGATTTTTGATTTCTGCCCTTTGGGAATTTGGGGGACAGGTGGCATCGTATAAACTTTCATCATATAAACTTGGCTGTTGGGGATTACTTCAGTATCCAATCCCACAGAACTCCATGAAGTCAGGAATGATGCTAGGAGTTCTAACCCTGCATCACTTGGTTGTGTCCCCTGGCAACTAGCCTCCAAACCCTTACGGCTTTCCAGTAGTCACCTGATTAGCAGGAATCCTGAAGTAGGTGACAGGGGCTTGCTATGAGTAGCCAAGCGTGCTCTCCTTTCACCTCGATTGCTCTTACCAGTTAAGAAACTGAAGGCTTTAGAGACTCAATGCCAGGAATGGATGAGGACCAAATAGATGTTATTATTTATTTATCATAGCATATCACTTCTTATTTTAGTATGCATCTCTTATCATCACAGAGCCATTCTCAATCAAACCTGAAACACTATTCTTATCAGAAAGGATCTTCAGTAGAGTTTCTGACACCGAGGCCGTTATTAAGGATGACACAGATGAGCATGGACAACAGGACTCTTCTGTGGCCTAGAGAACCAGTCCGTTTCTTTGGCTGAGATGTGAAGGAACTCTTTTTTTGGAAGAATGGGCCTTTGAGCTGAGCTGTACTGAACAAGCCCTGGAAACAGATGGATGAAAAATGCCAGACAAAACACAACCAAGACTGATTTATCTCTTTCTTTGAAACTGTGATGCACCTCAGTTTCCTGTGTCTGTGGAGGACCCACACTCTTGGTGCAAAATAGGAATTGTAATGGCAAGGTGTTCTTGGGTTAGGTCTGAGGAGCCTCGAGCAAGTCAATTACCAGTGTACAGTCTCCTAAGGCATAGGCAGCTAGAAGCAAAAACAACACCATGGGACTCTTTTCCTAAACGAATTTCACTAGTTTGCCCCAGTTAATATTAATAAACCTGAGGTTATATGCTTCAGAGCATGCAGATAGTAGCATCATGGCATTTTCTAGTTGAAATGGACCCTGGGTACTTTCAGTCCAATGGTCTCACTGGAGAGACAAGGAAACGGAGCTGAGTGAGAGCCAAGAGTAAGGTGCACAGAGCTATATCCAAAGTAGGTCCTGAACCTGGAATCCCTGAGAGCCAACACTGAGGAAGACCCATCAGAACTGCCTGCCATCTTCATCTTCTGCACACCACCCTAAGAAGCACAGTGTAGTAGAGAGACTATTGAGGCAGTCAGTGGAAGAACTGCGATTTAAACTTCTGAGTGTCTCTGGCCTCTCCTTCATCGGCATCACATCCATTTCCTAGCGAAAGCGGATGCCTGGTCTTGTTCTACGAAGGAAAGACAGGACAAAACAGTTTCTGCCACGTTAGCAGCACCGTCCTCCTACTGAATCGGTTCCAACTTGGACTAGATCCCAGTGATAATGACTCTTGGTGCTCTCTGCCTCTGAACACGTTTACAGACCTCACCGAGCCCGCTCCATACTAGACTGTTGCAATAACTACACGGATAATAAATAAACAGGCAACAAAGTCCAACCAACATTGAATGTTTTGGAAAGTCTGGCTCCAAGAATCCCGTGGATTCCAAAACCCCCAGGTTCTCAAGGCTCTTCTATAAATTAGGGCATTGTGCAGGAGTAATTTATGCATGCCTTCCCTGCCTCTGCAACCAGCTCTAGCCTGTTATTTTGTTGTCAGTGCAGTGTGGACATTATATAAACATGTGTTACATTGTTTTCATTGTGTTTAAGGAGTGATGACAGGAAGAGGCTTTATCAGTCCAGCCTAAACTGTTGGATCCTAAACAGTTTTCCAATCCTAAACCTCCAGGTATAGAACCCTTGAATACAAAGCTAGTGGACACTGCCCCTAGCGTCAAGCCTGACCCTGGGAGGATCCAGTAAGCTTGGTTCTCCTATAGTGCACCTATCTTTGTCCTTGCTGACAGACACCATGTTAAGTCCATCTGTGTCTTTAAGGGACACCAATACCCAGAATTCCATATGTTCGGCATGTAGAATGATAGTCACTTACCATACCCCCTCCACTGGTAAGGTAAGGCAGTCTTCAGAGCTCATTTCCTTTTCTTGTCAGCTAGCCAAAACCTCCGTTTTCACCTACATGGAAACTTTTGGCCACAGAACTAATAAATCATATTTCCAGTAGTCCCAGGATAGGTTGGCTTCGATGAAAAAAGAAAAAACAACAACAAAAGAGTGGGGTGGGGGTAGCAACATGAAGGACATTTGCTGTGTTAGGCTGTCACTAGGTCCCCACTGAAACCAAGAAAAATTGCAGCCAATAAAACAACATTTTTCAAAACATGACACTACCCTTAAATTTACCCTGAGAGAGAAATGGGTTTGGTAAGTAATATTTGAGGGTACCCCATGCTTCAAACACTCAATATCGTAAATGAGTTGCATCATTAATTTATAATAGAATAATTGTTTTGTCTCAACAGTCATTTCCCTGGCTCTGACATTAATTTTCTTCTTCATTTTAACCATCTGAACATCCTGGCACTCACAGCACCCCTACACCCTACCCGAACCTCTCCACTCCTGCTGCAGACACACAAAAGTGATTCCGACGGGTTGGCGCAGGAGGGCTGCTGGCTGTCCTTTGTGATCATGAAAGGAATGGGGACAAAGGCAGCTAAAATTGATTGAGGTTGACTCTCTGCCAGCACTGCCCTCAGGAGTGTAGCTGGGTTGTCATTTCATCTTCCCGCCAATCCTGTAAGCTCTATGGCACCTTCATGCTTATTTTCCCTGTGAGCAAACTGAGGAAAGACCAGTGAGGAGCGATCAGTTTTTCTGAAGCACAGAGAAAGCCAGCATTGAGTGGGCTTCGTGGTCAGAGGATTCATCGAAATGTGTTGGAGTACTATTCCTTTCCTGTAACACCGAAAGTAAGCATTACCTTAAATGTGCCCATGCCTAAGGAACAAAAGGCAGGGAAAGCAAAGTAAAATACCTCTTTGAGATTAAACATGTCTTCAGAAGAGGAATGTGTAGTGTGGTGTGTGGGGTGTGTGTGTGTAGCATATATGCACATGTGTGTGATGTACTCAGTTTGGGCACAGGAGGATGTCAGGTGACTTCAGAAAAGGTCTCTCCCTGAATCTGGAGCCAGGCTGCCATCCAGCAGGCCCCAGGAATCCCTGTGTCTCGGACCCTTATAGCACTGAGGTCACAGGGCTGTTTGCATGTGGCCACATCTGGCTTTTGATGTGAGTGCTGGAATTTCAGACGGAAGCCCGGGTGCTTGCATAGCAAGTGGTTACCCACCTCCAAAACCCCATGGTTTTTTCTTAATTTTAATCATCGGTCCAGTTAGAGTCCTGGTCCACCTTACGCTGTTCTGTTTACTTTGCCATAACATATGTAACTATTCTGATACTCCTGCTTCAGGGAGAGCAGATCACCTGGTGCCCACCCCAACTCTGTCACTCTCACGCTGCACAGAGGCACTTGCTTAATCTTTCAGGGTGTCAGTTGCAAAACATTGGTCCTAAGAGGCCGGTATTCACAGGGATGGATTGGTCCCAGCATAGAGACAAAGAACTGCTTACACACTAACCCTGAAGACTGTAAGGAAAAGCCGACTGTTGGGATGCCCGAGATTTGATGCACAAAGACTTCATCTTGCTCTCAACCTGTCGGAAGAGAGCCCCAGGTAATTGGACGTCAGAGGGGAAAAGCCTACATGAAGCCTAATGATAACAATAACCAAAAAAATAAATAAATAAAACAGGCCACTGTGAAGCACCGTGACACTAAAAGCTCGTTAAGATCTGTGTCCCAGCTATCATCCTCCTAATTGAACAGTTACACAAATAGACGTATGGTGCGATCGTGACTCTAATTAAGGCTCCGACCTCCGAATCTAGGAAAAGACTGTGCGCGTCTCCCTCTCCCTTTAAATAGCTGCTTTGGGAGAGCTCTGGGGAAACATACTGGCCTGTTAGGGCTCCACTGGACCAATGGGGAATCGTGTACAATTGTTTCTTTTACACTATGCATCCCCCTATCTACATCTTTCTTTTAAGTTCGGGATCTGAAACGGTGTGGCCAAAGGGGATGTGGCGGACTGCTATACTGGCATCTGATGCACCGCTCTAACCCCCTTTCTACAACATCCTCCACTGTCACCTTGGCCCACAATGCTCCGGGTCTGAGAGTGTTGGCTGCTGTTCCTGAGCTAAGTTCTCTCCCTGTTGGCTCACTAGCTTCCGTGATGATTAACTAAATGAGATGAAATATTTAGGGGCTGAGAGGGTGGCTCCATCACCAAAGTATTTGCTTTGCAAGTGTGAGGACCCAGGTTTAATACATAGAACCTATGGTGGGGTACATTCCTTGCCTATATATATATGCATGAATCCTAGGAGGGCAGATGCAAGTGGATCCGTGGGGCTAGAATCAAGCAGCCTAGATCACGTGGCTAGTCCCAAGCCAGTGAGAGGAAAAGGTAGACAGCAACTAAAAAACAACATTAGCCTTTGCTCACATGCATCTGTACATATGCGTGCACAAGTCTTCACACATGTGTAATTCTGCACACACATAAACATGCATGCACACATGCCCATATGATGAAGTATTTTCCTGGCCTGTATATACACATGCATATCCGTATAAACTCCGAGTGGAGAATTCTAGCAGACAAACAGTTCTGAGTTGCTCTGAGCGCTTTGTCTTTCCTGTTGCCTTGACCTTCACAGAGAAGGGAATGCTGTTGCCCACAGGAGGTAACCTTGGGAGGAGGAGTGAACAATATCAAAGGTTGCCTTTGAATAATGGAGAGTCCATTGGGTTAGAGGAGTTCTAAAGAGAAGGGTGAAAGCGGTCAAATATTTGTACACAGCATATAGTCAGAGTGCCCGCTTCCTCTCACACGCTGGTCCCCTTGATGCTAATGGAAGTCACGATATTCATCAGCAGGAGCCCAGATAAAACCCCCAGTGCATATAATTTGAACTTGAAATTGACCACCTCCATGAATTCTTTTTCCTTCCTTCCTAAACAAAGGGCCTATTTTGAGGAGAGTACGACACAGGTACCTAGGAGAGCCTGGTGACCTGGAATTCCTTTAGATCCACTGTCCCCTCACATCTGTGTGGCACAGCTTTCTGCAGGGGACACTTAGATGGAAGAGAACCCAGCACACCAGGAGATGGAAAGTCACATTACATAAAGAAAGAGTCAGTTTAGAGAGAGGCCTCCTCCCCTCTCAGAATTTCAGAAAAGTATTTTTAACACTTTAAAAGTGAAAATTGGTGGCCTTTTGTTGAGCCATAGAAGAGTCCTCATCTCAACTCTACATACCTATCCTGTCCCCTGATGAGCTCGGACAACCTTCAAAATTACAAAGAACCCAATGGGCAGAAAATTCACGAAAGTGTCCTGGAAACCAAAAGGTGTCTTACCAATGTAAGGAAGGTGTGTGCAAACACACCCAGATCCTGCTGGTGGGATCTGGTTTACAAAAATCTCGAGAGCTGTGAGTGACACTAAGCCACCTCCAGTATCTTGCTTTCTTAATAGATGGGTGCACTTTATCAGTTGTGATCTGCATGGGATTCCCTCGCGCATCCTGTAATCCAATAAGGATGTGCATGTGAATGCTATCGCCTATCTTCAGGGTCTGGTCCCATCGTTGACATCCTCAGTAACAGCCAGGAGTCTTTTTCAGAGATGAAACTGACACGTGGTTCATAAAGGGACCTCTACAGTATACTTAAGGTCTTCTCTCACCGCCTTTCTGGTTGATGTGACTGTCAGTCTCTGCTGGGACTCCAGAGGCTCGGGGAGATACATTCTAGGACATAGGAGAGGATGATTAGACATTTTCAAAGGTGATGAGGGGAAATAGTAGGAATTCACACTGACTCCTCACGGCCCTACCCTTCCCCTAGCACACAGTCAGTGCCCTCAAAGGGTGCAGTGGCTGAAGATATGTGTAGCAGTTATTTTAAGATCTGACTCTCAAGGGGATTTAGGGACGGCTCAGTAGATAGGAATGATGGACTCTTACTGAGGGCATGAATTTGGTTGCCAGCACTGATCCCAAAGAGCTCACCACCTTCAGTAACAACAGCTCTAAGGGATTCAGTGCCCTCTTCTGACCTCCATGGGAAGCTGCACACATGTGGCAGTACAGAAACAAATTTCAAAACCCTTAAAAGAGTGGTTCTTAGGTAAAGCATGGTGACTAATCCCAGTAATTGAGAGGTGGAGGAAGAAAGAGCAGGGAGTCAAACTCAGTTTCAGCAAGATAGCAAGTTCAGGGTTATGCTGGCCTTAGCAGGGACTACAGGGACTTATTCTAAGATGATACTGGATTGAATGGCAGATGCTTGTTCATATCATAGCTCAGGGAACTTTGCACCCAACATATGAGGTCTGATAATTAAACGAGGGAATAAAATAAAAAATAAATAAACTGGCGACATTAAGAGACTCCTGCATATGATATGAGCAAAGTTCAGTCCCAAACCATCACATATGACCTGAGGTCTTTCTGTCAGAGCTTCCTGTGTTACATGTGACCTCATGCAGTCTTGGCTTCAGTGCTGCCTCTCATCACACCAGGAACTGCCAGCAAACACTGCCTGAAACACATCAGCTCAGATTCAGGACTTCTGCATGTCATGAACTGGCTGGTTTTCACTCTACAGAGTCCACTGCCCTAAAGTAATGTGATGATCGAATTGCAAAAAGCAAAGAGTGTAATATTTTCCTATCTTTTTTCCTCAGCAAAGAAGTATCAGATTAAGTTTATCTTTGGACTGCATTGAATTAGAATGTTTGATTTTAAAAACTGCTGTTGGGTTGCTGACTTGAGTTTCATGGAAAAAATTATTTTGTGAATTTTGCCTTGAGAATAGGACAGAATTTCCCACAATTTCTGAAAAGGGCTTGAACATCCTTTTGCCCTTTTATGCTGCCTTTTTCTGAGAAGTGATGCTCTCAGCATTGATTATACAATCAAAACAATGATCACCTCTGAAAAGCACTGGAGATCCTCTGCCCTCCAGCATCAGATGTTCAGCAGCCAGGATTGAATTCTTTGTGCAAAAATAGACGCATTCTTCTCATTAGTATGAAAATTAGCTTTCATCACTAATAAACAGTATACTTTTGTATGAATGAAAGAATTACCTTTAGAATAAGCTTGTGGTTTCGTATCTGTAGATGTTTGGTTTGTGTGCCTGTTTTATATTCCTATATAATCCAGGGTTTTGTGGCAATTTCTCTGACACAAAGGGGTGATGAGTGGGAAAAGTTTTAAGAACCTCAGCTGAGCATGCTAGACTGAGGATTCCACCTTCGTTTCCCCCAAATGTCTCAATGTTACCCCCAAACCTCTCTTGGCTATGACTGTGGGTGGCTGTTTCATAGTTGAACCTCAGTTCTCTAGAGCAGAACCATGGCTCAGGCTCTGGCTTTCTCTCATACACTAACGAAGAACCCAGCCATCTTATGGATGAGGTGGCTCAGCATGCGATGCTTGCTAATACTAACTCGAGTTTCAGCCCTGGAATCCACATAGTAAAAGGATAGAACCAACTCTCAAAAGCTGTCTGGCCTCCCCCACAATAAACAAACAAACAAATAAACAAACCATCTTAATGATGGTTAACACCATCTCACCATCTTAATGGACCAGCATACTGCATACCTATTTAGGCTGAATGTAGGGACAGCTACCCTATATTTTTGCCAGAAGGTTTGACTAACACATTTCATTCATGGAAGATGAGGGTTGGCACAGCCTCGAGGGAATGAATCAAGTTTCTCATCACCTTTGTTTTTTGTTTACACACTTAAACTTTCTGTTGATGAGCAAGGTGTATGCCTACTGTTCCAGAAATGACTGTGCCCTTGCTCTCTTGGTTGTTGACCAGTGACAAGGGTTTAGAGTAGATTGATCCCAGATTCTGTTTTCTGTCCCTGTCATCAGGTGGTTACTGTAACTCCTCTCCCGCCTCTCTCTCTAAATCACTGAATTTACGACACTAAGCTGGTAAATTCAACAGGAAAGACTCAAGACATTTCTGGTCTTCTTGCCAAGTTCCCACGAGGGCCAGCCCATTTGGATGAAACACCCTCAGGTGCTTTGGCACAGACAGCTCTGTTCCAGGTCTGAGGTTTCTTTGAAAGTATAGGTGTGGGTGGTACGTACTTGGAAACAGATTCATGAGTTATGGGGACTTCCTGCCAGGAATCCATGACAGGACTAAGGACAGAACTGTGACATTTTCGTTTCCTCAAACTTCACCCTGTCCAGGAGGAGAAGCAGAGTCAACAGAAGCCATTGGACTTAGTAGATGAAGCACACAGATGTTAATCACATCCTCCCACCCCACCCTGTTTCAGAGAGGCTCACACTGTGTGTATCTGTGCATGCGTTCATGTGCGTGTTTGAGGTGCGTGTGTGCTGGAGTGGCATTCCTCAGGTACCTTTCACTTTTCATCTGGGATAGCATTGCTCATGGACCTGGAACTTTACCAAGCGTACTAGACTAACTGGCCAGGGAGCTCCAGAGATCCATCTGCTTCTGCCCACCTTCTCATAAGGTGAGATCACAGGTGGGCACCATCATACATGGCCTTTTATATACGACCCAAACTCAGGTCCTCACATTTGCAAGGCAAGTGCTTTCCTGATTGAATCATAGTCTCAGACCAGAGGCGTACACATCTATGCAGCCGTAAATCATGCAGGAACCTTATTACATGGAAAATCCATTATGCTAGATCTGGAGTTATCTTGAGATGCTGTAGCTGTCCTAAGGCCCCAGCGGTGTTGACACGGGTGGCCATAACCACATTCTTAGCAGCAAGACCCCAGGGACAAAGCTCTATGCACAGTGTAACTAGCATAAGGTGAGCTGATGAAGAACTCATCACCCTTAAAAGACAGACAGACAGACACTCTCACAATAGCCACTCTACCGGGACTCATGGTGACAATGAGGGCAGTGAACCTGGGGACAGTTCTGGGATAGGTCTCAGAGATGGTGAGAAGGGCAGGAAGTGAGCAAAGAATCTCAGGAAGAATCCAGAGCCGAGGGAAAAAATAATCTGTACATCTTCCCTGTGGGGGCAGATACCTGACAAATCGCCCATTCACACCCAAGCCCCCAGAGAAAAGGTAAGAAGCAAGCACAACACGTTCCTGCGGCAGTAAGCAGTCGTTCCCATCTGAGGGCGCTAGGCCTTCTTTCTGCTGGGCAATGCAGTTCGAGCCTTGGAAACCAGATTGTGGTGGTGCTCTGGAATGAAGGCACCGGGAGCCAGAAGAAGTCATGAAAACTGCCATGCTCGCATATTGGCTCTTCTTGGAGCCTCATCTTCTGTTTCATACACATCGACCAGAATGCAGTTTGGGCTTCTGCTTTGCATTTTTGTCACTGTGTATTTTCTCTCCTTGATGAATCTAAAACCCAGAACGACAGAATGAAACTCAGGCAGCTGGTCAGTCTCCCCCACCCCAGGTTTCTTCCTTTCCTGTGTTACGTCAACCCATCCTATGGTCCCTTCCATCCAGAGATGAGATGCTAACCCATCAAAAGGCCCATAACAGGCCTTCCCATGAGTATCACCTTAATAAGAAATTGGCCTGGGTCTCACCCGCCACCCTTCCTAGTCAGCTTTTCAGGCAGGTACTTGCATTTGCTCCTCATTTGTAAATGGAACAGCTGAGGCCCCGGGAACTCCAACAAGGTTGTGAACACGGTGTGGAGACTCCACATAGTGACATTAGGCAGTGACCAGTGGCAGGCCCAGCAGAGGCTTAAATCTAGACTTTGGAGAAGAAGCTGAGGCAAATAGGTGAAACAAATTACTCAGGTCAGTGAATCCTAAACTTGGGATGCAAACCCAGTGTGTCTGGTCTCAGAAGTCTTGTTCATCTTCCTCCTGTAAACCTGTTTTCTCACTTGTGAAGCAGAGGAGTATCTGCCAGATCTCCTCCCAGCTCTAATAGCCTGGATGCTGCCATTTTGCCCCCGAAACCAAAGCATTTTGCTTCTAGTTTCTATCCAGTGCTCACCATTGGGTTTAATTATATTGAACCCTGTATTTTACTGTAGCCATCAATGTTCTTTTCATGGCAATTTAGTTTGGTCCGCCACAGTGGGGTTAGCTGGGTGAGGGCACCTTATGTGCCATTCTGCAGGGCATGTACATAGCCAGGCGGATCCTGTAACTCTGCTACAGGCTCCCATATTTTACCTTGATGCCAAATCCTCTGTTTTTACTGGAACAACACCAGATCCCTAGACACTGACATCAGTAACCTTTGGCTGAGTGTATGTTTCTGGCCCTGTGCCAAAGCCTGGTACCTTGTGCAGAGGAGTTTTGAAGGTGAAGAGCACAGGGCTCACATATGACACATTAGCGTTGTCTCAGGTGTCTGTGGGGCAGTGTTTCAGGACTCCCATGGTGTCAACATCTGAGGATGCTCAAATCTCTTCTGTCAGTTGGTCCAGTAACCATGTAAAATGTGTGCACATATCCTTAATAATTTAAATCGTCTGCAAGACGACTTACAATATTCTATGCGATGCAAATGCTATCTAAATAGTTGTTATACTGTGTTGGCTTAGGGAATGATAACAAGATAAATTGTCTATACAGGCTCAGTGCCTACACGCGATTTTAAATAATGTCATGGCAGTTCTCTGACTCCTTAGATATGTGACCCACATATATGGTGGCTGCTGTATTTTCATCTGGGGTGCACGACCTGAGATAAGTTCCTCCACTAGGATAGCTTCCCCTCTGGAACACCTCCCCTGTGGCCTATATATCCTCTTCTTACCTAGGATATATACTATGACATCACAATCCATGACATCACATGTCTGTGACATCACATGCCTGCACTCATGCTTTGCTCATATGTCTCTCAATTTCTTCTGTTCATGGCTCTGTCCCACCATAAAGATAGTGTCCCACAATATGGCCCCTCAAATTTGAAATCTCCTCAGAAGCTCTACCCACATATCATTCCTTCTCCCTGAAAATGCTTATCAAAGAATGGAAGAACAGATCAAGCAATGATGGGGTTCCATTTACTCAGTCTCCTAGTTTCCTACCTGTAAGGCAGGAGCAAAATTGTCTTCATCTTTCTTCTGTTCTCCACGCTTCCTCTTCCCTTTTTTGGGGGGTAGACTTGCTGAGTGCTTCTTCACATGCCCAGTGGCACCTCTGGTCTAACTTGCACCCAGAACACATCCCTTCTCCCACTCCGTCTTTATCCCTGCATTCCTAGACTGAGTCAGGTACTTCCAGAGGAACACCATCTAGAATTCTGATTGTCCAGGAAGTGCCCCCTGGCTGGAAAAGAACCAGTACTTTCTCACCTGTCCTTTTGAAGTAAACATACACTTTCCAGGACCTGTTGGTCTCCAGGCTTAGCCCTCCGATCATCCAAATTCAACTTTGTTGATTGGTTGCTTTGTATCTCTTTAAGATTTATTTCTGTTCTGTAACTAATACGTGGATGTGCATATCTGAATGTGGATATGTGCACGTGAATATAGATATCCTCAGAGGCCAGCGACACCAGATCACCCTGGAACTGGAATCACAGGCAATGGAGCCTCCCACCATGGGTGCTGGTGCTGAACTCTGTGTCCCTGGAAGAACAGAAATCTCTCCAATCCCTGAGCTATCTCTCAGCCCTGGTCAGTTGGTTTTAAGGGAGGTTCCCTGTGTGTAGCCCAGGTTGACTTTGAGCTTGCAATGTACCATCCTGTCCCAGACTTCCAAAGGCTGCATTACAGGCATGCAACAACATGCCCAGATGGCTTTTTGTTTTGTTTTGTTGTAAAACTTTAAACAATAAAGCATAACACAGTGTACATGTGACCCTCAGAATCAGAAACAAACTCCCTGTACAATGGAAGACTCACAATAGAGTAAACTAAACAAAACATGATTGCCCCTGTGTTCACCGTCAGCCTCCCTTATATGCAACTAAATCAGACCAGCTCAACCAGGTAGATTCTTAACTTTCTTAACAATGACCCCTTGCTGAATCTCATAGCAACCTGACAATCTGAAGCCCACAAATGGATGGACAGCTTTGAGAAGAGAAGTGGGGGTCCCGTCCCAACATGCCACTGTGCCTGTGCTCAGCATAGCTTCTTAGCCACAAAGAACAGCAATATGGGGCATGAATCAGAAGTTCTGTAGGCGCCTATACAGCCTGTCTTGTGGTTTCCATATGACCATAAAAGGTGATTCTAAGCTTGAGCAGCCCTGCTAAACCGACTCACTCTGGTTTACAACATGAAAAGCCAGAGATGTCTCGCTCCTTTGACACAGGGCGCTCTGGGAGACTTGAAAGTCTATGACTCCCCCACATCTTAGCCCAGAATTGTGCCTAGCTATGAGATAAGAGCAGACTAATAAAGCAGACAGGGTCAAATGTGCCATCCCTGTGGCCAGCCACACAGAAAGAAACACCATCTTCAGCTGGCCCCCAGACTCCAAGCCTGAGTCAGCTGCTCTGAGGTATTGCATGATATTCAAATTCCCACCAGCATCGTGCCCAGACCAGTCTATCAGGGTCAGACCTGGAACTGAGTGCCGTGTTGGACGATTCTCAGTTTGGAAGTGACTCGTCACTGATGCTGGAGTCAGTTTCCTTTCAGAGAAGAATGAAACAAAATTGTCTTTTTTTTACTTTCTATTGCTGTAATAAAGACCATGACAAAAAGCAACGTGGGGAGGAGAGGGTTGATTTGGCTTACTCTTCAGAATCACAGTTCATCATTGAAGGAAGCCGAGACAAGAACTTAAGCAGGGCAGGAATCTGGAGGCAGGAAGTGAAGCAGAAGTCATAAAGGAGTGCTGTTTACTGGCGTGTCCCACCTGTCTTGCCCAGTTTGCTTTCCTATACACTCAGGACCACCTTCCCCAGAATGGCACTGTCCACAGTGAGCTGGACCTTCTCACATCAATTGTCAGTCAAGAAACTGCCCTACACAGTTGTCTGCTGGCCACCTGCTGGAGGCATTTTTCTTATTTGAGGTTCTCTCTTCTCAGATGTCTCTGGCTTGTATCAGGTTAACAAAAAAATAGCCAACATATGCATACTTTAAATTACCTTTGCTATATTTTGTAAAACATATTTATTTATTTTTTGGAATGTATGTGTATGAGTGGGTGTTTTGCCTGCATGTATGTCTGTGCGTTGTGTTTCTGGCACAGGCAGAAGCCAGAAAAGAGCTTTGGATCCCATGGCACTGGAGTTACAGATGGTTGTGAGTCTCCATCTGGGTGCTAGGAATGTAACCCAGGCCCTCTGGAAGAAGAGTTGGTAGTCTTAACCGCTGAGCCATCTACCCAGCCCCCTTTATTACCTTGCCTACCTTGCAGGTTTAAACATCAGACTATCCATGACTTAAATAACTGGGAAATGTCAAATGCCTGTAGCATGCTTGGAGGAACTGACACAGCCCTACTGTTACAGCGTTTTTTACGAATAATCATCTTAAGTGTTTGTTATTTATGTGCTTCTGTTGCTAGGAAGCTTAGCCGATTTGTGATACGTTGCTAATTTTGTTCCTGATACCCACCCAAGGCCATGTTCGTCCGTATGTTTATGCACATGTGGTAGGCCTTGTTGTTTGTTTTGCTGGATTTCTTCTTGTAATGTTTGATGTGTCATCCCACCTAAATTGTTTTGTGTATAGCATTCCATAAACTATAATTATCATCAACAGCAAGTTTTGAAAATTTAATTTTCTTACCATTGTATATGAGAGGAAGGAGGATGGGAGGGATGGAGCAGTGGGGGAGATGGACAGATGCACACAGAGCGAGCGTTGGAGTGTGTGTGTGAAGGTCAGAAGACAATCTTGGAGAGTCGGTTTTCTCCTTCCATCTTTTTGTGTGTTTCAGGGACTAAGATCAGGTCATCAGGCTTTGGAGGCTGGTGGTCCTTATCCACTGAGCCATCTTGCTCCCCCTCCCCTTGAAAGTGTTATGGCAGAGAAGTACTGCCATGGTGTTGGAAATGGTAGAGATTGGCTAATAATAATACTATCCTTAAGGTTTATATTTCTCTTGGACCCAACTCCTGGTAAAATGCTTGTACATCTTTTCCCACGCATAATCTTCACTAGGACAGTATGCAATAAGTATTAGAATCGTCCTGTTTCCTTGGGCCTGTGAAATAGCTCAGGTTAGGGCACTTGTCATCAAGCCTGATGACCTGAGTTTGAACCCTCAGAACCACGTGGTGAGAGAGAAAATTGACTCCTCAAAGTTGTCCTCTGATGTCTACACATGCTCCATGGACCCCACACATATACCTACAAACCTTAAAATCATTGCATTTCCAAAGGCACAAACAACTGTGGAATCGCACACATGAGCAAGAACTGAGCTTTAAATACAGGTCTGGCTTGATGTCCGTTTTTATTCTTGGTCTTCTACATGGATACTGGAATTCAGTGGCTTAGATAGCAGAGTGGTTCCCCTTGCTGGGCCATGATGATTGGAAGATTCATGCAATCACATGGCTCGCTCCCCATGATTTTAAATCAGCGCCGGCCTAGGTGTATTGGGAACCAAGTTTCAAACCCAAGGTGCCGTCCTGAGATGTTTTAATCACCACTTTCTCCTTTCTCTTTGATGTCTTCTTGTTGGCGACAGCCTAGCCATTTGTTACGCACCCAATTAAGTAAGCCGTCTTGTAGTCTTTTGTAGAATGTGGAAACTTCTCGTTTTATGCTTGTGACTCTGCTTCACGGAGCCAACAGGAGAGATGGTAGGAAAGGTTACAGTTCCTCGGTTTCTCTATTATCATTCTCCACCCAGAGCTTGTTACCGATTTGGGTGTCACAGTGACAGTCATTTTGAGGCCTCATGAAAACCTACATACTCCCCAGTCATGCAGACAGCCCCTGACCTTTGCAGCTGGGGATAATGACCAAGGCTGTGACACAGTGACCTTTAGGCCAAGAGTGGGTGGCAGCACTTTCTTTTCTATGACAGTCATTCGGCTTTGCCTCCCTCTGTCTGTATTTTTAATTGGAAGCAAGTGTATGGCGTGAGTCTTCCTGGTTATCCCCCCACCCAGAACTCTTGAGTGGAAAGGTTCTATGTGACTGGCTCTCGTCATAAAGCAATGCTCGCCACGCTAAGCTGGGAGTCATTATTAATTGCCACAGTTACAGACACAAAGGCTGTGACTGGACACCTAGCAGAAGCAAGCCTTTGTCCCAGGTGGCCCATGCTGTGTTTTATTGCTGTCTCAATGGAACCGTAGCCCTGGAGGCCATTTCTTCCAATCCCGTTTTGGGTTTGTGTTATTACTTGCTACAGATTCTCCCAGTATTCTTCATTCTATGCCCTGCTGTTGTCAGGGCTAGCCTATTCCAAAGAAGCAGACAGAGCTAGCCAATATCCAAATATGAAATATCCAAAGATATTTCATAAGCAATCCCTGTACGCTGGGCTCTGTAGTAGGTGCTTTTCATTTTGTTTGACTTAATTCTCACAACAAACCTGCGAGCTATTCCTTATAGTCATTTCCCAGACCCAGGGTCAGGGCCAGGGGTCACACCTAACTGTTGAGTAAGGTTAACTGTTGAGTAGGCTACTAATGTTAACCATTCAACACCACATAGAGAAGGGTAAGGAGGCATCTGGAACCCCAAACCCAGATTACAGTAATCCTGAATCACTCACTTCATAGGGCAAGAAACACAATGGGAACCTAGTGGCCGGCTCTTGAGCACAGCTCTCTGCTGGCTGTATCATGTAGGGTCATCAGTGTGAGATACAGACAATGCACGGTCAGGGCAGCTGTCCCTCTGACAAGCGCTGACTGGGGTTGAGATTGAGAAATCACCTGCACCACCACACTGTCCTCAGCTCACTCAGGAAGCCATCTGTACTGTGAGTGCAGGTAGGCTCAGGGGGAGGCTCTTCAAGGAGTGTGGTCACATCCTCGCCCCCAGGGAGCTGAGGCCTCATCAGGAGGCACTTCCTTCTTCCTGATGGTCCAGAAAGGACATTCTCAGAACCTGTACCCACTTGGCAGGGAGATCATTTTAACAAAAGCAAGAGGGAAGAAAACGATTGTAGCAAAATAAATACACACACACACATATATCCATGCGAGCACACACACAAACACACAAACTACATTAAGCCCAAGCCACCTTATTGTTCTTAATAAAAAGCAGTTTGTCGACTGCCAGTATTTACTCCCTTCTCAAACTCAGAATTGGTTTTTATTATCAGAAAACCCTGGGTAGGAGATTATGGGTTTCTCTCTAAGTCATGTGATTCTGCAATCTAGGGTATTTGAGTACCTGCAATTTTCAGATGTTCTGATCTGTAACCTAGAACACTGCAGTCCCCCATGCCCCCCCGCCCCAAGTCTGTGGCTGGCTGTGCTCAACTAAGGCTTTTACACATGTGCCTGAGGACCATGATGTGCTGGCAAAATAGAGCAATCAGGCCTTCCTCCCAGGGGGCCAAACAGAACCTCATATCCAAGGCAGCATCACTGGTGCCTAACATTGTTGAAGGGACCAACAAAATGCCAAAGTCTTAAAAGAACGCTGTGCCTTTATGTTCTGCCAACTCGAGCTCCAGTTTGTGCCCGAACGTTGCTATGTAACTGTGCCAAGGGTTACACATGGTTTTATGTTTGTCTGTCTACCCACAATGTTGTTTGCGGTGTGATTCAGGCAGCGCGAGCAGGGAAGCTCTGTCCACCTCACAGAGTGCTTCACAAGGGCTCTGACAAGTGCAATGTGTTATTGCCTTTGTTTGGACGCATCTCCACACCCACTCACTCAGCGCCAGACTGAAGGAGATGTGCTCTGGTCCTTTGTGTGGGAAGAAAAGAATGAAAAATAATGGCCATTCAGATAAAATAAAGTTCTTTTTTTTGGTGCTTTTCAGAAAGCTCTCTTGTTTCCATTGTTGTGGCTGTGTCCACATAATGGCTCAGCCTTGTCCTTCATTGAAACACACCCCGTGTGAGGAAAACTTCTCACCCCACACACAAATGAATGTGTACTCTTGAAGTGGTCAACAGGGCTGGCGTGGGCCTGAGAGGATATTGACCCGGGTATCTGGATGGTCCCATGCTCAGAACAAGACAATGGACAGGTGACTGTAGAGACAGGAAATGACTTGTTGGGAAATTAGGCATCCTTCTGCCTGGCAAAGCCCCATGGAGGGAAAAAGAAAAAAGATAACACCATTGTCATCATCCCTGCTCATGTGGCCTGAGCGTATACTATAAGGCAGAGCTGTGGCCGGGCATATTACATGTATCACGTAACAGTCTCAAACCCTTCTGAGGATAGCATTTTAGAGATAAGGGACCTAAACCCTAGAGTGGTCAAATACCTCCCCCAGTGTCACTCACCTAGGAGATGGGGAAGCATGGAGAGTTCTAATAAAGGACCAATGTGGCCTTCCCCCAGCCCCTGAACATCACAATGAAGTCTTGATGGCTACTCTTAGAATTAAGGGTCTCAGACTTACGTGTTAGTGAACTAGCTAGCTCCCGGATGAGAAGGAGGACTTCAGGGAAGGATACTCTGAAGTTCATACCAAGTTCACTTATAGCCTACTCATCTTGGTGGTAGGTTGATAAAAATTTGTACATGGTACCCAACCAGATGCATGAGAGGCAGAAGGAGTGAAGACAGCAGCTTGGACCTGTGTTTAAGGAAGACAGACAGATGGCTCCTCTGTAGGCTTTCACGGCCTCAGCTCTTAGCCACAATCCAGACTCTCTAAGATGCGCAGCGTGTCGGAAACCCTCAGCATCCTCTTGGCCTTCAGACCTCTGCCTCTGCATTTCTCAAGGCATCCCCTCAGGCTGTCTTCTGGCTCGTGGGTTATTTCTGCTCAACTCAATGACAGAAAACCCAAATGACAAGGGCCATTGAGGCCTCATCTCACCAGGCCTGAAGGAACTGCTGTCTTTCATTTTCACCCACTCTTCTTGGGCCATCCACAGCCTTCATTTAGCTCTTTTAGATCCGTCTAAACCCCACAGCACCAGCAAGGCTCTGTTCATGAGTCACTGTCTTCATCATTGGGGCAAAATTCCGCATAGAAGGGAGGGTTTGTTGGGGCTCACAGTCCAAGGGTATCGTCCATCATGGCTTGGGAAGGCATGGCGGCAGTAAGAGGCAGCTGGTCACAGTGTGTGCGCAGTCAGAGGCAAAGGGAGATGAATGCTTGTATGCAGCCCACTTCCCCCCTTTTATTTAGTCCAGAACCTTTTCCCTCAGAATGGTACCATTCTGGTGAGCCTTCCTTTCTCTGTTTAGCCTTTATGGAAGCACCCTCATAAACATACCCAGGTACGTGTTTCCATAGCGATTCTAAACCCTGAAAGTTGATGATGACGGTAAACCATCATCACACTTGCCCTGCATATCATTTTCTGACTCCACCTTTACTGAAGTTGTCATGATGGTAGCCTGGGATCCATCATTACAGGAGTGTCTAGCCCCCAGAAATGTGCAAAACCTACAGCTAGGCCCCTGCTGTCCTGAGAACTGAGTTATCCACAGCTTGCTGCTAAGACTCAATCCCATTGCTCACTGACCTCACACTGGCCTCCATTGTAACATATACTCATGCGTGTCTGTCTATGTTTAACATAGGAGGATAATCATATTCTTTATGTGTGCTTGTGTATGTGTGCATACATATAACATTGTATGTGAGGTGCACCCACCTGTGTGTGCATTTGTGCAGGCTGGAGACCCATGTTGTGTATTTTCCTCTCTTACTCTCTTCCTTAGTTGTTGAGACAGAATTTCTCACTGAACCTGGAGCTCATTCACTATCTTAGTGAAGCTGACTGGTCATTGGCCCTAGGCCTCTACCTATCTATGCCCCTCTAACACTAGGACTAAGGTGTCCACCATCATGCCTGGTTTTTGACATGGGTTCTGGATATCTGAACTCAGGTCTAAACTGGCTCTCAAATTCTTTTTATCTCAGAAGCACCCTCAAGACACACCATAGACAATAAGTATTCTGGTTTCTGTCAGCAGTTTTCAGATGCTATCCAATTAGAGCAAATTGAATCTTTCAACTAGCCAATTCCATCTCTCCATCCATATAACCATTTATTCAGACAAATATGCACTGACTGTGTCAAAAATAAAACAGAGTGTGTAGAAACACTCACCTGAAAAGGCTTCTGCATCAGGAAGCTTACATTCTTATAGGTGGAGATGGCTTCTCCGTTTCCCGGCTGCCCAGACCTGAATAATCACACAGAAACTATATTAATTACAACA
>LOEQ01000212.1:133035-162079 GCA_001685075.1 Bramus lutescens | reverse complement strand
ACAACACTGTTTGGCCAATAGCTTAGGCATCTTTCTAGCTAGCTCTTACATCTTAAAGTCATCCATTTCTATTAATCTGTGTATTGCCATGAGGCTGTGGCTTACCTGGTAAAGTTTGGCATCTATCTCCTTCGGCAGATGCATGGCATCTCTCTGACTTTGCCTACTCTCCCTATATATTTCTGTATATTTCGGATTTCCCATGTGGCTTTATTCTGCTAAGCCATTGGCCAAAACAGCTTTATTCATTATCCAATAAAAGCAACACATATACAGAAGGACATCCCACATCACATTCTGATCAGGGGGAACCTAAGTGATCATTACACAAACAACCCTATTAGACACTGTCTGGTATAGAAACAGGCTGCTGAAAAAACACCTGGAGAGTATGGGATTGAGTGCTTGGCAATTTCATAGTTCACATTCAGACTGGGAGGTATAATATCTTCCTCTTTTGCTATAAGAAAATACCTCAAATGTCAGGCCTAGAAGCCTGCTTGTGTATTATCTTACAGCTCTGCCGATCAAGAGTCTAAAGCCGATTGACAGGACTTCTTGGGCTCCCAGGAGAGTAAATGCCCTTGCCTTTTCTATCCTGGAGGTCACCTGAATGTCTTGGTTTTGTGGCTCTGCATTTCTCTAACCTCTGTTCTGTCATGTTCTGATTCTCCGGCCTTCTTTTCTCTGTGTTCATTTTGGGTTCACTTTGATGATCAGGGTTAGTCTCACTCCTTGGAAAGTCTCTTCCTCCTCCGTGTAAGATCAGAGTCACAGCTTCTAGGGACTTCCATTCCTTTTGGGATGGCATTGTTCTGCCCATCGTGGAAGGTAATGGGAGTCATTTCAGAAAAGCTGACATTAGAAATGAAACCTAAAGGAGAAGAATAGTCTACAAAATGCTGGGCCTGGAAAAACCTCGAGGTTCTGGGGAGAGGGGCTATGACTAAAGCGAGTGAGCAGAGGGATGAAGATGAGGAAGGACCCACAGTGTTTAGGAGGCAAAGGAATATAGAGTTCATGCTGAGTGTGTGGGGATGCTCAGAGGCATCCAGAGTTGGTTTTCCCCTGATTAATACCAGGATAGAAGTGATTTTTTCTGGTAATTTTGTGATCAATGTGCAGTCAGTACTGTCTAGTCAAAACATGATGTAAGCTACTGTGTCATTTGAAATGCCACAGAAGACTGAAGGTTTAATTCAATTGGTAGAATGCCTGCCTGGCATGCACAAAGCTATTATTCATAAACCAGGCATGGTGACCTATCTGTAATCTCATCATTTAGGTGACTGCGGCAGAAAGACCCGAAGTTTAAGGTCATCCTTATCTACATAGCAAGTTTAAGGGAAGCCTGGGCTACCTGAGACCCTGCCTCAAAGTAAATAAATAAATAAATAAATAAATGCAAAGATTGATGGTTGTTTGAGAGGTAGATAAAAGATAGGTAGATAGATAAATAGATAGTTGGATCAATAGATAGGTGGATAGATGATAGAAAGATCAATTAATTAATAGATGTGTAGATATCTGGCAACCACATTTTAAAAAGCTAAATAGGAATTTTAAGTCTCAACGAACTAATTTACTTAGGCCATTGTATAGAAATTGTATTCATATCTGTGTATGTTCAATAAGGAACAACTATTAAAAATTATATTCTATTTTACTTTTTAACACCATCCACACACTTTAACATCATCGAAAGCACACTTCAGTTTGAACTAGCCCTCACGTGCTCAATAGCCATGTGTATGCACAGTAGCTACTTTTTTTGCACACTGCACGTCTAGACCCTTTTCTCTGCATCCTGTAAAGAAGCTATTCAAGAAATGTTGGAAGAAGCTATTGGCAGCAGAGTGTCCCAGAGAATATGGGCCACCGGTGCCCACCATTAGCCATTCTCTATAGGTCACAGCAAGTAGAAAATGGACAGGCAGATCAAGAAAAGGATGTCACCTGCCAAGATAAGCAGGGCTCTAATCCCGACTCTGGTTAGACAGACCCTTGCTTTGGAATATCAAACAAACAAATAAAACACTATCTTTGTCCTTTTAATAGATCTTTATGTTCACATCTGTTTTTTACACTTTAATTCTCCTAAGGGAGTTCTGGTCACAGCCTGACTTATCCCAATTTTTGTAGTCCAGACAATTTATTCAAGTCATTATACTAATATGACTGAAACCCATGAAACAATGAGAGGGTAGCAGTTGCAGAGTAAGAAGTATATCCTGACGGTTGTATATATTCCTGTACCCACACTTTCTTAAGCTCTTGCTGTGACCCTAATATTAAACACAGAGTTTAGTCCCAGAAGCTCAGCACCAAGAGAACATCATGTACATCCATTCTGATTTCACAGTGATATTAGAAGAGCTTACGAAATAGAAAATAAAGATCTGAATTTAGGTCATGTTGGTTTACATAAAGGCTATTTTATGAGAAGTATATTCAGTACTGTGCAAGGTAATAAAAAACAACACCAGGTTTATTAGAATACCCTATATAGAGGCAACCTGATCTTGGCAACATATGTGCCTTCCAGAAGAAAATCTAGCACTGAGATTCATTCAGATAATGGATTAGAGGGACTGATGTCCCAGCCCTGACATCAAGACAGTCCTGTTAAAAGGTAGCTTGGACTGTATAAATGGCTCACTCTGTAATCTGCTTGTCTTGCAAACACAGAGCCCCAGAATCCAAATGAAAAGAACAAGAAGCCAATTTGGGAAATTCTAGTCTAATAGAGAGCTTACCTTAAAATTTAAAGTGTGATTGGCTCCTGAGAATCAATTCCTAAGGTTGTCTCCTGGCTTCTGGGTCTGTGTCCAAACACAAACAATACAAAGGTGAATGAGGAGGTGGCTCCGTCCAGTTGTTAAAATGCTTGCTGTGCGAGCATGGGGTCCTGAATTTGGATCCCCAGAACTCCTAGGCTTAGGAAGTACCAGATCCCACTTTTCAGTAGAGGAGACCATAGAGAAATGCAACGACTAACACCATCGTAATAGAGTGGGCTGAGCCGTGTTCCTGGAATGAACGAACTTCAGTTCTAGCATGAACTCAACCGGTTATGAGCACTGGCATCTCTGATTCAGTCATCATCTAGCCAATTTGATAGCTACCCAAGGCTTCTTTGCTTAGGAGAAAATACTTAAGCTCTTTGGACCTCGGGATTCTCTTTGCTCCATTGCACAGTACCATAGCTCCATGTAATGAGCGCCTCTCCATGACACACTGACTTTGTGTGGACCTAAGGACTTACCATGAATGACCTCCTATTTCTGCAGTAAACTGAATGTGGAGCTGGCTTGAAACTTAGGTTAAGGAACTTAACCAAATTCAAAGAGCATTGACAGCTGCCAGAGCTGAGAATTGAAGCACATCTTTGCACTAGTACAGTCTGGGACCCATGCCTCAGCTATTATATTGTATAGTACAAAGGACCTGGAAGAACCTCATAAAGAATGTTTTAGGGGGCTGGCAAAATAGCTTAGTGGGTAAAGGCACCTACTTCCAAGTCAGATGGCTTGAACTCAGTCCCTGGGAACCCACATGATGGAAGGAGAGAACCTCTGAGTTATCCTCTGAGCTTCATATGCACACTATGGCATACACACACACACACTTATAATAATGATGATGATAAAAGCACCCCAAACCCTATTAAGCAAAAAAAAGGCTTGGGGAAAAAAAAGGAGAGAGGTTAGAAATGGTTGGAGACATCACATTGCAGCAAACAGAGAAAAGGCATGAACAAAGCTTCTGGAAAAGAAAAGTCATTGTTGATGTTCAGAAACCTGAGCATCCTATGTCAAGGCACTAAGAAGCTGAGTTCATCCTCTTTCCAGGATACCCTGAGCCATCTCTCAGTGTAACATTGTGAAGGCCATTCAGCCAGTGGCTTCACATAGCAAGCAGAGTCACACAGAAAGGGATCACAAGGTTGCTGCATGAGAGGCCACCTCACCTTTCCAACCTTTCTTTTCTGTGCAGGTGTCAGCCACAGCCAGAGAAGCTGTGAATTTCACTTTAGCCATGCAGCTTAGTGGATACACACACACACTCTGGCACCCACAGCATCTTTCCTCCGAGATAGGCTGTCTCGGTTTCCTCTGCTCACACATTGATGCTGCCTGGGGACACTTTTATTTAGGTGGCTCATCGGCCACAAGCTGTTTCGTTATGTGTTGCCTGGCTACCTTCACTTCCTGCACATTCTCTTGAGCAGATAGTTCATCTCCTTATCTAAGAGAACTGCTTCCCCAAGTGTAGCCCTGGAGTCGGCAGTGTTGATACCATCAAAGCTGGTAAGCATGAAACCTCCCTTTTCGTAATTGTGAAGAGTTGTGCTTTTTTTTTTCATGTTTGCTTCATGAAAAGATGATGTGGTTAGATTTGAGTGGGGCCTTGCTGAGGGTGTCATCTGTGCCTGGGGTTACCCACATTGTCACGTGGTTCACTTCTTTCTGCAACATGGTGATCTTATCTTCTGGGCTGCAGCTCTCCATGACACTCCAAGCTCTGTCTAGCTTCTGTGTGTGCGTGGCCATGCACACATGGGCACTGGGCATGTGCGGGGGCTTGCTCAGAGCAGCTGCTCACCTAAGGGTGCTTGAGTCATCAATCATAACAGAAACTGGTCAACCAGGACTTGATGCTCTTGTGCTTAAAGAGTGGTGCTTACCCTACTTTTTCTCTTAGGAATTTGAGGCAAAGTTTGCCTGACTTGGAGATTATATATATATATATATATATATATTCTAAGTTTCGAAGCTGGCAATCTCTTTGTTCCCTCTCTATTCCAGGAACTAACCACTCAGAGTACAAAGGTGACTACAACTGAGCAACTGTCCTTGAGAGGCTCTCAATATAGTATCACACACGAGAGAGAGAGAGAGAGAGAGAGAGAGAGAGATGATGATGAATATCTAGAATCTAATTCAGGAAGGGCCAAGGAGATAGCAGGAGCGGGGTTATGTGGGAAGACAGATGAAGGGGAACAGAAGAGACACTGTAGAAATGAAGAGGCATTTCAACCCTATCTTCAACGTCAAGAACAAGCTTGCCACTTAAAAAGAAGGAGAAAATGTTCCCAGCAAAGTGAAGGGAAAAAGGCATATGAAGGTGGGACTTTGTGGCCTGTTTGTGTCCCGAGCAGAGCAGCTGGCTCAGGGTCAGGTTACACAGAGCTTGCCAGCGTCTCTGGCATGGTAATATGTGTATTTTCCTGAGGGTTTCAGCACTTGGTGTGTGCTTTAAGATTTAATCCAATGAGCCCACCAGAGACCCCAGAATATCCAAAGGAGGTCCAGGGGAGAGGGGTTTGATCAGCCTGCTCACTATTCGTGGTTGTGAGCCTTGCCCTTCCCATCACACATCATCCAATCCTGAGCTCCCTACCCTAGTTCCCCAGAGTGCTAACCTGAAATGTATCCTTGACCCTACACACCATGAAAACAAAAAGAAGAATAAAAAGAGAAAGAAAGGAAAAACATGGGTAGGGTGACAGAGCCCCTCTTGCATCCCTTGAGAAACTGATAGGCCTTTGACTATGACACCCGTGATTGGATATGGGTTGGAATGGCTGGAGCTGTACGGCTATGGGGAGGGAAATTAGTTCTCTGTTTGAGGACATGCATGGGACTTGTGGTCTTGTGATTGTGATGGACTCTAGCCATCTCATTCATGGAAACATATTTCTCTCCAGGCTCCCATTTCCTCATAGAGGCGGAGGGATCCTGATGTGATGGTCCCTAACATCCCTGCTACTTTACCTGCATCGTTCTTACCTCTTCCGTGGATGTACACTTTGCCCCATCCATGGATGAGACTAAACACCTGACCTTAACATGAGAGTACTGGGATCCATGTGTGTGTGCGCGTGCGTGTACGTGTGTGCTTTGAACAAGGAAGAAAAAACTCACCAGAGGGTCCACTGAGCATGGTCCTTTCCCTGCCTCCTGGCAACATACACACAAGGAGCAGAAAGAGGGAGTCAGAACCCAGCTCTGGCCTGAGTTGTTCTTGAGTTCAGACGTTTGGGGACCTCAACCTAGGAATGAAGTTTCATGTGGGGTGCAGGTAGATGAAGGGGCATGCAGAGCTGGAGCTGTGCAGGAAGTGGTCAGGGACCTGCATCTCAGATGAGCAGCCATCTCAGAGGCCTCCTCCACTATCACCAAGCAAGTGCCGCAGGCTGCCAGTCCCTGGGTCCATGAGCAGATGCCAGCCGAGTCTCCTTTGTTCACTCAGTTTCCGGCTGGAGAGGTTGGTGGAGGCGTCATGTCACCTGTCCTGATTTGATTCCTGTTGCTGTGCTTAATGTCCTGACACAAAACAGGAGAGAGGAGGGCTGACCGGGCTTACAGTTCCAGGTTCCAGTCCATTGGTGGGGGGAAATCAAGGCAGGCACTTAGAATGTCACCTCCCATCTACAAAGCGCAGAGAGAAATGGATGCACCCATGCTGCCTGCCTGCAGCGGTGCTTAGCTTGCTTTTTCCATCTCCTACAGCTCAGGACTCAGCCTGTGAATTGGTGCTGCCACATTCAGGGTGAGATTTGCCACCTCAATTAACAATCAGAGTCAGCCTCCACAGGCCACCCTGGGCTGGATGGACACTCCTCAGTGGAGAGTCCTGTCTAGGGTGCTCTAAGCTGGTTCACCTTGTCAGGAAAGAGCGAGCAGCATGCTGTCTGATACGGTTGGAGGTTTCCTAGGGAATCATCTTTTGCACTGGCCAGCAAGGTGGATTATGGAGGGGGCTACTCATAGGAGTCCAGGCTGGACAGGAAGAGCAGAGAGGAAGGCTAATGGGTAGCATTGCTTTTGCAGGTGTGAGACCTCAGCTTTCCACTGTCTACCAGCTCACTGTGTAGCCTTCTCTCGTCCCTTCCTCTCTTCTTATATAATATTCTAGAGTCCCTGTCCTACCTGTGAAGTACTATTAGCCTAACTTCTCAGGACTCTCATGAGAAGTAACGCCCACCTCCCTGCCGCCCCCACCCCTGCCATGAGAACTGGTGTGGAGCAAGCAACCTATAAATGGTAGCTTGAAACGTATCTTATTATTTTTAATATCTAGAAAAGTAAATTACAGTGGAAATACAGAAATTCCTGTCTGCCAAACCAGACATTTGGACTTTATCCCCCCACAGGGAATGGCATTAAAGAAATTGGTGTTTGGGGAAATTGTCACCTGTCATCACTTGGAGGAGCCTTGGCATGAAGAAGGAATGTTGGCCAGGAAGCTGGGTCAGTGTCCATGGCAACTAGACTCTGGACCCAGGGAGGTGGTAGATGGAAGAAACAGATTCACGACAAAGGAAGGTGGCTAGTGAGCAGTGATTGGTGACCACGAAGGAGGCAGGAGGCACCAAAGCTAGGCTTTGGAGGAGCACCAGTGGTGACATTGCCCTGGGCTGATGAAGTGTGAGGGAGAGGGCAGGGCAGTGCCGTGCTTTCCCGGGACAGAGCAACCACGCTGGCTCTTGGATCATATATCTAATTGGTACATTTACTGCCTTTTCTCCTCAAAGAGTGTTAGAGATGGATTTACCCTGTCACGGAATGGGAGATGTCTTCTACTTCCCTCTAAGTAAAAGGGTTAAGCTAGGGCGGCTAAGGTTAAGTTAGGCAGGGTTAAGCTAAAAGTGAGTTTAGAAAACAAATTGACAGAGGAGGTTCTGTTAGGCTGGGTTCATTCATAGTCTTATGATTACGTCTGTCCTTTGCGATCCACTCCCTTTCTAAAGAAAGCCTGCTCTCAGGAAGGAATCACAGAGGAAAGTTCTTTTTGCCTCTTTTTTAAACCCCAGAAATACTTGAGAGGTTTTTTTTTCAGAGATGTTTTTGATCTTTATAATATCCGAAGCCAAGGCAAGTGTATCCTTCTCCAGAACTAAAACCACCCTAGAGAAAGGAGATGGAGAGAAAGAGGGAGAGGGAGACCAAGGGAGGGAGGGGGGGTGGACACAGCACCTCCAGAGGCAAAGCCAGCTGGCCCATGGTTGGTTGGAGACAGCTGTGGTTGCCACAGATCCAGCTTGAAGCTTGGTTACCTCTCCTGCAGAGTCACTCAGCCTTTGATCCCTCAAGGTGTTGAAGCCTGGGAGGTTGGTGACGGCTCCATGTATCAGCCTGACACGTTCTGAGGAGTTCATTGTCCCCTTGGAAGATCTGGAGTTTGAACTGGACTAGCTAGAGTGAGTTTTGGGGGAAAGCTGGGAGTTTGAGGGGAAAGCTGCTTCCCTTGGCTCTGCTGAAAGGTGAGTGTACCACCTTACCTTGAGCTCCTTGGCTCCCTGGCTTCCAGAAGATGCTTCTGCCATCAAGGAAGGAAGTTAGGTGTGACTGTGTCCCCGCCCCCCTACAGTGTAACAGGTCATCCATTGCTAACCTGGACTCACTTGTCTTAACTTTGGGAGAGAGCGGTGCCTCTAAAATTGAAAACAAACAACAATAAAAACGCACTACTAGACTCCTGCTGGTCAGGCTTCCAGCACTGTTGTCACAGAGCCAGGCAAGTATTCTGTGAGGCTAAAGCTGTTGGGTGACAGGGATCATATACTGGCTTCTGGGGACAGTGTCCATGTGCTCTCCTGGACACAAACCAGACTGTGAACCAGGTTCCTGGAATGTGGAGAGAAAATAGCTAGCCCAGGGAGTGCTCTAGCTAAGCCATTGGCTCCACCACCAGCCGTGGTCATACCTGTGCATGGCTCTTTCAGAGGGGGAAAGCTGCCTCCACACATCTGTCCACAAGGGAATTTGGAGGCCTGGAAGACACAACCCACTCCCATGGGTCTAATCCGTGGTCTCAGGGAGCTGGGACAGGTTTTGAGGTTTGAAAGGCTTCTTGGTAAAGTGTAAAAGCTTAGCTGTAGCCGGACAGAAGCAGGCAAGTGTTGCCTATGAATTGGGGCACTTGCTCTCCACCATCTCAAGGCCAAAGCTCAGACCCCAGCAGGGGTGTGCAGTTGCCTTTTGCATCAGAAGCTGAGGATAACAGGGCACAGCACCAGATGAAAGAGGAATAACATTCGTCTTCTTTCCTGATGAGCAGCCCCTCTTAGCTCCCAAGCAGAACTATCAGAGGACAGCAAAGCCCCAGAGCCCATGCAGAGGTTTACCCCAGAGGCAGTTCTACCTGCTAGAGACCCACGCCTCCTCCTCCCACTGAGGGTGATCTCAGGACCACCGTACACAGAGCCCTTTCTCGTCAGCCGATCGACATGCATTGCATGGCGTCCCTGCGGGAATCACTTTCTGTACAAGCTCTACTCTGACCTGTGATACACAGTAATGCCTGACTCATAGCTCATCTTCCAGTCTGGGCACTCTCCTCACCTTGTAAAATGTAAAATTTGTTGAAAGAGAAGCAACTAAACTACTAGAGCTGTTGATAGAAAACCTATCGGTGTAGCTTTTTAAAACCATGTGGATGTGTATGATGCGCATGTTCACATGTGTGAGGGGCACATATGCCATGTGTATGAATGGAAATCAGAGGATAAAGTTAGGTCTGTCCTCACCTCCTGCCTTGTTTAAGGCAGGGTCTCTTATTTGGCACTGTGTGCTCTGGTCTAGATGGTCTCAGACTTCCTGGGGCTCCTCTTGTCTCCACCTCTCCTCTCCCTGCAGGAGTGCTGAGTGCAGACACATGCTACCAAGTCCTTTTGGTCATGATGTCTGGGCATCCGAACCCAGGTCCTACCCTCATGCAGCAGGTGCTTTGCCTCTTGAGCTGGTGCCCAGCCCTTGAATAATTTTTCCTTGGGTAACTCCATCACCTCTCTGTGAGCTCAGGGCTTTCCTGGGGGCCAGTCTCATGGCAGGGTGCATGGTTTTCTCTGGAATGACAGACCCCCTCTACAGACTCGCTGTGAGCAAGCCAATGAATCTCGAAGATTCCCAGGAGATATTACAGCTTGAACACCCCTAATGCAAAGACAGAAACAAAACCCAGATCCCTCTAAACCAGTAGGAAAGGTTTCCTCACCGCTCAACCTTGTTTCTTACAGGAAGTTCCTTAAAGTGTTGGGGCTAAAGTGCCCTCCTGCCTCAAAGGCACAAACCCACACTCACACACAGGTTTACACCCAATTAAAAATAAAAAACTTTACCTTTAAGCTATGAATAAAAAGTATTTGAAAAATAAATGTTTCATGTTTAGACTTAGGCTGAATCCTCATGATACCCGTCTATTGATAAAACATGCAAATTTCACAAAATTCCCCAGGAAAAAAAATTCCAAAATCTGAAACACTTCTAGTTCTAAATATTTCAAAGAATGACGCTTAGCTGAAACTTTATTTTTGGTTTGACTTGGTAAGTTAAGTAAAAAACAATACAAAGAGAAACCATACTGAGACAGAAAGAGTCAATAACTATCTGTAGTTACCATCTTCAACGACATAATGATGTTCGGGCTTGGTCCATATGTTCACTAAAGGGAGGCTGTACTGTACCCATAATGCCTGGCATGGAGCACTTCATGGGCTTGTGTTGAGTGAGGGCTTTCGAGGATGAGCAGGTAGGAAGTTAAGTACTCCCTTGCAACAGGGAAGAAAACCATCCCATGTCCTGAATGACAGCCACAAGTCCCTAAGCTTTTTGGAGTTGACTGTGGTTAAATCACGTTGACTAGGACAGGGGGACATTTCAACCTGGCTGTAACTTCAGCATCTACAGGGCTGAGAGGGTATGTGGTCACCTGTGTATCACCTTAGAAGTGAGAAGTGTAAACCCTGCAAGCATAAGCTGAGCTTATCCTAACAGGTGGATAAGCCTTCACCAGCAATGATAAACAAATGATTAGAAGAACCATGGATGAGCAAGCTGCAATAAAAGGACTACAGGCCAGAGGAAGAATAGAGCCTGAGCTTAGGTCATCCTGCAGCCTGTGAGGGTGCTGCAATATCTCAGAGATCAGCATAGGTAGTGAGAGCGGCATCTTTGTGGCTCTTGGCTCCTTCTCCAGGATAAGTTCAAGGCTAGTAATTCACAAGACTGCATTGCAAGCATTTTGAACCTGTTTTCTTCTGGCTCCTGTGCTGGCAGCAAGAACACAGAGGTATGGGAGGAAGTCAGTCTTTCAGGCAGAACTTCATAATGCCTTGCTTCTTTGTACAAAGCCAACATCTTGGTTACTCCCATAGATTTCCCAGACTCGGGGTTTTTTGGCATCAAGAGGAAAATGATCAGATAATAACTTGCTCTGTTAGGCTCTGTCTGACTTCAAAACAAATGGAGATACTAAAGACCGCACCTTCACCCAGCTTTCTAGAGGGATACACTATCATTGTGGTTAGCAAGAAGGCCAAGGACAAGGCTACGGGCCAGACTGAGACATGGCATGGGCTGGGCACATCTCTCTCTATTTGAGGTGGACATCCGTGAAAGAACCAGAATGAGGCGTCAATTCTCTTGGCTTTTGTTTTCTTGTGTTGAACATGCAATACCTTCTGCCAAGCCCCATTCCATATCTGGAATCACCTAAATCATAACCTGTAATTTATTTTTCCCTTAGTCAGTTTTTTTTCCTGTGATGAGAAATTGACAGATAGGAATATGGGATAGGAAATTAACAAAAATGAGTTTTTAGGACAGAAGCTCCAAGTTGGAAAACATGAACAAAGGGATGGAGAGGTGGTTCAGATTTTAAGAGCCTTGACTGTTATAGAGGACCCAATTTTAGGTTCTCAGCATCCATGTCCCATGGGCTTACAACCACCTATAGGTCCAGCTTGAGGGGTATCTGATGCCCTCCTCTGGCCTCCATGGGCACTTACAGTCAGGTGCACACACACACACACACACACACACACACACAGAGACCATGTACATGTACAGAATTTAAAATAAAACATTAAAAAGGAAAAACAAGAATGCTGAAACTGCCTCTAACTTGCTACATCTGTGCTCTGCAACTGGTCTCCATCTAGAGAACAGAAAGGAAAAAGATGAGACTAGTGGTATCCTTAGAGATCAAGCGAGGCTGGGATTTTGTATATAAGCGTGAGGACAGAGATCCCTAGCCCCTGGTGGAGTTTTTCAGTAGGAGAGTCAGATTCACTTTTTAGTAGCATCACTAGCTGCATTGGACCCTAGCATATGCCTATTGCCTTAAGTAACCCACAGGGCCTGACCCAGGATGGCTTTGGTAAGAAGGCTGGTGTGGGTGGGACTGATAGGGAATTCATCAGCACATGAGCCTTGGATACCTACATGACCAATCAACATGGACCATGTTCATGTCATATCAGGGCAGCTTGCAGAGAGATTCCCCCCCCACCATAGCTTTCCTGCTAAGACGGAATGGGGGGGGTCTCCAGCTGAGGTGGCAATTCAGGAGGGAGTAGGCTATGTGACAAGGCCATGAGTTTGATCTAAAAATGGCATATCTGGAGTCCCCACTGGGCCTGTGCATGGAAGCCTTTCGGGAGACCTAAGAGAATGAGGACAGAGCAGAGGGGGCCTTTGCTCCAGAGAATGTGCTCAATACCACAGAAAGCAGGAAGTGTGCAGCTCCAGTCTGTTGATCCAGGCAGCCAGTGTGGCCATCACTCGGGCATATGGCACGAAGAAAGACCAGAGAGGTTAGTACAGCTGGGGCAACACTTCCGCTCTCTTCCCATGCTGCCGTAAGTGCCTGAAAGCAAAGATAAGGCTGGATTTCCTCTTCTTGGTCCACATTAAAAGCAGCACGGGCCAATGGGAGCCACGATGTAATACTTTAAGCCCTGCTGTTGTTCCAGACAGGGACAGCCTTTTCCCAAGTTTCAGATGTACACCAGCATGTGCTGACTGAAAGGAACACAATTATAGATGTTATTTTCAGTTGAATGTCACGTATTGGGGAACAGCAACAACAGCAGAACCACTCTCAGCTGTGGTCATAGGAAATGACCATAAAAACATGCCCATCCCTAGTCATCTTCAAAGAGATCTGTGAGAGAGGAAGTAAGTATTTGGTATCATCCTTGGTATTGTTTCTTGACTCTTATAGGACTTGAATCTCTCTAATGAAAATAGGTCAATAAGGACAGGGTCTCACGCTGGCTGGTTTTGCTGATGAAGCTACGCTGACTGGCAGTGAGCTGCAGAGAACTTCCTGTCTCTACCGCCCTCGCTCTGGGATTACAAGCACAGTGTCTATTCTAGGAGTCGAACCCAGGTCCTCATCCTTGTATGGCAAGCACTTTAGAGACTCATCTATCTCTCCAATCCTGAAATTTCTGAAGGAAAACTGTTTTAATAACTTTTTTCCAGCCTTTAGAGGTGACTCTGATCTCACAGGCTGGCCATCTGCTAGGTAGGATCTGATGACAATGAGCTGGGTGGAACACAGCAGTCACTCAGCACGTCACGTGGGGTCAGAGTGTATCAGTAAGCTCCTGAGGGAGTCAGAGGACTTGGCTGCACCCTTCCCACTCGTGAGTCTCAGGCATTTCACCTGTAAACAGAGGTGACAATAACTTGAGCTCCTTTGTTGTCATGACTGTTAACTGCATGTAAAAATGGCTTTGTTGTGTGAAGTGGGTTGGGCATGGGTTGCTGGTACCAAAAGACCTCCTATTCGGGCCTTTCTGCAGTCCTGGAGGCCTCTTGGAGGACCAGTGATGTTCTCACAGGTTCTGTCTTTGAAACTTTCTTTGGGCCACATGGTTTTCACTTATCCTCACACCAAAGAAGATTATACGATTGACTGATAGAATACCAGCAACCTAGAGAGCTACTGCAGCAGGCCCAGGGCTATGCTTTCCATTTTTATTAAAATTCTTATTAACTTGTAGCCCAAGAGCTTTTAAGCCAAGCCTAATCTCCTTTAGGGTTCCTAAATTTGATCAGAGCAATTTGTGTGCAGGATTCTGGTCCCCCTTTGTGTGGATACTGTGAAACTAGCAGCCAGCTGATGATGTTCTGAAGTTACCTCTGGTCCTCAGCCCCTCTGGTGTAGTTTCCCTTCAGGATACTGTTTCCATTCTGTCTGCGGAGACTGTTGAGTTCCACAATTATACCTCCATTCCCTAGGTCAAAAATGAAACTCGAACTTTCTGGAACTATTAAGTACCGAGCTTTTCTCCCTCAAGGATGGTGAGCTTATTGGCTCCTATTCTTGGAGAAGGAATTCTATTGGTGAAACCATACCCTTGTAAGGTGAGGGCAACAGAGGCGAGAGAGGGAAAGGGGCCTGAAACACGGGGTGTTGCTCCAAGCTAGCCAGGGGGTGGTTATGTCAAGACACTGTGCTACTGTTTCCCCAAGGCAAATGAAGAGGTGGCTTTTCTCTGTGGCTGGGACTTAGTCTGTAGACTGGGTTCTTGCATGTTCTCCCCCAGTCGCTTTGGTTATTCAAATGGTGCCTTCCCCAGGGCCTCACAGAATGACTCACACACATCATTCCATTAATAGGTGGTCTCAAGCTGAATGTCATCAGGATCCTGCTAAAGTCTGGAGCTCCTGAAAGAGCAAGTGTCCATGAGTGGAAACCATTTCTTTCCTGACATAAAACACACACAAAGCCTTTGTGATGTCTAGTCCTGCTCCTGTGGAGGTCAGGAACACACAGAGTTGACACTGAGGAGGGTGGTGGCCCTGTTCTTAGGAACTGACCTTGCATGTCTAGCGTGATGGACAGATCTGATGGCCCTACATTAATTACTAACCTAGATCTTAAAGCCGCTCCTAAGTAGAAACTGAAATCTGATCTTAGTGTGACATAGTCTCTCTAAAACTTGCCTTCTTTGCATTATAGAGATGTCCAGGCAGCACCACATCCTTTGCAATTTCTTCCCATCTGAGGGGCATCATCTTTGCCTCTTCCTATGTATGCACTCTGCAGAGACGTGGAGTCAGTCCCAACACAGGAGTGAGCCAACTAGGTGTGTGTGGTGAAAGATTAGAGAAAGGGCATATTTCACCAAACTATCACAATGGCTGTGGTGTTTGGTGGCTGGTAGCTTCTCTCATAGTATCTCATTGCCACAGCACCACAGAGATGTCACCATCACTCCAAATTACTGAGGAGGAAACCTATGTTCAAGACACCCAAGCAACCCATGTTAGACCTTGGATTTGAATATGGACCCTCTAACTCCTAGCCTGTGTTCTCTCAACCATTCTGCCTCCTTCCTGAATATTAGGGTCTTTCTAGAGCTGCAAGGCTTAAGCACCTGATGGGTGGCATGTGCGCGCGTGCGCGCGCGCACACACACACACACACACACATTTGTAATTAAATTTCAAATGTGTACAGGTGTCATAAGATTTTAGAAGAGGCCGCAATTATGATAATCAAACAAGGTAAAAGAGGTGGTACTTGATAGGTTTGGTCATTGTAAGAGAAATTATAGACCCATAGCTAGAGGGCAATGGAGAGAAAGACCCAGCAGACTCCAGACAAGAGACAAAGTCCGAATGGAGCAGAAGGCTGAATGTCAGGAAACAGGACAGAGAAAACAGGAAAGAGAGGATCTAGGTAAAGATATGAACCTAAATTCAATTTTCCCCTTAATGCAACCTCGTAGATGAGGTCCTTTAGTAGGATACCAACCCCTCCCAACAGATTGAAATCATGAAAACTCTGCCTCCTTTTATCTTCGTCAGAGGGATAAATGAATGAAATTATTAGGATTTAGCTATCTCCAGATATACTGGAAACCTCAAAAGCTAGTCACTTAACCAAAGCAGAAGTTGACTGATAATGACCATGAAGTCTGAACTGCTCTGATAGCCACGTGTCGTGGGTGGGATGTGGTTCCAGGTTCCTTCTTTCATTCATGAGCTTCACCATCATCTGCATATCCAAGATGGTTCATGTTCCAGGCACTAGACTAAAGGAAGAGGAAAGTAAAGGGACAGGTAAGCACCATCCCACTAGGAGATTTCCCAGGGTGTAAAACTTTCAATGGTAAAATCAGGAAAGTCCCTGACAAACTAGAGGAGTTGGGAATCAGCTTTTGCTTAAGTGGTAGGCCCCGAAATGTGCATGCCTTATTCATCCGTACATCCTGTTGGCTACAACTTGCTCACAGGATCATAACCAGCTGCAAGGGAGGCTGGAAAATATAAATATATATAATACAGTTAATATGACATATCATTTTGGTATGTGCCCAATTAAAGTCTTTCTTCCTATGTAATAAAGGGGCAATACGTATTTGGCTGTAACTGCCTCTAATAATATTCAAATCTTCTTTGGTGAAAGAGAACATTGTTTACAAAAATTACTGCTTTTTTGTCAGTCACAGAAGCTCTGCAAATACTATCCCAAAACATCAGACTATGTGATCTGTATATCTTCTTCTATACTGACTACAGGGTCTCTCTTTTCTCAGTTCCTGGGGTACCTCTGAGAGCAGTGTTTGATGCAGATAGCCTTGAACATGGCTAATTTCTTTTTCCAAAGTATCAAACAGCACAGGCATGTCTTACAACACCTCCAGTGTTGGTTGCGACACACCGTCATGGCCAGACATGGGAAGGCAGATGTGTCCTAGCAAATTGCCAGATGCCTTTGAGGTCAAGAGTTATGAAGCTTCATCTAGTGGCTGGAGGGTCTCCCTTCTGAACTACCAAATAAGGTAGAGGCAAATCTCCAGATCCAGGATTCTATATTTAAATATTATCAGAGGTATGTGTCTGTGGGCGCTAGAAAACTTGAGGATCTGGGCCAATATTACCCTCCTTTAACTAGCTAATGAGAATTCCAGAAACAGTTTAGAGGGGAAAATCTGCTTTGTATCCTGGTCCACGGGGAGGTAATGTCAACAGTCCAGCTGGCATATCAGAAGAGATGAACCAGTGGATACTGGGGAGTCATAAGGGCATCCCGCTCTGTGTTGCAGGCATGCCATCCAGCCTGTGCTGTGGTCCATGCTGGAATGGTTCTCCATGCTAAACCCCCAAACCAGATGAACTATGTCTAACTTGTTGGTGTTCTAGTTTCAGGACAAAAATCGTATCAGGGCAGGATGAGACCCAGGAGGAGAAAAGACTATGGGCAATGTTTGGAAACTCATTCTTCGTTAGGAGAAAACCTGAGGTGTGGTTCCCTCATGCCCATATAAATCTTGAGTTTTTCTTGAATCAACTAGACACTTGCCATGTGTTTCCCATCACATTCTGGGCTATTTTCTTGTCTACCCTGGAGCATCCAGCTTTCAGAGAATAAACATTCCAGAGGCATTAGTCTGCGCGTGTGAATTTCAGAGCTCTATGGAGGGAAAAGATGAAGATGAGATGCACCCATATAGACAGCTTCACTTGCCTGGGAGGATTTACCAAGTCATGAAGGCTTTCTGTCAGCACCCACCACTAAGACACAAACGCCTGAGAACTCTTGTGGCTAGGCCATGGATGGGAGGTATTAAGGACAATATATATGCACTAATTAATAAGTAAAGAGCTGTACTATGATTTACACAGCCATCAGGATAACATTTTCAGTGGTTACTCAATGACATCATACAGTGGGAAAAAAATCAAGATCTAAAACTGCAGGGTTAGAATAATGCCAATTTTACCGGTTTCTGGATAAAGAAAAAAAGGCTAGAAGGATATCTTCTAAAATGTTAGCAGAGGTACTCAAGAGATGATGGCTTATCAGTTAAGAGCATATACTACTCTCTATGAAAACTCACATTTGGTTCTCAGCACCTACATCAGGCAGTTCACAACCACCTGTATCACTTGCTATAGAGGATCCAGTGCCCTCTTATGGCCTCCATGGACTCTGCACTCACATGTGTACATACTCATACGTAGACATATACTTGTATGCACTCAACATTTCAAATAAAATGAACCTTTTTTAAAAAATAAAATAAAATGTCAGCAGAGTCCCATGGCAAGTGTGTGCAGTGTCTGGGCTTGATTGCCCCATAAGTGACAAAGCTCATGGAAGGACTGACCAGATCTTTCCAAGTGCTGTCCTGGGCTGCTTGGACTGTGTTAGAAACAGATGGTTTGGGGAAGAGTCATGTTTAGAGGCCTTCAGATTTGTGATGTCTTTCTATATTCATCCTTATTATCTCAGGGCTCTGGGGAGATCGGAATTCCTTGTTGGTTGACTGGCTCAAGGGGGGTGGAAGTCCATATGATCATTTCTTGGTATCTGAGTTATATTGAGCAAGAACACAAATCCCTTCAAACTCAAATCCTTCATGGAAAACAGCACCATTTGTAGATAATCTACACACGTGCTCCCATGTGCTTTAAATCAACTCTCAATCATTGCTAATACCCAGTGTAATATAAACACTGTGTAAATCGCTGTACTGTGTTGTGTAGGGAATGATGACCCAAGAGTAAGTCTGCACATGTTCTAAGCCAAGCCATCCATCTAAGTAAGGCCTTACTGTAGTTTCCATCCAGGCTTGGTTGGATTGAAGAATACAAAGCCCAAGGACACAGAGAACACCTCCTGCACCTCTGAGTTGTCATCTACAGTCTGGAGATGGCTGCTTTTATCCCCACTGCCCCCTCTCCCTGACTGATGCAGAGGCTGAAGAAAACCTTTCCTGAGAGTGGGGTAGGGGCTGACTAATAGGTAATAGGCCAGGGGCCTGAGTTCTATTTGCACAGACACATTCCAGGGGAGATGGTGACTCTTGCTGCGAAGGCCCTGGGGAGGATCCTGACCCCACCCTGTGGGCATCCATGAAGGTGAGGCCTGGGCCAAAGGAATGGTGTTTTCCTCTTGGGAAGTTCTTACTAAGTGCTGGGCCTTACTCTCCATTGCACTAACCCCAACCCCCATGGAACATACAGGATTTGTGAGGGGGGTGCCTGATATCTTCTTTGTAGAACTCCTGGAAATCCTTGAATGAGCTAAATAAATGAGTAACCATTTGGATATTGCAAGATGAAAGTAAATGAGCTACCCTGAGACCATAATAAATGCTAATGAATTCCGTACCTTTCCACAGGTTAGGGGAGTCTAGAGCAGCTGCAGGTGGCAAGGGTTGTCAGAACATGAGAAGGAATCAGAATCAATGGGAATCAGGAAGAAGAGAGGGAAGGGAAATGGAAAACGGTCCTTCGAGTAGCTATTAAGAGTGGCTTCCCTTTCATCGTTGCCTTCCTAGGCTTGTAATCATGTCTCTGCCACTGGCCTCCCAGGAGCCTCCTCTTCAGGGTCCACAGCTCCAAAGGGCCAGGCCAAGAGGGGTGGTTCACCCATATAGTACTCTGCGGGTTGATTATCACCTAATGCCCTTCACCAACGGTCAGAGGAAGATGCGAGAAGATAACAGACCACTTACTGTGCCTGAGCCTAGCTTTGCCCCCCTCTCTCTCCTTTGCCCACCTTAGATTCTCATTCTAGAAATGTCTCCGTATCTGTGCCCCAATCACAGATTTCCCCCTGCTTGCAAGTGGCCATTCGATGGGCAGGAGCACCCGCTCTCCTGCTGCCTCTCTGCCTGTCCCCTGCAGGCAGGTAGGTGCCTGGAGTCAGAGCTAATGGAGCTGCACCCGAGCTTGTCTGTCCCCCAGCAGCCCGCCCCATACATGCTGGCTCAGTTTGACCGCCTTTCCCTTCAGACCTCCTAAAAGCTCCCTGTTCATAGTCTACCACTCCTGGATATCACCCAGTCTTTACCCTTGAGAGCCTGCCGCATGAAATCCCTGCTCACACTTGTACTGATGGGGCTAGAGGGACAGTGCAGTGGCTAAGAGCCCAGGCTGCTCTTGCAGAGGACCTGGGTCTGATTCCCAGAACCCACGTCCGGTGGCTCACAACTACATGTAACTCCAGCCCCAGGGCACTCGGTATCCTCTCTTCTGGCTTCTTTGAACATCAGGTACACACACGAGACACAGACATACGTGTAGGCAAATGCTCATACACATAAAGAATAAAAATAAATCATAAAAATCATAAAAGAAAAAATATTGCTGTTTTCTAAATGGACACAAATCTGTCTTATGTCTTCTAGTATTAAGTGAACGTGGAGTACATGCTGGCTGCAGTCTCAGAGATTCTGTATCTGTCTGTTGATAAAACATACACAATGGTAACTGTATTAGTGTTCTGGCTGCTGCAGAGGAGTCTTCGAGAATGCTGGCTTGCGGGAGTAGCTATGATAAACAACTGGCTAAGCCCTGGGGGAGCAACATCCACACTAGGACCTGACCTCTTCCTGTGAACCAGGATAGACAGCTTCTCCCCAGCTCGGTTCCTCCAAAGCTCTTTCCTCCCCAGAGGATCTAAATTCCCATGTTACTGCTGTGGGAAGGTGGACTGATGGACGTACATGCTGGTCCTGCCAGAAGCCTAGCCATGCACAGTGGCTTGAGAACAGCCTTTAGAATTAGTTCAAGGACACTGAATATAAAACACATTTTTCCTTTTTCAGACTGCTCTGGAAACATGATCGTCTTTCATAATCTTGCACTTCCAGGAGAAAACTTACAGAGGGCAGGGGGGCAAGCGCGTTTTGTTCCAGCCGTTCTCTCCTGCACTCTAGGCTAGACCTCCAATTCAGTCCAAACATGACCTTGAACTCTTTCCTCCTCTATCAAGTGCCAGGGTTACAAGTGTGAACCACCTTGCTCAGTCTTATTAGTGTAGGGGTCAACCCCAGGGCTTCTGGAATACTAGGTAGCCTTTTACCTGGTGAGCCACACTCCCACCCCTGCCACATGTTTTCTTACCAGCCCCCTAGCCCCTCCCTCCAAACTCCCATTCAAGGTTTCACTTAGACAAGCTGAAATCTTATACGTCAATGGCAATGTGGCTAATATGCTGTTTTTCTAAGTAACATATAATTAACGCAATGCATTATGTAGTAATGCAATTTGAGTCTGTTACTAATGTATGTTGTCAGAGTCTTCTGATAGACAAATGTTGTAACCTTGAACAACAAACAAACAAAATTCCTCTCCCTAACTAATACAGGCAAAATCTCAGGGAAGTTCAAAGGCAAACCACAAGAGAAGCATTAGTCATTGAAATGTTTGCACTGCATAAACCCAGAGTTGTGACACACACTTATAATTCCAGCACTCAGGAATTTGGAGGACTGGAGGATTTAAAGTTCAAGGTCATCTTCCCTGCACACAGAAGGTTCAAAGCCAGGCTGAGCGACATGAAATCCTGTCTCAACAAAAGAGAAAAGAAAGAAAAATTAAGGAAGGGAGCAGTCAGGGTACCCTGAAGTCGTAGACTTTGAGTCAAGTCAAAGCATGGGCACATACCTTAAAGCCTGGGTTTTGCCTAGGTTCAGGTTACACCCCTACCAACACCTCACTTTCCACTAGTACACGGGAGATGGTCCTGCCCACCCAGGTCAGTCCTCTTTTTCCTCAGTGTGCTTGAAGCTGGTGGAGTTTCTGAACTAAGGTTTCTATCCTGGGCTTTAATTAGTGCTGGAAAACTAAAGCTAAGGATGATAAATATCTTTAGTTTAACGTTTGATTGGGATGGGGGAATACATCTTTAAGAAAAAAAAAAAGGTGGGGAAGGGAGCAGTTAGGATAGTGTCCCCAGGCCAGGAAAGTACCAGCCATTTTCAGATGAATTATACCCTCCCCCTCCATGGGAAAAAAAATCATAGTCAGACTTAACTGTCCCTTTGGCACTTTTGTCAAATGAGTTTTAGTAGCAGGAGCTGCTAAAAATATAAGCCAATTTCTTTCTTCATTTAAATCAAGTGCTTAAAAAAAGCAGAAAGCCTGGAAGTGGCGCAGCAGCAGCCTTGCAGCAGGGCTGCCTTCATACAGCCTGACAGTGTTTGCCCTGCTCCCCAAATGGTCCTTAGCAGCAGCCTGGGGTCTTCTGAGTGTCAGAGAGAGGCAGCAGCAGGCCTAGAGACTGTCCTCTGGAGAGCAGGGGATTGCTTCACCCTTCAGTCCCTGGGGCCCAAGTTCAAAAGCTGCCCTTGAGTCCTTAGTAACCAGGTTAGACATGTTTCTCTACTTAGATATAATGTTTAGATGCATCAGCGTACACCTAGCCTGGGCCAGGATTTGTGCAGGTGAATGAGACATGTCCCCCTCCTCTCTGGTACTAAATTCATGCCATCGCATCCAGCAATCTATCCCCACTTGTTATGTTTAGAAAATAATCTGACCACTTGGTCCTGCCTCCGAGGTAAGAGCAAGTAAGAGGTTCTAGAATTGTCTGCCTTTTAACAGAACATTCTTAAGAATGCAAAACTCAGCTGGGCAGTGGTGATGGATGCCTTTAATCCCAGCACTTGGGAGGCAGAGGCAGGCAGATCTCTGTGAGTTCAAGGACAGGCTCCAAAGCTACAATGAGATCCTGCCTCGACAAAAATAAATAAATAAATAATAAATAAATAAATAAATAAATAAATAAATAAATANCTCTCTCTCTCTCTCTCTCACACACACACACACACACACACACACACGCATACATGCACACCACAATCACATGTATTTTCAAAAATTAATAGTTCTTAAAAGAATCCAAAAGACTTTGAGACCCAGAGTGCTGCATCCATAATGACAAATTTTCAGAACCGCAATAGAGTGAGGAGAGGCTCCCATTGTCTTGTTTGTTTTGCCCAAGAATCAGACAGGTTATTTTTAAATTACATCTCTCAAAGCTAATCATTAATTCCAAAATCTAGACATGAATACGCTCTCAGAAACTAGTCAATCCAATTCTCGTATTTTTACACAATAGAAAATTCTGGACGTTCATGCTGTGGAGTGCTATCTGCTGCTCTTTCCTTTTACTAAGCCTGGTCCCTGAGAGCAGCCCATACCTCTGCCCGAACAGAGCCTTAAAACAGAGCAGCAACCTGGTGCTTGGTGCCCACAGATCATGCTGGGGCTCCACTGTCTTGCCTCTGGTTCCTTGCCTTGTGCTTCCTAATGAGGCCACCTTGAATCAAAGCCCCCATGGAATGTCGGTGATTCCGACAAATGTCCTGAATGAGACTGTGAGAGAGCGTTACTGTGGTTCAGCTTCAGTCTCTAATGAATCAACAACACAGTTATCAATGTCACAGTGACTTCTACAGTATAGCTACACCTTACACTGGTCCCTCTGCCAGTCACATCAACCCTGCATCTAAGCATGCATGGTGTGGATACAGAGCCAGCTGAGATATGTTTCATAGTGTGGATTGCGACAAGCGATCCCATAACACTCTTCCAGTTCTGCCTGGTAAGTGTGGAACACGTAACAACATGTGCCTGTTGGCTTGTCACCAGAGAGAGATCACCGTTTCAAAATAGACTGACCTCTGAACTTTCCTAAGTTTCAGGCTCTATTCACCCAAGCTAATTAATTCTCAGGTATCAGCACTAATAAGATCCCAAAGTTCCTGGCCACAGAGCATTCCTTTAGCCTATGTGGGCTGTCTATAGGATGTTTTACACTTCACTTCTGAGGTCACTACTATGACATTTTCCATAGACATAACTATTTTATTTCATTAGCTGCTATGCTCTCCCTTAGCAGTTATAACTTACTTGTAATCCCTTTTGCATAAGAAAACATATACTTGGGATCTGGAGAGAGACTTGGGTCAGCGGTTAAGAGTGTACTGCTCTTCTAGAGGACCCCAGCTTGATTCCCAGCACCCATGCCATGTAGCTCACCATTGCCTGTATCTCTAGCTCCAGAGAACTGTATCTCTTCTGGTCTTTACAGGCACCTACACACCCAACATACACATATACACATAATTGAAAATAAGAATAAAATATCTTCTTTTACTAAAAAATAAAAAGAAAGAAAATGTTCACAGTAGTGAACATAGTCTTGGTTTCTAGAGAAAGCTTGCTCACTATGCCTTCCTCTGGGATGTTTGTTGGGAAACTTTACTCGGTTCCATCACGTAATCTTCATAGACACAATGTGTCGATGGAAGTCCTCCTATGTGTCCCATTGCACAGATGGGGAAACAGGGCTACACCACATGATGTAATTTGCCAGAGTTCGTGGAACTATTGAATGGCAGAGTTGGACTCAGTCTCACTCGTCTGGTCTAATGACTGCAGCATATGCTTGCTAACACGCTGAATGTATTAACATGGATTTTATTATTGAATGTAACACCCTGGTTGCTGGCACGGTGGGGTTCTTTTTTACAAGGGAAGATGTCTGTAAAATGAGCCAGTTGGCCTCTGTCAGCAAAGCTGTATTTAGAGTTCACAGAGATAATTGTGTCTCCTCATTTGAACCCCCAAAAGATATCCAAGAACAAAGTTTGTTTTGACTTCATAGATGAGGACTGTTTCCACACCAGGACCCGGGGTGGCTGGCTGTATTAACTCCCCAAAGCCTACTTGAGAGAACAGTATCTCTTCCTCATCCTCCTTCTGCCAAACTACAATGCTCCTTCCCGCTGTCGTTTCTTTCTTGGATGTGCTTGGAGCTGATCTGTCGAGTGCCCATTGACCCAGGCACTGGACATATCTGCACAGTAGAGACAGTCTCTCATGACTTACTTAGCAGACCCTGTGATTCCTTATCCGTGAGCCAAACTCTGTTTTCCCAATAAATTCAGAAGTCAGAAAACCTTGTCATAAACTTCATTATTTCTCACAAATAACCTTATTAATATGCTGCCCCCTGCCTCAGTGCAATTTAATAAGTACTCAGGATTTTGACCTAAAGAGACAATCCTAGTTTAGGCAAATGCACTCTTTTGGGCAAAGTTGTTACATTAATTTAATTTTTTGACCTGTCAGTATCTACTCTTATTTATTTATTTATTTATTTATTTGCTACTATGAATTAGACTTTCTTATGTCTGGGAAAGATAAAAGATGGCTTATGTATGTTTATATCCCATCTCTATTAGACCATGACAATAAATTCTGAAAAAATAAAAATTTCATCAATATAGCTACCTCACCTGTTCAGCTGTATAATGCACACATGCATTGTTCTTTCTTCGAATATATTAGCTGAGTTTCCATCCTTTTTCATGAACGGGGTGCTCTGAGCCCCCAGATGCTGTAGCCAGCATTCAGGTAGCTCTCCATCTAAGGCCAGAATGATGGAGTATCATAGTTAGTTTCTGTCGACTCGACACAAATCTAGACATGCCTGGGAAGAAGATATGCCTCCACCAGACTGGCCTGGCAGCATGTCTGTCTAGCATTTTCTTGATTGCTGATTAACGTGGGAGGGCCTGGCCCACTGTGGGCCATACCATCCCTAGGCAGGTAGGCCTAGGCTGTACAGAAAGGGACGCTGAACAAGTCAGAAATCAGTTTTCCTCCATGGCTGCCCACTGCTCCTGCCCTGACTTCCCTTGATGCTAGACGGAACTGCAGAAGGGAAGCTGTGATGGCCGTGCCCTCCCCAAGTTACTTTTGGTCACAGTATTTCTCGCCAGCAACAAAAGCAGCCTAGGAGAGAAAAGGGCAGTCAATGAGTAAAGGTAGACTTTTGGCTCTTTCTTTGTCATGGAGACTCACTAAAAAGTGTAAGCCTGGTGGAGTATTTGGCATTCCCGCCATTTCCCACGTGGGGCTGCTTTGGATGTAGGACATGGCCCTTGCTGGATGGGTCACAATCACTTCAGAAATGAAAATCTTCATGCCTGGCTACAGCCTAGAGGTTTAGTTTGTTTGGGCTATGTGCTCAGCATTTCTAAAGGTGCTTAATGATCACAGGCTTGGGGGAGGGTGTTAAAGATAACAACAGAACTGGAAGCCAGATGTGCCTGGGAGGATGGTGTTGAACCCTGAGTGCTAGTATCTACAGACCTGGTGGTAAAGACCCACCCCAGTGCTGAATCATGGCTCAGTAACCAGTCTGGTAGGGGGAGCTGTACCTTCTTCCGGGGTGGATCTCCCAAATCCCCAGTTGCTATGCCATTCTGTAATTCTACCCGCCTGTCCCATGAGAGCTCTGGGTCTTGATGGACCTGCTTGCCTTGAATTTAAGCTCCAACAGGGAATGCTTCTCCTGAGCTCCAATGGCAGAGTGCTAACCCTGTCCCTAGCCAGATGTTCCTAGCTGGGAGGATGAGGACACAGGGGGTCCGAGACTAGTGGACCTGTGCTTACCTAGCTGAAGTCCAGAGACACACAGTCACCCTCAGTGTCGCCGAGATCAGGGAGGGTTCTGACTCTTCAGGCTGAAAGGAGGATATTATTGACTGACTGAGAGGTTGGCCGAGCTGCTTTTTCAAGATCATATTCTAGCAATTCCAGTTACGAAAATCAATATAAAAATGAGACTCCGGTTTCTTCCTCCTGAGTAAAATAGGACTTGAGATTCTGAGACTATTTTCAGCCCCGGATGTGGCGACTCTCCCAGTCCCCGGAGCATTTAGAGAGCAGGTGAAACACACTGGGAACGACTCCACGTGCCCCCTGTGATCTGATTTCACCCAGACAGTAAAACAACATGATCAATTCTACTGTTATCGCCTCTACTTTGAAAGGTGAAGAAACCGAGTAAGTCAGAGGGTAAAGGACCCACCCGACTCACCCAGACAGTGGGTGGCAGACTTCTGTTTTTACCTAGGCCACCTCTCGACTGCTGGGACTTACACCCACAATTCCGTTTGCTGCTGCTTACTTCTCTGGGTGCCCAAGTGCTCTGTTTCTCCAGCACTCAAATGTAATTTCTACCAAATACTGTCTGCTTGCTGTGAACTCTAAAATACAGTGTGTCTATGGGCATCGAGACCCATTCACTGGTCTATGTTTCTTTTATTCAGCAGGCTGCAGTCTTGAGATCTGGCTGCCTGGATTCCTAGCATAAATTGACAACTTACTAACTAGGTGATTTTAGTCAGGTCCCCTAAGCCTTGTGCCTTCCCTCTCTGGCCTCCTTTATTCAAATGTGACTGATAATAGCATGGATCTTGTAGAGCTCTTCTGAGGATAAAGTGACATGATACATATTGCGAAAAAGTGGCATACTGCTCCAACTTGGTGCCTGCCAAACAGGAGGCCCTCCATCAGTGTTTATGCTGGTATCACCAGGCCCCACACTGGTTGCTAGGGATGCTAATATGAGTAAGACACAGGCCTTGGCGTCATAGAGCTTATAACTTAGGCAGGGCGGAGAGGTGGCTACAAGTCAGTAAATTGGATCTGAACCCACAGAAGTGTGTTCCAAGCCTTTGGGCCATAGAGAGGAGGGAGTGGTTCTTCAAGGGGCAGGAGGTGAAGTTAGGTGAGTTGCCAGTCCCTCAGGCACCCTTACAGGGAAGCATCTAGACCACTAGATTAGGAGTAGAAGGCTAGCATCTTCATGGAAACCCCATCTTTGGGAAAGCTGCAAAACACCAATACGGAGAACAGCTGCCCTCATCCCATGCAGCCAAGGGGGCCATAGTTGGGCCTAAAAAGCGGTGGAGAGGCGGTATAGAGGCAGAAAGAGGTTGCCATAAAGGGGGAGGGGCTGGCTGGAAGGAACGCACATACATACCAATGACCTGGCTGCTGGAGGGCGGAAGGTGGGTCCCTGACATTGCCAATTAGCCTTGCCAACAAGTAGAAGGAGCCAGGCCTGGCTGCAGTCTGAGGCCCTGTAGCCAGTAACAGGTAATGGTGATGCTTGGTGTAGGGAAGGCGCACCCTGCCAGTGGGGCAGCCATAATACTAGCTGATGCCATCTTCTGTAGAATACCAGAGCTGGGGTGGAGAGGGAGGGGGAAGAAAAGGGCTTGGGATTAGACACCCACAATCTCCTGCAAAGGTTCTTGAGTGACATTTTCCTTCCTTCAGGTCAGAACTTGGGAACCTGTATGCTAGTGAGCTTCCCTGTGGCCCCAGTACCTGAAATGAATGACAGCCTGTTGTAAGGCTGTGGTAGAAGAAAACTTGCTCTAAGAAAACAGAGACGTGGGAGCTGGGGGTGTGGCTCAGCTGGCCTGGCATGCCCAAAGCCCTAGGTTCGATGCTCTGTTCTGCATAAACCAGACATGATGGTACACATATGTAACCTCATCACTGTGGAGGTGGGAAAAGAGGACCAGGAGCCCAAGGTCATAATCAGCTATATAATGAGCTCAGGACAGCCTGGGCTGCGATGGGCTCCTGCTTCATAAAGGAAGAAAACAGGAAGGGAGGGAGGAAAGAAGGGGAAAGGATTCGGGTGTATGGAGAGTTGGTCCCTTAGTAACCAAGCGGGAGCCTCCAGCCTGTCGATTTTGACAGGTTAGGGAAAATTTGTGTCATTGTCCTCAAAGTTTCTTGTAAGCCTCATCTACTTGCTGCCCCCACCCCCTCCATCTCTTTCTCACTTTGAAAGCGATGGGCTAACAGGTGAAGATTAGCTTAAAGAGAATTTGTACAGTTTTTACAGGAAAGCGTGTGCCCTAATTTGACCTCCACTCTTCACCCACTTCATGCCATGCAAGCCTTGTTCCCATCAGCCCTCCCCCACCACTGCCATGTTGAATCAAGGCTCCAGCCATCTGTTTTCTCAAAGCCCTCCTGACACGAGGGGGAGGGGCCTTCAGTGATAGAGTTCTGTCTTCCTTCTTCCTTTCTACCCTGGTCCTTCGTAGTCTGTTCATACTGAAGGGAACCGTCAGCTTGGATCTGCAGTATTCGTCTATCTCTGGGTGGGAAAAACAAAAATAAAAAGGTGGCTTTTGAAGCACTTGTTAGGACCTGTGAGGAAACCTTATAAATTCCCGGAAGCACCCTCGGGTGACTGGGTGGTGGAGCTGGGTGTGCTAGGTTGCAGTGTCTTTTGTCAGCCTGTCTCAAACTTCTAGTTTCCCAATGACAAGCTAGGAAGGAAGGTTTGAGACTTCAGTGGCCCACTAGGAGACCTGCAAATGTGAGGCCCAATGGAACCCCATATGTGATGCCCATGGAACCCCATATGTGATGCCCATGGAACCCGCATATGTGACGCCCATGGAACCCCACCCTCCCACATATTCACATTTCTCATTGGACAGTGGGTCTGGAAGAACTTCATGAAAGAGATTCCTATCGTTCAAAAATGGAAGGGGTAGAGTTACTTGTCCCAGAAGCAGAAAGGCATCCGCTAAAGACTTTAAGGGTCCTGTGACCTGATATCAATGCACTTAGACAGGGCAGAGAGACTGGCTACAGATTCCACCCATGTGTAG
>LOEQ01000212.1:98495-110484 GCA_001685075.1 Bramus lutescens | reverse complement strand
TAGATAGATAGATAGATAGATAGATAGATAGATAGATAGACATATAGATAGATATGCAGAGATAGAGAGATGTGATTTTTATTTTTTTACTTTAATTTGATTATTTATTTAGGTTTTTTTAATTTTTGTTTCTTTTCTTTTTTTTGAGACAGGTTTTTGACTATTGTGGAACTCGCTTTGTAGACCAGGCTGGCCTCAAACTCAGAGATTTGACTGCCTCTGCCTCCTGAGTGCTAGGATTAAAGATATGTGCCAGCTAATAAATGTTATTTTAAATATTATTTTTAAAGAATCCAGATGTGTGTTCATGTTCAGAGACCAGATTATCCTAAGGCCAAGGACATCCAGGTCAAGGACAGACTTTGTCTCAAACAAGCAAAAACAAAACTCACCAAAGTGTAAAGCACTTTAATAAAACATCAGCTGAGATTGTCCTCTGGCCAACATACACACTCATACACATACACACAAGGTAAGGTTGATAGTCTTCTTTCTATGCTGCGTTGATAAGGCTGCCCAAGGGCAGTTGTGCCTCTTAATCAATTAGCAAGCAGTCTCTTGACAGAGTCAAAGCACAGGGCATGTCCTATTTAAGGACTCAATACACACTGTAGACTTAGTCAAGAGACAGGGGTAGGCTTTCTTTAACTGACATTTCTCTTAAAGAAACAACTGCTTAGCCACTAGAGCGGGCTGTGCATCCTCCATAGCTAAGGGACAATGCTGAAGACACAACTCGTTCTGACTGTCCTCCTCAGCCTGCAGTGTCTATTGAGAGACACGAAAACAGGGGGATCAGAAGTTCAAGGTCAGCCTGGGCTACAGGAGATTTTAAATTAAAGCTAAAAAAACAAACAATCACAATACCACTGGCAAGACTCCCCTGGCTTCTAGTCAGTGGATCTGGACTAGCTGAGCCCATCCTGGGAAAGGTGGGACCATCAGCCCATGATCAGTATTTAGCACACTGTTGCCCAAATGGTTGCTAAGCACTTATCACAAGCTGGGATTTTAGAAGTGAGTGGATGTGGGCAAGGGGAATGCATGTAGCAAAAAGGGAGGGTGCTAGAGGGAGGTCACTTATTGGTTCCTGGCCACCCGGCTAGCTTAGACCCAAAATAATCACACAGAAACTGCATTATTTAAATCACTGCTTGGCCCCTTAGCTCTAGCTTCTTACTGGCTAACTCTTACATATTAATTTAACCCATTTCTATTAATCTGTGTATAGCCATGTGATTGTGGCTTACCAGCTCAAGTTCTGGTGTCTGTTTCCTATGGGGCTACATGGCATCTCCATGACTCTGCCTCCTTTCTCCCAGCATTCAGTTTAGTTTTCCCTGCTTAGCTCTGTTCCCCTAAAGCTCTGCTATAGGCCCAATAAGTTTCTTTATTAACCAATGGTATTCACAACATACAGAGGGGAATCCCACATCAGGAGGGGACTTCCTGTGTGTCTGTCTATCACAAGTGAGAAGGGCTCAGGCATCATCAGCGAAACCACAGAGCTCATGGCACCTGCCATTCCCAGTTGGAACCCTCCCCACTGACCCTGCGCTTCCTTCTCTTACCCCATTACCCTTGCCTCTGTTTGATACAAACTTGATCAGGATCTCTATTTCTGAGGGTCCACCTAACTTATTGTCCTCCAGGGATGACCCTAGTGGCAGGAGCTTTGCCAGAGCACTGTGAGACTAGCCTGCTTTTAGGGAGCAAGCTCTATCGTGTCAAGGAGAGTTTCCAACATGGTTAGCTAATAAAGACCTGGCCAGGATTCCATAGAGTTGGCCAAGTAGACAAGTCCCTAGTGGTGGCAAGTGTGACCTATATTTATCTTCTCAAAGCATTTTTGCTTCTGTCCTCTACATTTATTCCCTAACACACCAGTAAGGAAACCACATGACATGGGGCAAAATGCAGGAGCAGAGACCTCTAGGGCCTAGCCCAGACCAATGTATATCATCTAGAACATGCTGGATTCACAGATGCTGGGTACAGCCCAGCTTTCCTCCTTGGTGGTGGTGGTGGGGTGTGTGTGTGTGTGTGTGTGTGTGTGTGTGTGTAAATGATATCTCTAGCTGATATCACCCCCAAAGGCCTGGGGCCATGTCTTTTTACACATTCCACTATGTTTCTTGACAATATGACTCGTTTGTAGCACAGATATTTTGGTGACATTATTTGTCAGAGATTTGGCCACTCTGTTCCTTTAGTGCTCAACAAGTAATTTCTCAGCCCCTGTCATGTGAGGGGCTGGGATCAGTTATAAAGGAGTTTATGGTCTTCTGGGGGAGGCAGAGTTCATCAGTCACCAAAGAAATGTAAAATAACAACTATGACTCACTGACTGAGACATCTCCTGAAAATACATAGTCCTCAAAGTGGAAGGGTGACCTACAGGGATGTGACCAGTACCAAGCTGGCTTCAAAGGCTCCGTGGAAAGATGAAGGGTTTTGTATTTGAGGAACTAGGTAGTCAGAGTCCAGAAACTCAGGAAAAAGTGTTGTGAGGAGCAAGTTGAGAAGCAGAGATGGGGCTTTCCCGGAGGCCCCTAGGCTAAGACGGGTAACAACTCTGACCTCTCTCTGGGCTTCAATTTACAGATGAGTTTGATAACAGAATGTGTGGGATTGTCCAGGCAGTTACAACTCTTTTTCTTTCTTCTTTATGCTCCACTTAGGAGCAATTAAGATCCAAACTCCTCTGTCTACCTCTGCATTTCTTTAAAGTATTTCTCACTGCATAGTGAGGACCCACAGTCCCCCCTATGTCTGCCTCGGTGACTCCTAGAAGAAACTAGACAAGCTTTTCTGCTGGAGTCTCCAGTAAACCATTCAGGTTGTGGCTCGAGCCTGTTAGAACGAGCATTCTCGATGCTGTTAGATTTCACGTGCTTAAGTCCAGATACCGAAACTGTTCATTCAAAGTTTCTACACTCAAGCAGCCAAAGAGAAATCATTTCAGAAACTCATAATGAATGTACATGTGGGTACAGGTTGTCTTGTCAAACACAATAATCACAAGGAAAAGGCAAGCAGATGCTGCTTGTGTTTGATTCTGTCTTTAACTGAAGCATGCGTCTGCTTCTTTGAATTGGGGCATATGGCCTTTGCATGGTGATCCCTTCTAGCCAGGACTGGGAGCATGGTGATGTGTCTAGGTCTGAGAAGCTTACAGTTAGGAAACAGGATGAGAGCACTGAATTAAAGAATCATCAACGTGGACACTTTCAGAAGTGAAGGATGCAGCTCAGACGCTGGTGGGAGGCAGAAGAGGCATTTCTAACTTACAGAAGCCAAGATGGCTTTCTGCTTTATGGAAGGGGATTGGATGTGGGAGATAGAGCTCAGGTGGTAGGCCCTGGGTTCTATCCTCAGCAATATATAAACTCGGCTTGGTGGGGACTGCCTTCAATCCTAGCATTCTGGGAGGGGGAAGAAAGAGACTCTAGAGTTCAAGGTCGTCCTTGGCTACATAGGAGTTCGAGGCTAACCTGGATTGTGAAAGACCCTTCCAATAAAGGGATGGGAGGAATAATGGTAGAACAGCAAAAAACAAAAACAAACAAACAAACAAACAAAAAACCAAGTGGTGACATCACACAGATCTCACCTGACAGAACCAGGATGTGCATCTGATACTCTCAACGATTTGATGTAGTCCAAGAGGGGTGGCTGGAGCCTCCATCTGCCTATGAGTCTGGGATTCACAGTAAATGTTTGAATGAAGCAGTGTGACCTCAAAATCATTGGGCTGGCTGAGGGCTCCTGGATTTTGTTATGCAGTGATACAAATCAGCAGATAACACAATCTCTTTTTTTTTTTACCACCTTTCCCTCAAAAGGATGGAATTCTAACACCAAGAAAATAGAAAGGACATCATTCTGCTTTTTGAACATATTTAGCCCGATCAAGCCTTCCCCCAGTAGGAAATAAAGCAATAAAAAACAAGTCATGAGCCTGCCCCTCTGTTCCCTGGCCTCACTGACCCTGAGTCAAGGCAGCTTTGCTTGGTCTGACCATGCATCATGAGCTAAACCAATTTGGGAGTGGGTTTAGGATCACACATAAAAACTCCATGATATTTTCATGAATGTGTGTATATACTAGCTTTTAATCAATTCACAGGCTCGTTGTCACGTCTTTACAAAAAGATGCTGTTTTAAGAAAAGAAAGACATCGTCTTATCCAGACAAATTGGAATTCCTGAGTTTCAAGGTGGTAACAGGTAGATTGTCCATCTGGAAGATCCTGGAATCCCGCTGGCACTAGAGATCCTGGAATCCCGCTGGCACTAGAGATCCTGGAATCCCACTGGCACTAGGGGTTTTATCAGGTGTCACTCAAAGTAGAGAGGAATTTGTGTGGCTGGACTTCTAGCATGGGTCTATGGCAGTCGCTCTGAAAGTCATCCTACTTCAAACACTAAAAGTAGTTCTCTCTGAAGCTGTGCCTCCTGTGCCACTCAGGGAAAGCATGGGCCTAGGAATTGAGGCACCCTCTAGCTACATGATCTAGGAGAGCCTCTCTTCATCAGAAAAGTCTTTGGAGGAAGCCCCTTGAATGTTTCAAGTACTCTTACCTTCCAAAATAAGGAGATGGCTCAGTTGCAAGCATGAGACCCTGAGGTTGGTTCTGCAGAACCCACATTAAAACAAAACAACATGAAATCACACAAGTGGGCATGGTGGCATGTGTGTGTAATCCAACAAACGATCCTGGGGAGGCAGAGGCAAGAGGATTCCTGGGGCTCACCCATCAATCAGTCTAGTCTACCTGGTCAATGAATGAGGAGCGATGGCAGATGTATGAGGAGCAACACCAAGATTATTTGGTCTCCACAGGAACCCACTACACATGCACCTGCACACACATGTGCACATATACTTATGATGTGTATATGATATTCCTATGTTAATTAACTCAGTTTATCCATTCCACAATGGATATGTATTTCAAAGCACTGTATAGTATACAATAAATGTATAATTTAAAATTTCCCAATTAAAAAATTGATTCTGAAATTAGTAGGGAAACAAAAGCCCCTTTGCCTGGATGATGTGGAAGGAAGGAACATAGTCTTTCAAAGGCCTTCTGGCATTCTCTATTACATAGTCTCTTTTATATGTTAAAACACGTCAGGGAAGACATTCTTTCATGTAAATCTTACCATCCTGGTGACACTGTGTTTTTTCGTCCTCAGGGGCTATGTAACATCCATTGTCAATACACCATAATTTGTTGTACCATCCCCAGCTACTAAACGTTAGCTCCTTCTAGCAGTGTGTGTGCGTGTATGTGTGTGTGTTCGTGTGTGTGAGAGACAGACAGACAGACAGAGACAGAGAGAGGTGGATAAAGAGACAGGGAGAAAGAGAGAGAGAGAGACAGAGAGAGAGAGAGAGAGAGAGAGAGAGAGAGANNGAGAGAGAGAGAGAGAGAGAGAGAGAGAGAGAGAGAGAGAGAGAGGAGGGAGATCAGAGTTGATCAGCAGCAGCAACATTTCAGTTTGTGTAGCTTTTTGCTTGTCAGATGGTTTCTTTAGTTAGTGTAAATCCCCAAGAGAGGGATTACTGAGTCAGGGTGAGTGACTATTCGGATTCCTGTTACAAAGCACAGCACGGTGTTTCTTTGGTGAAGAATTATGCAGATTTATAGCCTAAGTCTCCCAGGTTCAGTGCAGCCTGACCAGCATCAAGGGTATTTTTTTTTTGTAAGACAAAATAAAAAGTCATCTCCCGAATGTGGCATTAATTTTCATCTTTTATTCCGAGCAGGAATGAGCATTTCTCCACAAGTTCGCTCATCTAGGGCTACTCATGAGCGGTGTTTTAGGGCCGCATTTGTGCAGACAGCTGCAGAAAGGGAACCATCTCTTCTTGGCTGGGAGGGTGGTGACAGGTATGGAGGAGCCGCTAGAGTCTCTCTTGTACAACTTAAGTTGGTTTCTGTGACGGGGTATCCTTATGACCATCCTCCCAGTTAAAAGCAAACAGATGGCTGTCACTTTTGTGGCCCAAAGAGACAGACCTGCAAAGTAAAGGGCCCTTTGAGGGTGCTTTGTTCTTCTGTTGTCCTTATCGAGAGCTTTGAAGGAACTGGGGGGAGTCTTGGGCTCTCAGGCATCCACTGTGAGGCTTCCGAAGAGAAAGCTGGCTATAAAATACCTGGTGGAGCCTGTCTTCATCCCTGGATTTGCTCCTTCATTTCCATTTTCCTGTGTCCTGAACCACTGGTCTCCTGAAGACAGGTAGAAGAGGGTTTCTTTGCTGTCGTTGTTTTGGCTTGTTTTGTTTTGAGATAGGGTCTCATGTAGCCCAGGCTGGCCTTCAACCTGCTATGTAGTCAAGGATGACCTTAAATTTCAAATCCTCCAGCCTCTGCTCTCCTGGCATTGCGACCACCACTCTGCCCAATTCTATGCAATGCTGGATATGGAATCCCTGACTGCCTGCCTGCTAGGCAAATACACCACCAACTGAACCACATTGCTAGAGAGGGCTTATTTTAAGTCTTAATAAAGTTGGGTCTGAAAACCCCAGCTCCATTCCCTCTGCTGGCTTCCCCTAGTGTGCAAGTGAGGGCTTGAAAATTGTGGAATGAGACAGGGAACACAGGGCTCCAGGCTCTCAAGACAGCAAGCTTTCTCTGTCTAGTTTCTTATCACATTGCTAATAAGGCCTTTCCTGGTCCCCTCCCACCCGTCCTTCCCCTCCCTCCTCTCCTCTGCCAGGGAGGCAGGCAGCCAGGGCTTTTATGTAACTGACTTGACTCCATGGCCAAGTCACTGGCTTGTTCAGCCCACTGAGCTGTGGAAAGCTGCTTTCCTTCTCCTTCCTGCCCTCGCCTGGGAAGAGCACCAGGAGAAGGATGACTGACTTGAGTCACGAAACCCCCTACCCTGGGCTCTGTGGGCCTCTCCGGGTTGTAGAAACACTCACCGGGGAACTAGCCAGGCATAGTCCTGCCTCGGTGGCTGAAAGCCAACGAAAGGTTCCTCCGGTAACAGGTGAAGTCCTAGCATGCAAAACACCAGCTGCTTGTGTTTCTCTTCTCCCTCATGGGTGTGGTTTTAAAGAGGCTAGTCAGAAAAGCTGCCCGGGCTGCTGGGACATGCAAGTTCAAGGGAGTCCCCAACGTCAATGTTGACAGCTACAAACACAGTGCGTTCACACTCATCTGGAGCAGTGCTGACCTGGGTGAGGAAAAAGCTGTGCTCAACTCTCCCCAGACCACTCCAACACAACCAGTCAGCCCGAGGCCCCCACACTCAGACCCCCCCACACACACACACACAAACCAAGACCTTCCGCACACTTAAGCAGCAGAATATGATGGGTTAAAATTCTGGCCTGCTGAATCCAAAAGATTCAGCTCTCCTCTTTCTTGGTTTTGTGATTTGTTTGTGCATTGTGTGTACACATGTATGTATGTGTGCATGGAGTGGCAGGGTATGTGTGCGCGGGTTTGCATATGCATGGAGCCTAGAGGTTGGTGTCATCAGGCATCCTCCTCAGTCACCCTACCCTATTTGCTAAAGCAGGACTCTCACTGAATCTGGATTAGGCAGGTCTAGCTCTAAGTTTTTCAGGGGTTGGGAGACCACCCTGTCTCTGGCTCTCTAGCCCTAGGTTGATGGATGGCCCGCCACTCTTGCCCAGCTTTGATTGGAGTACAGGAGATCCGAACTCTTGTGGTCCTCTTGATTATGTAGTGAACACTTCACCCACGAGCTGTCTCCCCAAGCCCCCAGTTTTACAGCTTGTGCAATATGACTTAAGCCTTCTCAGACCAAGGTTCTTCATCTGGGAAGTGGTCACGATGAGCAAACCCACCTAATAAAGAGCCTTTGCAGGATTGCATGACCTGTGTAAGATGCAAATTGAAAATCTCGGGGTTTGATTTTTGGGGTTTTTTTTGTTGTTGTTTCTTTTTCTTGTCCCTTATGCATTTTAACATAGGCCAGGTGTCATTTCCCTTCAGGGACCTTGACTACATCCTTGATTGCTGGTAAGTCCCCTCAGCAAGGTCACTTCATTGAATGGACTATTTTCCCTGGGTATAGACAATGCACAAAGCAGCCTAGGTTTTGTTTTTGCTGCAGTTCAATATTTTTTCCCATTTTCAGTTACTTGGAGGTCCATGATCTGTCTCATTTCTGCTCATCTACCGGGCAAATTATTTTGAATCCATGTCAGTAAAAATGATAATGAAGATACCCTTGTTTTAAAAATCGTTCTTCATATGAACACCACAAATAAAGTCAGATCCCTAATCGAACAGTGATGTTTACTACAAACAACCTCCCAGGGAAAACCAAACCTGATTCTTCCTAAGGGGCTGTCTCTCTTGCACATATCTGGCCCACAGTGTATCTCACGTGTTTACTGTTCCAGGCTCCCGTGCCTGTCTGGGCATCACAGATGCCCCCACTCTGATTCTGGAGAAGGCAAAGGCAGTGAGCACAAGTGTTACTAGTTCACTTTCTCTGTGCCGGAGAGACCGCTGCTTGATTTCCAACTCTCCAAAGTGACCCTGATAAGCAGCCAGGGTTGAGATCTGCCAGGCTAAACCTTTCCACGACTTGGATGCAAGAAAAACAGAAAGGCAACCTTCCTTCCTTTGTTTATCTCTAAATTCTTCTCCATCCCTTATGTTCTCAGCCAAAGCTCCTCCTCCCTCTGCCTTCACACCTAATACCATTTCAGGTGTGTTCTGCAAAGTGTGAGTACTGTTCCTGGGATATATAAAGATTTGCTTGCAACCCAGATGCATTTGGGAAAACACATTTCCAGATGTTACGGATGAGGAAAGGCTGAAATTCGAGTGTCACAGCACTTTAGCTGAGGCCACCCTCCCTGTGCAAGTGAGCCACAGAGATAAGTCCACCCAGGTCTCAGTTGACTGTGCCATGACGTTTCAACCCATGGATAGGATATCCAGGCTTATCAGGTTAAGGCAATTCCTAGGGAAAAGGTGGAACCATTTCCAGATCATGAGAGACTCCAAGGCTAGAATTATCTAAAACAAAACAAAAACTTTGTGCAGCTGGCTATAGTTGCCTTTTATAAAAGAGATGTAGATTGCTGATGTTAGTAAACTAATATCATTTTTTAAAAATTTGGTCCTTGTGTAGATGTTTAGATGTGGTTTATGTATCTGTCTGAGGGGTTGTGTCCATGTATATACATATGTGTACACATGCGTGGAAATCAGAGGTCAAAATCAAGTGTCCTTACTAGGACTCTCTACCTTAATTTTGAGACAGGCTCTCTCGCTGAATCTGAAGTTCACTGATCGTCTGGGACAGCCGGCTGTAAGGATCCATCTGCTTCTTCACTTCAGCAAGGCACCTATCCCCCACCACATGCAGCTTTTTATATGGATACTTGGAATCTAATCATGAGGGCTCAGGTCCTCGTGAGTAGATGGTGAGCACCCTACTGATTAAGTCATCTCTCCAGCCCTAGAAACCTAATTTACATAATGACAATCTGTACAAAGGGTTAGCCTGTTAGCCCCCCCTTCGTGTGTGTGTGTGCGTGTGTGTGTGTGTGTGCTCATTTGATACTTGAACCAAATAGCGTTCATGCTTAGACATTCCTGACCACCCATTCAGCTGCACAAATAGGGAGTGACCACATTTGCAGATATTATTCCTGTTAGGCTGCTAAAAACCCAGGTAAAACTCAGGGACTCATGTCAATTAGCAGAATGTCTGCACCTTCAAATGGCCTATCCAGAGCCCCTCCTTCTGCCATTTGGTTACCTTCAAAGAAGAATCTCTTGAGGCCAGAAAACTGAGATTACAGGATAGAAATGGAGCCAAGCTTGATGGGGGCATACTGACCACTGTAGGGAGATAAGGATGCTCACTTCCTGTTTCTATAATGGTGATGGGGCTTTTATTCATTTTTTTTCTGGACAAGAGAAGCCAGACAAGCCATTAATGTGCACATGTCTTTCTGGGTTACAGTCCATATAGACTTGAAGCAAGCCATGCAAGTTCCTTACCTAGTCATTCCCATCTATAAAATGGAACTAATTCATACCTCACACCGTGTTGAGAGGAGAAATTGATTAATTAATGTTTACAGTCCCCTTTGAACTTGAAAAGGCTTCCCTGGAAGTTGTTATTAAGTCTATACCATTTTCACTTTGAGTTTTGGGCAATGTCTGAACCTGAAACTCAAAGGGAACTTTCCAGATCGTCCTCCCCCTTAGAAAAGGGAAAACATAGTAAGACTGATGCCGGTGCTCTGAACATGGCCACCCTTCCACCAGTAGTCAGGATGTTCTTCATAAGGCCTTAGACAAAGAGCTAGAAGCAAGAATACAAGATTAGCCAGGAAAGGTTGGAGTTGCCCTCCAAAGTGAGAAGGACTGGGGAAGAAATCTATTGGTTCTCAGAAAATTCAGCTCTTGACCCCTTGGCCTTCATTGACTACCAGGAAAGTCAGACTGGAGACCAAAAGGAAGAAGGGTTTGGGTGTGAAGTATTTGAGGATGCTCAAGAGTGGAGAGATGACTCAGTTGAGGTATTGGTTGTGCAAGCGTGAGGAGCTGAGTTTGATCTCCAGAACGTGTGTGACACAGCCTGGCTTTCTGTGCACACTAGCAAGCCCAGTTCTGCAGAGGCACAGGCAGGCAGATCCCTGGGCTGAGGCATCTAGAACAATGCACTAGCTTCAGACTGATGAGAGACCATGTCTCAAAAATAAGGTGGGGGCCAGGCAGTGGTGGCACACGCCTTTAATCCCAGCACTCAGGAGGCAGAGGCAGATCTCTGTGAGTTCAATGCCAGCCTGGTCTACAAGAGCTAGTTCTAGGACAGCTAGGACTGTTAAACAGAGAAACCCTGTCTCAAAAACAACAACAGAAAAAATAAAAGGTGATAGCACCTGAGACCTGAGGAACACATCCAAGGTTGTCCTGGCTTCCACACCACAAACACACATGCATACAAGCACTGGCACACACACATGCAAGCATACACTTTAAAAGGAATAGTCAATATAATTTCATCAGTATCTCTGCTTATTTAGCCCATTTTCTCGCAATAGTAAGGTAGCCGGAAATAGACAGATAGTTGTTTTTTAGTCAGCTCATCCGGCTGTGGTCTGGATTAGGTTTGATACTTAACACAAAGTTACTCGTGAATGAGAGCCCCTATGGGGAAAATGACTCTTTAGAACTGGGGTATTTAGCCTTTTTGTTTGGATGAGCAAAAGAAGGTATAGTGTCTTCAGCATGAGAGGTGGGGATTCACAATAACCAAATTTCATTAGAGAACCATTGTAACTCAAAAAGATAACAAGCCTGGGCTCAGCTCTTCAATAAGCCTGATCAAAAACTTATTAGCGGTTTTGATCTGGGAGCACTGACCAGCCCCACCCAAGGAAGAAACCGGTAGCTGTGCTGTGCATCTACGAGGTCTGCACGGTTGAGCTGGATTACTCTCGCAGGAGGTGAAGGCTTGAGTTTTAATTCAATGGAGTCTATACAACAGGACTACATATTGACTATTGGATTAAACAGCTAGCCAATTTCCTTCTCCGGGTTCAATATTCAAGGATGCATGAGAGCCGAGAGCCCCTCCAGATGTGCTTTTGTGAGGCCACGGTAACACACTTACGCCACAGCTATGCTTCCTAAGCCATTTGAAGCAGCATCCTCACATCCCTGGCTCAGCAATTCAGTATGCTCTCAGCTATTGGTATTTTGCTCGTTCCCCAGGCTAGTGAGATAGCTGCTTGGTTCTTGGGTCTCCAACGTGGTTATTAGAGGTGTACACCTGGTCTCTGCAGCTTCCGTTGCTCCCCCAACCCCACCTCTTGGTTTAAATGCCCGATCTGCTGAATAAGGAAATTTAAATGGAGGTGGTGCACCCAGTACCCAGGGACTGCAGCCCTCTGTGACAAGAGAAGGGCAGGCAGAAGTGGAAATGTTTATTATTTATTTATTTGTGTGTGTGTGTGTGTGTGTGTG
>LOEQ01000212.1:58086-98469 GCA_001685075.1 Bramus lutescens | reverse complement strand
GAGAGAGAGAGAGAGAGAGAGAGAGAGAGTACAAGCTTAGGGATAAGAGCATAGCTCGTAGGAGTCAATCCTCATTCCAACATGTGCACCCCCAGTCCAGGTCCAGTCATTAGGGTTGGCAAGAGGGGGGCCTTTATCCGCTGAGTCATCTTGCCAGCCCAGGACATACAGTTTTAATTTGTCTCCTACAAAAGATCAAACTTTGGTAGTCGTCTATTTTAGCATCTTAATATCACGCAGAATGAGGTCAGCTTTTGGCAACTTTTGAAATCAAAATGAAGAGTGGTCATATGCTACTTGAAATGAACACTTAACTTAGGTGGAAGACTGAGGCACAGAAAGGCAGAATGACATACCTAAGGCCAATTTAAACAAAGCTGAGACTCCAGCCAGGGGTCTCCTGGTTACTGTGCCAGTGGATTTGGGAGGGAACCACAGAATTCCCTTTGATTTCACTCCTCTATCCATGACAGGAGTGGGAGAAGTGGGACCAGGAACACGGGGTTTGGTCTGAAGAATGTCTAATAAGAGGAGCAAGGGAGAAAGAGCAAGGCCAGAGAGACACTTACTCCTGCTGGCAGGTCAGGAGCCCCTTCATCTCCAGCTAGTCGGTTGTCATCATGTCCTGGTGCTGTCTAAACTCAGTTCTAACTGAGGCAGCAAAATAACTTTCCCTTCAACAAAGTTTCAAGCTCTCATCGAATTAGTGAAAGACTAAGCCATGGAGTTCGCACTGCACTTGGTTCGCATGTAGACATTGCTGAAGTCTGCAGATCTGCCGCTTCCTTGGGCACTTAGGGATAGAGAGGTGGGATCAGAGGGCAGAAGGAGCCGAGGCTCAAGGTAGGCTCCAGTTCCCACGCCACATCACATTCTGTAATGACCCATCTGTGAAAGGACCTCGTGCTTCACAAGACAATTCTTCTAAGTCAGTAATTTGAAACCTAAAGAGGTTTGATGTCCCATAAGCATATTCATCTTGCTGTGTTTATTAAATTAAGCCCTCTACGAATCAGCAACAACATACTGTTCATTAATAGGAAGAGAGACCACCGTGTCCCCCAAGGGAATATGTTGGCTCAGTTGTGATCCAAGGTAGGTATAAATGAAGTGTGTGTGAGTGTGTGTGTGTGTGTGTGTGTGTGTGTGTGTTTGCATACCATGAAAACTGAGGGAGCAATATGAGCAAAATGAAAAAGGCATTTAAAATGTCTTAAAAACGGATACCAGAAATATCCAAGAAGAATTTACCAATACTAACCCTAAGTACTGCTGGTCGCATGCCTAGCAAGATACTAGCTTTTATAAAGAGGAAAAAGAAAATGGTAATTGCAAAGTCTCTCTAGAAAAAAAAAAAAAGCAGATCTGCTCAAGAGAACCCACACACATCACATTCAAAACCAACTTACAAATAGGAAAATTGGGCCTCCCCCCTTCAAGCAACATTTACATAGTCAAACAACTGAAGAGAGAATTCTATTAACAAAGCGAGCCCCCCATCAAGTTAAAGCCTAGAAATACTGCCATCGGGGCTCGGTGGGGAAGCTCATCATTTGCAGCTTGGACCAGAATAATGTGGAAATCCCATCCATTTAGACTGGTGTTCATGCTAAGTCTGAAGGCAGCTATCCTGGGAGCCCATTACGAATGGAGAGAACTCACCAGAGAAGGGCTGGAAGAATAAGGTGGAGAGGAAGCCATACTGGGTGGTCATGTGATTCATAGCTGAGAAGTTTCAGGGGTTTGGGATGTCTCTGGTGCCAAAGAGAACTTACTTCAGGAAAAACATCTTCAGAAGTTACAGTAATAAACTCCAAATATCCATCATAAAGGAAGTTGAAGGATTGCTCTGAGTGAACATGAATTTGTTCCGTAATTTACCCTAAATTTTCAGGGTTTCCACTTAAAGCCAGGAGTGTTTTGTAATAGAATCTAAGAAACCTGGTTATCATGTAGGTTTTTACTAAGAGACTGCTTTCATCCCCAATTCTTGTGTGAGCTTTAGGAAGAAAATAAGATCACCACAGGAGGGGCCAGATCGGAACGTTCTAGAAAGAGCCCACAAACGACTTATGTCCATTCAGAGGTATTGCGACAAAGGAGGCACATCTCAGGTCTTTAGTGAAAAGAACAATGGAGACAGGGAGACCTTTGAGTGACCTAGATATGGAGGCATCTCTGACTACTTCCCAGATGCTATGAAGACAGCAGCTTAGTGAGGCAGGGCAGGGAGGTAAGTGAGCAGCCCCCTTTATGCTTGCAACGTTGTTCTCTACAAGAAGCAGTAATGCTCACAGCCACCTGAGAAGGAGTCCTTAGGAATAAATGTCCCATAGGGTCCAGGAAGGCTGCTAATGAGTTAGGAGAGAGTCTTAGATGGAGAAAGCACAAAATGGGTCACCATATTTGATGGTGACTGTTGAGACCACCTTCATCCTGATAGACTCCACACAGACTCAGCTAACCCATATACACTGGGTTTTATGAAATCCAGAGCAATAGTGGGATTAGGCACCTTGGGTACGAGGCAGAGAAATGTTTTATTCAGAATCTCCAAAAGTAGACTAGAAAGATACCTCATTTAGTAAAGCATTTATCTTATAAACATAAAGACCCGAGTCCAACCTCCAGAACCTACATTAAAGACAGGCAGATGGTACACGATTATAATCTCGATGTTGGGGAGACAAGGGCAGATGGATCCCTGGGGCTTGCTGGCTCTATAGCCTAGCCCAGCTAGTAAACTCTAGGTCAATGAGAAGACCCTATCTCAAAAAACTTGAGGACCAATTTTTGCCCTCCATATCCATATGCACACCAGAGTGCCTACACATGCGCGCACACACACACACACACACACACACACACACAGAATTTCCAGAAACTTTGCCTGTCTATGTTAACGAGGTCTTGAAATCTGAAGCAGGCCAAAGGTCCATTCTATTATCCAAGGGCCTTCAACCTTGTCTCGCCTTAGTGATTTTCATGGGCTGCAGATGTGCTCTGATTTCCCACCCTAATTTTCACTCCCTGGATGGCCATGCAGTACTTCATAAACAACTGGAGTCTTAAATCTGGCAGAGATGTGTGTGTGTTGCTGCTGTGTCATTAAGCCTTTTTAACCCATCACATAAACACCAAGCACACCTAGAAAAGCTCAGAGCTCTCTGTCCCTTCAGTTGGAATGTAAGCCTGTTGAGTAAGCCTACAGTGGAGGTCACCCTGTCCTGTTGATCTTGGGTGGACCTAAGTTGGCTCTGTACCCTGAGTTTGGACTCTTGTGTCCCTAGTGACCTTCAGTAAGTTGTACCTCCTTCTTCAGCCTCATGTCTGTAAGAGAGAGTTCTCTCACAATCCAGGCCCTATCTAAATTATAAAACGTGTGTGTGTGTGTGTGTGTGTGTGTGTGTGTGTGTGTGCATGAGCATAGGTGTAACTTTCAGAGGACAGTTCCCAAGAGCCACGTCTCTCCTCCGGCCATGAAGGGCTCAGGGATTAATCTCAGGTTGTCAGGCAGGGAAGCAAGCACTTTTATCCACAAGCCATCTCATTGGCTCTGAAAACTAGACCTTGTTGCACACCTAGGGGTTATTTACTGGGGAGATTCCAGAGGAAATCAGTATTAACGGAGTAAATAAAGACAATGTCCCCATGTAAATTTACTATAAAAGAACAATACTATTCTTTAAACAATTATAAACTTTATTATAAAAACCTTGCAAATAACACGCACACACGCACAAACCAGACTGAAATCTATCGGTCTCAGTGAACTTCTTCGCAGTTAGAACAGCCACTCTGAAACTGCGGAGCTCCAGATTAGATTTACCCTTCTCATCATTGAATAGATTTTTATGCACTTATCCATCACCAATCATAAAAAACTATGTTCAAGTTAGAACTAGAAAAATAATTAGCTTTCTATCCTTTCATTCCTTATTACTCTTTGGAAATTTATACTGGAGTATTTAGGCTCAAGGACCATGTTATGTATACCCAATTCCCAAGTGGTTCAGTTGACAAATTATATCTAGCCAGAGAGAGAGAGTTCTATAAGTAAACACTATGAACAATAACCCTTCACAAAATGTGTGGAGAATATCATTCTCCAAGCCAAAGCTCAACATAGACACAGCAAGCCAAGTTTTTGCTGAAGCCTGTATTCCATACTTGTCAAGATGGATCAAAACTTTATCCCCCTCAACCCCAACCTTCGGGTGCAAATGAGCTGTCTAGGGAGATTGTCAGAGAGCAATGAAAAGTCTCTTCCTCAAAGGCCAGAGAATTGAGGGCCCTCTATGTTCATCAAAAGAAGCTAAGTGGCACTGGTAACCCCAAATATGTAATGATTCACTCCTCCTGGTAACAAAGCAGTTCCAGAGAATTCCCTGGAGGGATTACTCTTAATCAGCAATTAAGATGAAGTCTGGGCACATGCTAATCCAGGGCTTAATCGCAGACATTTTAATGTGCTGCTGTAGTGTGGATATAAAACTGGGATTCTACTAATTGAGCCTGGATTGTGGGTGTGGGAGGAGAGTGAACATGGCTGGACTGTGGACCCAGCTGTGAGGAAGGTTTTGATAGGAGGTGCCAAGCAATGCTGGGAGGTTAATACAGACCCCAGATGTGCACGCAGGTCAATGGACACCCCACTATCTTAATATCAGGGCAACTGGAGCAAAGGGGAAATCAAATTCCCAAGATGATGTGTAAATGACAGGCATTTCCATTCTGTTCTAATTTTATTTATGTTTAAGTTTATGTGTATGAGTGTTTTGTCTGCATGCAAGTAAGTGCACCGTATGCACGTAGGTTTTGTGGAAGCCAAAAGAGGAAGTTGGATGCCTTGGAACTGGGTAGTTAGAGATGGTTGTGAGCCACCGTGCAGGAGCTGGGTATTGAACTCTGGTCCTCTTCAAGAGTAGCAAGTGTTCTTGACCACTAAGCCATATCTACACAGTACCTGCAACCTAATTCAAAAGTTCTGAGACACAAGGCATAGACATCCATCTGCGAAGAAGGACACAAATTTAAACTTTTTCACAGACAGTTACTGTCTGCACCATTTCTCTGTAGTTTTCTTCCTAGAAACTAATTTTCTACACTCCTGGGATCCAGACTACGATGCAGTATGGTTGGCAAACAGAAACTCCCAGTGGCCGTGACATAGAACCCCAGGAAACTAGGGGGATTCTGCCAGATGCTCAGCAGCTGCCTTTCTCTCTGGCTGTCATTTTTAAGTCCCACCTTGTTCACTGTGATTGAAAGGGTTGATGCTGCTTTTAGCCCCCAGAATTCTCATTAGGAAACTCAGCAGCTAGTTTTAAATAGTGCTCACTTTAGAGAAATTTATTCTGTACTCCTGCTCTCGTTGGGAATGCACTTTGGCCACAGCCTGCCTACATGTTTGCAGGAGAATGTATGCAAAAGTAAGTCTTCATGATCTATCTATATGGAGATCAAGTGCCTCCTCATCCCCTCCTCCATCAGAACTTTCCGTCTGTATTTGTGGATCCCAGAGAAGTGAGTCTAGCTCCCACACTGGTCATTGGACGTCTGAGCCAGTGTTTGTGCATGATTCTCCTGTGCTCACATTATGGGGGAAGCCCTGACCCATCTTCCCTCCTTGCAGGGGAAAGCAAATACCACAAAGCTAAAGCTGCGGGGGGGTGGGGGAAGCAGTTTGGTAACAATCAATAGTCACCTTCTTTGTTCATGTATGATTATTTATTTAGTTACTTATTTGAGACAGGGTGTCATGTAGCTCAGGCTGGCCTCTAACTAGCTGAGGATAACCTTGAACTTCTGATCTTCCTCTGTCTACCTCACTAGCATTGGGATTACAGGTGTATTCCTCACGCCTGGTTCTTGGGTGCAGCTATTCTAATTCAAAGCATAATGCACGCTATGCAGAAATTCTACCAAGGGAGCCCTATCCCCACCCCATGAGTTGTCCTTTAAATCACCAGAATCCTCCTGATTACCAACCATACAAAGGCCCTAGCGCTGGACTCTGCAGAGCTGCAAGGTGACCACTCTCTAAAGCCTGTGTCCCTCTGGGAAGAATTCAGGATGCAGATGGAGTGACTACCGCAGCTCCCAGGAGGAACATGGACGGTACTGAATTGATCCACACAAGAGTTCCTCAGCTCTTTACAGCAGCAAGCCATTGCTTTGGGCTATATATTCCAAAATGCTTCCCAGAAGAGGAGGCCTTGAGTAGTAATCCAGGGAGAGAAGAAGCATAGATGAGTGAGATGAAGAACAGACCATGCCTGGTGAGGGGACCATGTAGACATCGCTGACATGTAGCAAAGAAGGCCCAAAGACTAGAAAAACCACCAGACCTGCCTCTGATGCTGCGACCTCTGTCCTTCAAACTGTGCAAAAGGTCACCACAATCACCAAACAGTAATAAGAGATGGTCTGTTAGATCTGTATTTCGAAGAAAGAAAACTGTGTTGTTGTTTTTTAAAAAATAACTATGTCTCAAATATTGTATGGGGCTTACACAAAGTAAGTGTTGTTTCTCTGAAACTCAAATACAATGGGATCTCTCCTATTTCATCTGTCAGTCCTGAATCGGGAGCATGTGATGGTTTGTAGTCCAGGAGCCCCTCAAGCTAAATTGTCTCCAAAGCAGAGATCAGAACTATGACCCCTCTTCTCTGCTGTGCATTCCTTTATGGGAAAGCGCCATGGGAACCTTGCATCCCATTCAGGGGTTCCCTGCTCCTGAAGCCAATGTGTTCTCTGGTTCTAAGAGAGAGCTTAACGCGAACCATGCATTCCCTAATGCTCAAATGAAGTGGGTGTCCCCAGAGAGGCTGATGACAGCAGATCTGAACTGGGCTTTGTAAATGTCGTTTCTTATAAGCCCCTGGATTCTTGGCTTTCCATACCTGACAACATGATGGTCAGTCAGAAGACACACAGGGAATGAACCTTCATGAGTATAACATAAAGAGCCTAAGAGAACATTTAGAGAAACACTATAATTTTCATTAAAACTTTTTTTCTACAAACAAAAATGTGATATGTTTGAATATTTGTAGTGTTTAGAATTCAAATGGGCAGAGCATTCAGAAACAAAAACCACCCTTTAACGAAGGTGTAAATTGCGCCTTTTGAAAATGACTTTCTTCCCTCGCCTGGTATCCACAGTAATGAACACTCCCACCCAATCAAAATATGAAAACAGAATTGGAGCTGTGTCAGCAACTTGGCGGCAAATAAAACCCAAAACAGGTCGTAGCACATGCTAGGAATACAAAATAAGGTTAGGAGTGATGCTTCAGCTGCAGGTTCTTCAGGCTCTGGAAATAATAGAGCATAATTTAGTAGAAGAAGAACGAGAGAGTCAGCACACACGGGGGGAAAATGAAAGAAGCAAGGAAAACCGCACACGGTGGGAAAGGAGTGGAGAGACAATGCGTCTGGGTTTCCCATCCATAGAGAAGAAAGTCCCAGGCCGACCAGAGAGGCAGCTGGAGCAGAGAAGGTGGTCTGATTGGGTTTTTATAGAAACCGTTCCTCATATTGAATTTTCAAGGTGATTGTGTGGACACTGAGCCTCTGAAGAGAGCCCGTGGCATGGGCATCTGTAACGTTAACATGTGATTTCCAACAAGACCTGAAAGCAGAAGCCAGGGCAGTCCCAGCGGTGTTTGGTTACCTAGTGACTAGGATGTTCAAGGACAGTTTATTAGTCTAAGATGATCCCCTAAACCCTAGCCAAACTTGCCCAGAATCTCTGTAATTACCCTGGCTTACAGGTGCCTGTGTCAGCTCACAAGCTTCAGCCAAACAGGGGTCCTTTTCTTTTTGGCAACTTCATCAAGATATTTCTAAATCCTGATGTTCTCTGAAAAAAAAAAAAGCCTAAGCCTGGTGAATAACAAAACGAAATAAAAAACGTGGGCAGGTTTTCAGCCTGCTATTATATCTGCAAAGAACTTATCAAGACAGTTATCTCAAATACCAGTTGGCACATTTACTTTCTCTCTAACTCAATTAAAGGGTGTTTTTCTTAAATATTTACCATGGAAGTTAATTTCTCTTTGTACTTTACTCCCCAGGGCTAACAGTTAAGAATCTGAGATTAAGGAAAGGGGTGGTCTTTTTCTTCCTACTGCTACATTCACACTGGGAAAAATAATTCAAAAATGTGCTTTTGTACATTCTCCTGTCTTAAACAGGGCATCGTTGCCTGATTAGGATGAGTGACATTCCTCACACAAGCCATCTTCCCCACTCACATGTTAGAAAGTCCCACACCTGCCGTGCACGCTCCGTGAAGATGTCACGGAAATGAGGAATGAAAACGGACCGCTTGACTCTCAATGTGTGTCCCTCAGCCTCCCGCTCCTTGTCTCTTGAAATAATCACTATAAGAGAAGCCACGAGTTCATGGCCAAAGTCAGCTCCCCCCCTCCCACCTGGTCAGGGCTGCCTCTCGTTTTCTGCGTGTGATGGGTTCATTAGACAGAATAAAAAATCTATTTTATTGGGGTTGTCCTCCCTTCTGCCTGCCTGAGCACCTGGCTCAGTTTTATCATCCTGCATTCAATTGAGACGGCCGCTGGTCTGCTTCATTCCATACTCTCGAGCCTCTATGCTTTTGTTTCTTAATGATGCCTTCAGTAGCTAGCTGCAGAGGCAATTATTTTACACTTTCAAAAATTGCGTGGGGGTGGAGAATAAAATCTGAAAGTCCAGTTGATGCCTGGCCAGTGCTTTGCCGGTCATCAGCGCCTCTCAACCCCAGGTGCACACCTAAGCCGGCCCTTTCAGGCGGGTCCACCAGCTCTTGTGTGATTACTCATGTCTTATTAATTTCACAGCCCCTTTCTGAGCTTGCAGTTCACATATGGTCATTTCTCTTTACTAGGTGTGTGCCAGGCAAGTGTTTTGTGTTAGCTTTTTTGTTTCTCTTTTTTTGTTGGGGTGTTGTGTGTGTGTGTGTGTGTGTGTGTGGTGCTCTGTTTTCATTGTTTTACTGTTATTGTTATTGTCTGAGAAACAGTCTCATGTAGCCTAGGCTGGACTTAAACTCATGATGTAGCTGAGGATGACCTTCAACACCTAATAGCCTTGCCTCTACTCCAGTGTGCTGGGATTATAGGTGGGTGCCACTGTACCTGACGGTTGTGTTCCAAATCTGAAGTTCCTTGAAGAACTTCAGACTGTGCTGTCATCTAGGAAAGAGGAGCAAGTGATGATGTCTCGTTAACCAGAGAGCATGCCGTGAGGGTGAGTTCCGTGTTCAAAGAACCCCGTGGGAACGCTGGCAGGATTTGCTCTTCCAATCCGATTGCACTTCCGGGGACATCCTGACAAGAGTGCACTTCAGGCACGCCCACCTAGTAGCCCACCCTGCAATGATTATTTCCCGCCTGTCAGGGTTAAACCAGGCTTGAGGGATACGTGAGACAGAGTCTGCCCTTAAGTTACAGTGGTGGCACCCCAGGAATTACACATGGGGCTTTTTCCATAAATGGGACACATAGCTCTAGAAGTGCTGAGGTCAGACTTACAGATTTGGGGGTGCAGGAATCTTCATGCAGATGCTTACGAGTCTATGGAACCTTTCAAGACGAGGAGCTTTTTCAGGCATGGAAGTGAGGGTCGGGAGAAATCCCAATAAATGGGGCACAGAATGTGTAAACAAACAAGCAAAAGGACCCAGAATGTCTGGGGCGCAGGGAGTTATTCAACATGACCAGACTACAGTGAGTCAAGCAGGAGAATAGACTGTGCATAATGGGGTGCCCCTGGTGCCCCTTCCTGTTTCTGACTAGAACGAGCACAGATCAGGTCTCAATGCCTGACTTACCAACTCATGAGCAGCAGGGAATAGAGCAAGGCATTTAAAATCCCAGGACCTCAATTTCTCCCCAGGTACACAGGGCGTTGTAATCCTACCCTTGTATTGTTCTGAAAGTCAGCAGCTGTCTCCCCAAAGTTTACCAGTTATTATTTGCTTTGTGTGTGGTGCCCTTATTATAGGTCACAGACCCAGAATCCCAATAGCCTAGGAGGTTACTCAGAGATATCAAGAGAGCCAAGTTGAAGGGAATCCATGATATGAAGAAGAAACCCAGTCTGGTTGGCACTGGGCTTCTTGGGGCAGGAAGCACCACATAATCGCAGATTTCAGATTTCTGAGAAGTTGGCAATTACACATTTCTATATGAAGTCTCCCCAACATTTGAGATTTGAAATGAAGAACAGCAGAGTCCGGGCAGTCCCTGTCTGTGGGCCACACAGGACCTGTAGGCAGCCAGGTGGAGACCTGTGGTCTCCTTTTCTACGGAGTGATGATGGGCCTGCACAGGGCAAGGCAGTGATTGTTCCTGGTTCTTAGCCAGGCTGGTTCCTGGCATATGCCTCACGGTTGGAGGGCACCAACGGGCCACATGCAGACACCAGCACCAGGGGAGAGAAAAAGCCAGCCAACAAGTGAGCTATCCAACAGTACCGATTTCAAAGAGTGACCCCATATCTTCGCACAAGCCCAGGAATGAAAACTTTTCAAAACTCAGCCCCAGCGAGACTCTCTGGGGAGAGGAGCAGATCCTTGAGGGGGGAAAACCTGTAGTCTGTGAGGGGCAAGGTTTGCCAAGCTATTAAACAGCGAGTTACAATAGGCGAGTGCAGAGATCACAGATGCAGGGATAAATGTACACTCATCTATACGGGAAACTTTGATGCTTTCAAATGCCTCTCGCCATCTAAGGAGCAGGTAGCAGGCAGCGCCTACATATCTCACAGCAGTCTACCTGTCTGGGTGTTTGGGCTGGACTGCAGGAAGCTCTTTGAAACCAGGCTGAGGCATTTCAAACAATTCTGTTTGACTCTCCAGCTTGTATATTCTGCCGATGCCCCTTTCTGTTGTTAAATTGGCTTTATTTTCTTTTTATTTATTTAATATCTTACTAATTTTGGAATCTCCTATGATGCTGACAGTCTGTAAAAGAGACAATGAATGACAAAGCTAAGATGCCTTTTGACTATCTTAAGTGAATTCACACACACACACACACACACACACACACACACACACGGGTTGAGTGCTCACACACAACCCTATGTAAGGAAGGAGATAAATTAGACTCAGAGATCAGAACTATGTCCAACAACAGCCCTGTTAAATGTGCCAATGTTTGAACCATTTGACTCCTCCCAGATTGTTTCAAAATGGTTTGGGGAGCGGTGTTTACAACTTTCTATGAGTAATAAATAAATTAGAAGCCATTCATTAAGGCTTTCTAAATTATAGACACTGCAGGCAAATTTCTCCTTTTCAGAAGCAAAGGATGACCTGAAAACTGGTCCCCAGCTTTGGCCTGTTTTCTCTTTGATTTTCTTTTCACTGCCTCTTAGTTACTAAGGGAGGAAAATAGCAATGCTGGGGAGTTTGTCCCAACCTGTGTGTTTGCAATTACAGTTCGGGTAAAAGATGAGGCAGGGGCCAATGTGTGTGTGGGGGCACACAGCTGTCATTTTAGCATTCCGAAAAAACGAGGTGAGCTGATCCTCAGTTCCAGGCCAGCCTGAGCTATACATAGTGAGATCTTGTCTCAGCCTCCCTCCCCTCCCCCAAACGAAGCAGGGGTGCTCTGGTCTGTTGAAACCATGGAGGTCTCCAGTTTATTCTCTCCTGTTGATTCACAGGCCTTGCTCACCCTTCCCCATTTTGCTTTTGACAGTCAATACCAATGTCCCGGCACGAAGGGATGATTTGAGAAGGGGCTTCTGGGAGTCAGGACTTCAAAGCGGTCTGGTACAGTGAGAACAACACATTGTCTCCTCTCGCCCATTGCTGCAGGAGATGTGGTGGCTTGGCTATCTCTTCTAAGAGCACATTGATTGTGGGGTGTGGGGATCTTACACAAGACCTAACCAAGCCAGAGAGGATTAGCTTTAATTTCATTCAGAAGCTGTAAGAAGAAGGAACAACTGTCCATGCCTGGAGGCAATGCTTAGGAACAGGGTAGAAGGAAGTAAGATCCTGCTGGGGAGTGACAGACCATGATTCTGAGCTCATGCCCAGGGCTTCGGGGCCAGACTCTTTGGGTACGGGCTGGACTTATTTTCATCTGGCTTCGTAGGAGATTTTGGGAAGGAGGCACTAGGCCCAAAATAGGTGAGAAACGAAAGTGTTGGTGTTAGCTGAAGTTCTTTCACAAGTAGCCTGCCTGTGAGGGAAGATTGAAGAGAAAGATAGAGGGAAGGAGGGAGAGAGGGCAGGAGGGAGGGAAAGGTGCATGGCGGGACTGAGGAGATGGGACCGTGGGTAAAGTGCCTCGATTTTGATCCTCAGCACTCACTTCAAAATCCAGGGGGACATCTGTTATCCCAGCAGGGGAGCGGTGGATGCAGGTTGCTTTCTGCAGCCAGCAGCCTAACTGAATTGTCAAACTGTGGGTTCAGTTGATTCAGTTTTTGAGACAGATACTCTGTCTCAAAACAAATAAAAATAAATAAATAAGTAATAAGACGGAGAGACGTAAAGACACGTGACATTACATGCATGTGCACACATGGGCATGTCTATGTCTACCCCCCTCCATGCACTAAAAACATACCATGTATTCTAGAATCTTCCCAGTAGAAAAGCATACAGATCCTTACTGTGGGCACTTCTGGTTCTCAACTACTTCGTCACCCTCAGGAAAACTTGTCACCACATTCAAGCTAAGGTCAAACTAAGCCAACACAGGATGCTGTGTTTTGGGCGTGATACACGCTAGATCAGCAATTCTCAACCTGTGAGTCAGAACCCTTCCACAGGGGTTGCCTAAGACTATCGGAAAGCACAGATATTTACATTACGATTCCTAACAGCAGCAAAATTACAGTTATGAAGTAGCAATAAAAAAAAATTATGGTTGGGGTCACCACACCATGAGGAAGATTGAGAACCACTGCTCTAGACTGACCTCTTTATGTTGAGGCCTGCCACCACCCAAGGAGACAGCTTCTGGTGCTTCATGCAGGAACCATCTCCAGCTAAATGGAGAACACAGTTTTAAGATTTTATTTTTTATGGCATTCTAATATAGCAGGGTATTTAAAGCCCGGTGTGATAAAGAGATGGGATCCTAAGGCAGTGGGTGGAGGGGGATGGATGAACAGGACAGAGTTTTATGCAGGCAGGGGTGTCAGGGCATAGCTTTATCAATGGGCGGAAGTTCCTGTAAGTAGGAAGATAAATGAATTAGTAACTTAGAGTAATTTTCAAAAAATACATATCCAGATGAAAGCCAGGATAAGTTTGATCCCTTTTAGCCAATGAAGTATGATCTCTAATTAGGTTTCCACGCAGACGGTGCAGGCGCAGAGTACATTTCTGAATCTAGTTGACCTTTTCATCCGGGAAGCCAAATAATTTCCATTCCATGCTCTTTAATTCTGGAGGAATTTCTAATTTGTTGCCAGAGATAAAAACTCACTGCAAACAGGGAGGGGGCAAGTTTGAAATAGTCCAGAGTTCCATTTATAGAAAGAATATTAAAATCTTAGATCTGAGAGAACCCTCAGGGACCACTTTCTTCAATCCTTTTAGTTTACTGATAACAAAACTGAGGACCAGACAAAGATCAAAAACTTGCCCAAGGTCATGGAGGGTCTTGGGGCTTGGGACTGGACCCACAGCTCCCGCTCCTTACCCCAGACTCTCTCTTCTTCATGGGCCTCTCAGTTTGCCTGCTTGGATTTTTTTTCTCCTTCTTTTAATGCCATCCATATGTTACTGAAGCAAAAGTCCCTTGCTGAACTCCACCATCAGACCTGCTTGAGGGAAACTTGCACGGGCCAGCACCTACCCTCTTGCCTTTCTTAATTTCTTTTGGAAATTGTCTATTCTCTCACCTTATTAATGTTAAAACAAAACGGGCTCTTTTATTGCCACAGGCAGAAGGGAAGTTAAATTCTTGATGGAGACAAGTGTCTTCCCTTGTGAGAGCTAGTAAATTAGTTCTGAGGTCCTCTCACTCACCACAACTGTAATGAGAGAGACACCAGCCCTTCTTCATTAATGAGATGCCAATCACAGAGGGAGAGTCGCACAGAGCCTCGTGGAAGGGGTGGGGGGGGAATGCTGATTGGCACTGTAGTGAGAAGGTAGGAAGCAGAAAATAAAAGCCCCCAGAGGTTGGAAAACACATGTGTATTGTCTTGAAAGGGAAGGGCAGGTCTGAGGAGAGCTCACTGTGCCCCTGAATGGGCAGACAATGTAGTTTATAGGAAACAACTTTGAAAATGAGCAAAAGGATTGGGGAACTACCCTCTGGCTGTTTTTCCAGCCACATTTCCAGAGGCAAGCTTGTGTTCCTACTGATCGGTTCACAGGGACCCATCTGATCGGTTGTCTGTTGGGGTGAACAGGTGATCTGGTTCCTTTAGGAGGGCTGGCAGCGGTGTTAACTTGTCTCGGCCCTGCCCTTGATCCTGTCAACTTTGTGTGCCCACCCTGCCGCGTGTAACCTCTTAAACTTAGGAAACTTTCAGAAGAAAGTTAAGGAGGATCTGGCAACCGAGACAGCCTTGTTACACATAATACCTTCTCTCATAGCAGACAGTGGTCTTCTCTTTGGACCCGTTAACCCAAGGACCATGTCGCTGGGAAGAGGAGACATCTAAACCATGTCATTTATCCTTTCCTCCCAAAAGTGACTTACAAGTAAGTCCCACCCCTGGCGAGATGGCACTGGTCATCTTTCCTTCTCTTCTACATACTGTTTGTTATCAAGGAACTGGGGGGAAATAACCTGGGTGATTTTCCTAATGCAGTCGGTTTTCAGAATCAGCAGCCCATCTTTGTGTCAGTGGCTTGATAAATTGTACACATTCTTAAAATGAATAGGACTTTTGTTTGAAATCAAATACCTTTTCCCCAGTTATCACACTGCTATCTCTTTTCTGCAAACATTTGTTAATTAATTAATTTAATTTTTATGAAAGTGGGTCTAAGTGAAGGTTAAGAGACCTTCAGCACTCAAAACAACGTAATAAAATGTCTGAGCACACAATTAAGCTTGCTTATGTCTTTCAAGAATCAGGGAATGGAAGTTCTAATTGGCAGAGCCGCATCTTGAATGTCATTTTCTAAAGGCATTAGACCATGTCTAACAGAGAAAGAGCAGAAGCAGCCGTAGTTTACAAAATACCACAGCGTCCCTCCCGGAGACATAATTCAGGGTAGCAGTTAGATGGTATTAAACTTGTATCTGTAACAAACTGTAGTTGCCTAACCACAATTGCACCAGATCTAATGTGATTCCCGCGAGTGTGTGTGCAAGCACATGGGTGCTGAGGCCAAAGGACAACCCTGGGTGCTGTTCCTTAAATGCTGTCAGCTTGTTTGTGGCTGAATTTGCCAGATAGGCTAGGAGAACTCCTTAGGAACAGATCTGCCTGTCTCCATGTCCCCACCACTGGATAAGTTGGGTTCTAGAAGGTGCAACTCAGAGCTCAGCTGATTAACTGATCTGATCTCCCCAGCCCTGCATCCCTAGTCACACACAGCCGCAGGTACAGTGAGGTGTCCCATTCCCTCTACATTTCCAGTGACGTTTACATTGAGACTGGGCAATGCCTAGCCCCACCAGCATACCAGTCGTCAGCTGTCTAGGGATCGCCATCCCTGTTGCCCGACATACAGACGTAAATTTAGGGAAAAAAAATCTGAGAGTTTTTAAAGTAAATCCAGGTAGAGCTGAATATCGCCAAAAGCTCCACCTGCCTGGATCCCCTCATTTAGGGTAGACCTGCTTTGGAAAAATACAGATGAAGCTCAAATAGAAACCCATTCTTCACTAAAAGCCAAAAAGAAAAGAAAAAGAAAAAGAAAGAAAAGAAAAAGAAAAACATCAGAGAAAATGAAGCAATGAAGCTTCAGAAGCTACTTGCTTGGGTTTTGTTTGTTGTTGTTTGTTTTGTTGTTGTTATTTTTTGTCTTGTAATGTTTTGTTTCAAATTATGGTTTTTATCCTCTACACACCTGAGTTCTTAATAATTAAAAAAAATTTACAGATGTTTTGGATTAATTTATTTCCTAAAAGCGCCCAAGGATACTCAGTACTACTTTTTCCCCATTATTACTGACCTCCATGATCTGCAAGAAGGGAGACACCCAACTTAAGCTTGATTCTCTTGAATACAATGGACCCCCTCACTTCTCGCTCCCAGAAACATTTGGAATAAACAAAGCATACAAGTGTATCACCTGGTTCATATTTCTAAAAAATAGTTTGTTGCCTTTGTCAGGCCAGACTTTCGGGATAGTGCTGTGAATTTATGGGTGTCTCTAAACGACCAGGGAGGAGACAGAAGTCTATACCAGAAATGGCTCAAGAGAAGACAGGTTTGTAGCAAGGCCTACTGGCATATCTCTGGGCTGATAAAAGTGTCTTTTCTGCAAAGAATAGAAGCAATATTTGGGACTTAAAACAACAGCAACAAAAAGGCCTGGGGTGGAAGATGATTACTTTTCAATATTATGAAAGACAATTGTCCAGAACTTTTCTCAACAAGGACTCATAATAAACAAGCTCTTCCACACACTCACCATAAACTAATTGATGTTTGTGTCACTGACCCTAAGGCAGGACAGAATCCTAAAGCGCCTCCTGAATCATCAAAGGGTGACTCACTACGTTCTGGGTGGTTTTCTTGTTGAAAGTATTTTATTGTATACTAATCCTTTGAAAATTGCTAACGCACCTGTGATTGGTGCCAGAGGTTTGGAATTAACCATGCACAATCACGGGGCTGGGGCTGCAGCTCAGTTGGTCAAGTGCTTGCCTAGCAAACCCAAAGCTCTGGTTCTATCCCCAGCACAGCTTAAGAGAAGCTGTGGTGTCATAGGTCAGTAATCTCACTTGGAAGGGGTGGGTAGGAGGATCGGAAGTTCAAAGTCAGCCTGGGGTAAATAAGACCATATTTATATATGCACACATATATATGCACAGAAACTGGTAAATGGAGGGTTTCTTTGGTAAACACAACAGTTTTCCATTCTGCTACTCCATAAAAAACGTATTGCTGCCCCTAGAATCTGCAGATGTTGATCTCGGGGAGTTTTATTCTAGCTCCTTTCTCTCCTCCCTCCCATGCTCTTCTTTGTGCTGATTGGAGTGTGCACATCACCACCCTGTATCTGAAACTACCTCGTGTGCCTGCAAGGAGAAGGGCCACCAAACACTTGGAGCAGCCCAATTTGACAAAGATCTATATTCTCATGTTGGACCACATTTTAATCTACAAACCCAGCAGCATGGCAGACTAACCCCCAGTTACAAATAGCAGGTCCCTGTGCATGTGGATAATGTGTATAAGATCCAGTGACCCAGAATGCTGGATTAGGGGAACACCAACCACAGTCTCAGCTCCTGGGACTCTAGCCCCCTGGCTTGTCAGGCAAATGGGCCCTCTCTCTTTGCTGTTTGGTAGCTCTTACTGGGGACAGAACCCCGACATTTTTGCAGCATCGCTATGTATCAGGTGAAAATGGCCTTCCCTTTTCTTGGTATGCTCTGTTTGTATTTTAATGCTGTTTACAGATGGAATATTCCATAAATATTCATGCAATGTCTGTACAAAGGAAAGGCTTTGGAGAGCTTTTTATTAACAAGCTCCCTTACAGAAAGGGTAACGGTTCTAAGGGAGCTCTGATCCATCCTCCTGAACTTCTCATACAAGGACCAAACCACTCTCTTTACATGGAAAGTCAGGGTGACCTGGGATTTGCCAGAGAAATTCACAACCCAAAGTATCAGCTAATGAATTATTCCAAGTCAATTAGCAGACCAAGGAAATCCTTTCTTAGTTCCATACCAAGGCGCCTTTCATGAACAAACACTCCTAATGCGGGTGATGATCAGCTGAGTACCAGAGGATGCTTAGCCCACATTGAACTCCCCCTCATTAGAAGAAGAAAAAAAAAAGAATTAAATCTCAGAGAGCTTGTAAGGAAACAAATTGAAACCATGTTTTAAAAAGATTAAACTTTCAAATTTGGGTTTCAAATTTGAAACTATAAAACACATATACACATTTAAACATGTTTAACTACTTGACTACTGGGTTACTGAAGAGATGTCTCAGTTAGTAAAGGTCTTGCTGCACAAGAATGAGGACCCAAGTTAGACCCCCAGAATCCACGTGAAAAAGTCAGGCATGGTGGTATGTACTTGTAATCCCCATGCTGGAAAGGTGGAGACAGGAGGATCTCTGGGGCTTGCTGGTCAACCAGCCTTACTGAATTAGAGAATTCTAGGTTCAGTGAAGAAACTTTGTCTCAAAAAGAAGGAGGATAATGACTGAGGAGGACACCTAAGGGTTTGCTCTAGCTCCACATGAATGCATGCATGCTCATGTAAGCACCACACACAGAGACACGTGTGCACGCACACACGCACGCACACATGCCCGTGCACACACACATTTGCACATTCATGTGACTATAAATATATAGGCAAGCAAACATGGGCTGGTAAGCTATCGCAGTGGGTAAATGTGTCTGTTGCCAACCTAGTGGCCTGAGTCTAATGCTCATGATGGAAGGAGAGAACAGACTCCCACAAGTTGTTTTCTGACTCCCACAAACAGGTCTTGACATACACATGCCCATACATACACACACACACACACACACACACACACACACACATACAAAAGCATAAAAGTAAAACCCTGATTTACTGCATGATAGTCAAATCTAAGATAACATTAAGTAAATTAAATATAACAAATGATTTTCTATTTCCTTGAAAGAGGAAATGGGATATCAAATAGTAGTTTTAGTTTCCCTGGATCTTTGCATCAGATCTGGTGAAATCTCCCTCTCAGCAGATGGCTTCAACCAGCACTAGCATGTGGGAAAAGAGGAATAAAGTTGGCAGGCATTTGCGATCCATGGGGCACCATTTGGCAGACGCTTTACCGAGGCCTCCCCAGAAGTGGTTAATCAGGGAGCAGGACGATGTCAGATTACATTGGAAGCAGATTTCTTTGTGTTTCTGAGTAAATCCGAGATGGCCAGTGTTCAGGGTCTGGAGCTGTGGTTGTAAGCAAAATGTGATCCTGACGACAGAATGCTGGTGGGCCCTCCTTCCAGCTTCTTCATGAGAACTACGACTCCTACATGCTCAAGGCTACTCTTTTCTCCCTCTTTGGTGATGAAGTCCTCACTAGAAATGGCCCTGGCTCATCTCAACTTGTGTTCCAGTTGAGGGTCCTGCAGTAAGAAGTCAGAGAAAATCAAGAGGAATCCCAACGGGGTCTCTTAAAGCAGGAAAGAATAAGTCTGTATGTATAAGTTTATTTATGTGTCAAGTGACATTGCCCTTCCCACAGAGTTCCTGCTGGACTCTATGGTACTTGATTCTGTGGGTCCTCTCAGGCCTTCCTGGGAAAATATTTCTTAGCAGAGGGAATTTTTGTTACATGAAGTCGTAATAGCATGTGGCTGCTGAATCAAACCGCGGGGATGTTGATCAGTTCTTTTCCAAAGTCCTGATGAAAGTTCACATAGTCTTTGTTTGAGCAAGGATAAATGGTTTCAATCCAGCTAAATCAAAGCAGAGCAAGGAGAAAAGCCACTGAATTATGAGGGTAAGGACTAGTTTCCGTCTCAGCTTAGCTTTGAACTTGCAATGTAGAGGCCAAATCTCTTGACCACTCTGGATTTCAGTTTCCCTGTCAAGTGGTCCCTGTCTAGCCTGTCCTATCAGCCTTTCAAGGATTTTAATGAAGAAACTGGTGGATATGAAAGCTCACTAATCCACTTGTATTATCAGCTATAATTTTATTATACTTAATTAGCAGAGTGCTAGCACAGATCACTTGAGAATGACTGTGTCTAGCTTCTGGAGCCCATGCATGTCTGACCTGTGACCCACCATCTGCATGTAACCCAGGATAGCTCTGAACACAAGCTAACACAAAACCAAAGGCTTAATTAAAACATGATTTCTTTTTAGCTTATTTTCTTCTGTAACTCAATCGCATGGCTCTCAAGTGTAAACTTTGTAAACAACCACATTATGTTGCAGTATTGTAAAGGTTGGACATACCAGCATACTAGTCAGAAAGCATTGTTTTAAATGTACCAACCAATGGCAGTGAGAAAATGAGGGAGACAGATCAGCTGGGCGCACACATGGCCATTCCAGCAATGAGCAAAAGTCTTAGAGAATCATGGCCAATCCTCTGCACTCTCTGTTGCCCCGGAGATGAAAAGGAAATCTCCTCCCCCTCCCCCTAATTGTTCTTGAAAATAGAGAAGTCTAAAGGCCTGGAACAAGTTGAAATGAATGGGCAAGATGTCCTAGAATGACACTGGAGGTGTAAAATAATCACCGGGGCTGATGGCATCCTCCCAACAGTTCCCAGGAACTCAAGGGTGAAATTGCGAAGCTGTTGACCAAAACACAGAATGTGTTACAAACAGGCTACTGTGCTCACAACCTGGCAAATGGCCACTACAACCTTGAAAGAGGAGAAGCGCAAAATAGGCGAGCCTCACTTTTGTACCTGGCAGGCCTGGGGAGACTGTGAGAGGGGCCGGTGTCACTGAATACATCGCCTCTCACTGCAAAGAGCATTTATTGAGTACCCCCAGCGTCGGTCTAGGTTAGACGGTAGAGAGACAAGTGGAAGCATCTGGAAGGTGTTTGAAAAAAATATGTCAGCAGCTTCCAGCACTGCAGATAAATTTGGGAAGTCACTGGTGCCTGGTTCAGAGGAACAAAGTGCAGCCTGTGGAGTGACATCTGTCAACTTACAGACCCTGCCTGAAGTGTGGTGCACACAAGGACTGGGTTGCCCTGAAAAGAGCAAGAGGTGTCTGTCTGAGTGACATGAGATGGGCCATATTACCCATCTCCAGAGGAATGGCACTGGAGTTCCAAGAGTGTCAGTGATAACTCGGGTTGCAGAGAGGGGACAGAAAAGAAGAGACAGAAAGACTCAGAGCAAATGTTTAAGCTTTCATGCACAGGACACTCTCGGAGTGCCAGGCACTGTTTTACACTCTGGAGTCACCTCGATAAACAGGCAATGCCCTTTCCATTGAAGCACCAGGAAAAGTCAGGGGGTGATGAATCCATTACAGGAAGGCAATGTGGCAGAGAGGGGTTGGAAGGGCACTTCAGCGGCTTTGGTCAGCTCTTGGAGGAGCTGGGACCTGAATGACAGGGCTCAGCCAGGTATGCAGCTTTCTAGGCAAATGCAAGTAGTATGAAGTCCCAAAGAAGAGAAAATAGCTAAAACCTCATCTTTCCAGAAATGATATTGTGTAAAATTATAACTTAAGCAGAAGACAGGCTAGGGCTGGGAAGAGACGACTCAGTCAGTGAAGTGTTTGCTTTTCAAGTGTGGCAATCTGAGTTCAATCCCCAGAACCAGTGTAAAACTGCCTGGCATGGAAGTGCTCCTTTTAATCCCAGCACTGGGCAGAAAGAGGCAGACCCCAATACTCTCCTGCCAGCCAGCCTAGTGTCCTTGGTGAGATCCAGGCCAGTGAGAGACACTGCTTCAAAATGTACAATAGACAGCTCCTGAGGAATGATGGGCAAGGTTGAGCCCTGACCTCCACACACACCTCCATGAACACCCCCAACACACACACACGCACGCATGCACGCACACATGACTAAGATGGAGATTTCTTGATAGAGTTGTTTAGGATTGATTAGTCCACTATGCAGAACGCACAGCCTTGGGGAGGTTTAAAGACTGAGGGAGAGGACAGAGCAGCAAGGCAAAGACTGGAAATACAGAAGAGAGGAGGGACAGACAGTGGGGTTGACAGGTCCATCTGTCCTCTGGAAGAGCACAGAGGTAAGATGAAGGCAGAAGCAGAAACCTAGAGTCTACAGCAGCCTTTCCCCACCATTTTTAAATCTGTGAGCTCATCTTACACTAACTTTTTATGGAAACTATAATCATCTGATCATTTTGCATTTACAAGGGAAGTGAAGTAATTTAATGTTTTTTAATATATGCCATTTAAGATAAGTATATATTAAAAGTTTCATTACAAAATTAATTGAATACAATATTTACTAACATTCATGGATTATAATAATAAATTTTGAATGAGTTCCATCTAACAAATGATGCATATGATTTGAATGACTTTAATTACGGAAGTAATGACAATTTCTAAAACACACTTTGAAATGACATCCAATAGCATACTTAGAGTTTGGAAGCCAAACAAATATTAAACTTTGGGCTTATGTTTAACTCTGTGTCAGAACAGAACCAGACCAATCTACTAATACAACGGGGCGGGGAAACCTTGTGTTTTGGATAAAATAAAGGTGTGATTTTTCTCACTTATTTTATTTCTAATCAGTAAAATACAGGGACATCTGACCACTATTGGTCACCACATCCATGACAATCATTAGAGGCTGTCCTCTGACTTCTATGTGTGAAAACTGTGGCACAGGCATGCATGTGTCTACATACGTAAACACACGCATACACACACCATATTTTTTCAAGTCCTCAAATGCAGTGGTCCCTTCATAAATTAGTTATGAGCAACACCGACTTTTCTTATATTAATATTTTTTATGACAGAGAGACTTTGGGTGGTAGGAGAGATAGGGTGGTCCTTTCATAAACTGATGTTTTTGGCACCCACAGAGTCAACCCACCATGGACTGAAAATATTGGCGGGCTAGGGGAGGGCTGCTGGAGAGATGGCTCAGCAGTTAAGAGCACTGATTGCTCTTCCAGAGGACCCACATGGCAGCTCACAACTGTCTTCAATTCCAGGATCCAACACCTACCCTCACACAGACATATAGGCAAAATATCTATTAGAAAAAAAAGAGAGAGAAAGAAAATATATATATGGGGGCGGGAGGGAAGGGTTGCATGTGTCCTGAGCACATGACAACCTTTACTTCTTGTATTTGTTGCTTGCAAAATATAGCATAACAGCTATTACTCACTTGCATGTAGTACTGGGTATCAGAAGTCTAGAATGTCTTACATGAGAGGTATAAGCATCTTTAGTGTCCTGGAGCCCCTCCTCACTAATCCCAGGATGCACTGCCAGCTGTAGAGTTACTGTCATTTTAGAAATCTGCTATTTGCCTTTGCCAAGAAACCACTGTTTGGGGAGGATCGCAACTTAATCAGTGAAAATAGTTGACAAACTTTACAATTTTAAGTGGCCCAATGGTTCAGCTCAAGCCATGGCTGATAACATGTAGCACATCTCTCCTTATTTATAATGGAGCACGAATAAGTACAGGGCCCCGAGCAACGGGTTTGTATTCTAGTATCATCATCTGCTAGCATAAATTGACAGTTACATAATAGCTCTGGACTTGGTTTCCTCATCTGTAAAATACGGGTGGCTGAGACCTCTGCTTTCAACACGGTTGTGAGGTTTAAGAGGTTTAATCTCTCTCTCTCTCTCTCTCTCTCTCTCTCTCTCTCTCTCTCTCTCNNTCTCTCTCTCTCTCTCTCTCTCTCTCTCTCTCTGTGTGTGTGTGTGTGTGTAAGGGGCAGAGGACGATGTCAGATGTCATCCTTAGGTGCACCATTCTGCTCCTTCGAAATAAGGCCTCTCTTTTCTCCAGAGCTCACCAAGAAGGCTACCCTGACTGGCCAGAAAGTGCCAGGATCCTCATTTCTCTGACATAGAACACCACACTGAGCTTTTTATGTGGGTCCCAGGGATCTGAGCTCAGATACATGGATTTGCACAGCCAGCACTTTACCCAGGAAGCATCTTTGCCGCCCTGGTTGTGAGGCCTAATTGCAATAATGGATAAAGGGTGGTAAGGTCAAGGGCTTAGCCAGAACCTCCAGGCATGATAACTATTTTCATTTCCACCCCCTATTGGGACCTGAGCGCTTGGGGGCTGAGACAACTTCGTCAGATATTCCCAGCTCTCAGAGATTAGTGTTCAATAAGTATTTGTTGGCTGGCTGGCTGGCTGAACAAAATGAAAGGATGGGTAAAAACCAATCGTTTAAGGGAAATGAAAGAGGTAATGTAATATCTACCTTCCTGGATAAGAAAGTCAGGGCTCTGAAAATTAAAATGACTGTCTGAGGTTGGTGTCAGACAAGAGCTATGACCAGGACGAGAACGGATCCCCCTCCCTCAAATCCCACATCACCAACACCCTCATTGTAAACCTCTGGCCTTTGGCAGGCCCCTGGATCGCATTTTTTCTGAGCTGTTGTCACGTAGTTTAGAATACCGGAAACAATATTTGCCTATGCTTTTGTGGCCAGGGCTTCTAGAGGAAAAAGCTACGGCAACTTTTAAATGTTTCATTTAAAGGGGCCATGGAGAAAAGCAAAGAAAGAAGTCATAAATCCAGATATCAAACATCTTCAGGTTAGACCACCCTTGATCTGCGGTGCATAGCTTCAGAAGATAGACTGAAGCTTCTCGAAGTTTCTTTCTCTGGCCGCCGGAAGTGTGCTTGCTGGGTTGGTGGTGACTCACTGTGGCGCCTACACCAGGCAGGCCTGGAGACAGAACCTTCCTATTTATTGTGCTCCTCTCTCGTTTACAAGGTCAGACTGGATGTTTTGGTTGTTTTCCCAGCATCGCTCTACTGACCGACTTCACTCTAATCCCCTGATGTCACTTAAATCAACTGGAGGCGGGTGGGGGCGGGGGCCCATGCGAGTGCTCCAGTGATTGCCTCCCTGCCGTTGTTCTCGGCGGCAAATTAATTTGATGCTGTTATGTAAGTGTGATCGTCCCCTCTAATCACATCACAGGACTGAGAGCTGCCAGAAATAACAGAAGGGAACATTCGAGATATCAAAGGGGAGCCACTAAAATAGATTGTTTATTTAGGTACCGAATTGAAACTCTATTATTGGGAGACACAAAACAGCCCTCGCCACACTTCCCTCTCACACGTCCCTGCTTCACACACTGTGCCTCCAAGAGATACGAAACCATTGCTTCCGATGGAGTAGGAAGTGAGGGGAGCTGGGGTGTCTGAGTTGCAGCGGGTTCGTGGGTGTCTGCAGTTTCTTTCTGTGTCTCCTTTTTCGATGACGCTTCTTCTCCCTGAGTCCAAAGTTCTTTCTTTGTATCCACCTCGACCTCTGTCTAACTGACTCTCCTTGAACTATCCCGCGGCCTCCCTTGCTTCTGCCTTATTCTCTCAGCTCAATGTTTACGGCTTCCCCAGCTTCTAACGCATGCTGTGTTTCTGTTTCTCTTCTCCAAATTCTTGTCCTCTTCTATCTTGGAGGTGGAGTCCCACTTAGGTGAAATATGGTTCTGGTCTTACCTTGGAGTGTGTGTCTCAGCATGAGCTACAATGTGTGTTGTACTGGGGGGTGGGGACTGGAAGGTGTGGGTGTGTGCGCCCACGCAGGGTATATGCATGTGGGGGCCAGAAGTCAGCATCCGGTGTATTGATTGTTTCTCCACCTTGTTTTTAAGAAATAGTCTTTCACTGAAGCTTGGAGCTCACTCATTCACAGCTGGGTTGTCCCGCCAGCGAACCCAGAGGTCCTGCTATTGCTGTCACCCAGCCCTGGAGATTGTAGTCCAGTGCCATGATGCCTGGCTTTTGTGTGAGTTCTGGACATCTGAACTCAAGTCTCCATGCCTGTATAACAAGCTCTTTCCACACTGTGCCATCTTCCCCAGCCCTGAAAACCACGGTGGAAGAAGGCTGAGCCATTTAAACCCTAGGTGGACTTCAGGGAGTTGTGTCCTTGCCATGGGCAAGATGGGCTCTTTATTTCTTGTCTGTGCTGACCACTGCCTGGCTTTAAATGCCTTACAAGGGTTTTATCACTACAGAGGAATGAGGCGATCCTCTTGTGTAGAAAGAAGGACCACATCAATGGAAAGGAGATAGGAGGCTTGAGTCTTTGCTTGTCACCCATGGGTGGCTTTGTTTATGGGCTTAGATGGCTTTGCCCTCAGGACATAGATGGCAAAATATAATCCATGCAAGCCAGAGTGTCAGCAGAGTCCCCCCCCACCCCGCTGCTTTTTTTTTTTTAACAGTGACTATGGTTCTCAATGCTTCTTTTCTTTACCTTCCCTGTGTGAGATACAGGACTCTGTAGCTCTTTTACCCCTCACCTCTTTCTGGTGTACAGAGACATAGTCTCCATAAGTGACTTCTACCTCTGATGGGATGTAAACCTACCTTCTGTTACCAGATCTCAATAGGACTGAATAATTCCGTGCAATCGGGTCAAACACTATATTTGTAAGAATATATTAAAAATAGTTAGATTTTTTTCCTAAAGAAAATGATCTAGACAATTTATTTCCCATGCGCGGCCTCTTTCAGCCTGATTGTTTCAACTGTGAGCTTTGACTAGGTTGTTGATGCCAGGTGCAAGGGAGCCGCTGGTTGAGGAGACAGTGGCCCTGTGTTTCGTGAGCCCTTCTTTTCTCTGGGGCAGGCACAGCTTGGGACACTGGGTTCGGAGTCAGACTGTATCAGTCTTTAGCTGACTGACAAGCTACTTAGCCTGATTTGAACTGTAAGCCTGTCATCTGGAAGTGGAGTTGACAATGGTGTCTATCCGTAGGCATGTTGTAGGGATACTTGGAACTAAGGGATATAAAATCTTTGGCAAATAGAAAAAGGTTGATTAATTTTGCATAGTGTCTTTTGTGATTGTTGTTAAATCTTCAGATACCTAGAATCATAGAGTAGAGTTTTCCTGTCAGCACAGGAGATTGTCTAAATGTACACACAGGTACTCTAACATGTTTATCTGGATAATTCCCATCTACACAGGCTGTATCCTGCAAACTTCGTCCATTAGGGCAAAGGTTACACAAATTGGTTATCCACTCTAATTTTCCTCTCTTAACTAGTACAAAAATAGCCTTCACATTAGCATCAGAAAATAGCTAAGAGTTCACTATTTGACTATATTTCTTAACTCCTCCTCATCACAGAGTATTAGAAAAAGGTCAGCATTCTCAGAAATCTCATTAGTACACATTTCATCACGACTTATGGCAATTTGTGGCAATTCTATCTTGTCCAGGCTGTGTTAAATTTTACATCTGTGTTTTATAGATATAATTTGCAAGAAGAATTAATGGTGTGAATGAGATTGTAGGAAACACACTTGAAGTTTTAACGATAGCAAATATTTTCATAATAGAAATGGTCGATGATATAGACTCTATGTGAAAATAAAGGTTATAATTTACATTGGGCTGTGGTTCAGTGAAGAAAGATCTTAAGGGATAGCTCCTAAAACTATAGTCCATTGAAAGTATCACGAGCAGAAAATTTCAGGAACCTGGGACTACACACACCTCACAGCTTCTAAGCCAGGGTCTCTTAGAGTTGCCCATAGGAATGTGCATTTTTACAAGCTCTGTAGATGATTCTTATGTTTACTAAAGTTTAATAATAGTTTCTTTTTTCCAGTGATAGGAACCCAGTCTGGGACCTTCTACATACTAGACAAGTATTCTTTCTACCACTGAGTACCACCCCTGGCCCTAAGAATAGTCTCTAACCAGGGTATAGTTATGCATACCTGTAATTCCAGCACTCAGGAACCTGAGGAAAGAAGATTGCTGTGGGTTCAAGAGCAGCCTGAGATACATAGTGAGGATATAGATATAGATATAGATGATATAGATCAGAAAACAGAATATTGACAACTGTTTAGAGCTTGATTAAAGTGACCCCCCAGGAATATTTCAGCAGATACCAGAATTCTCCTGTGATGGAAGCTGCAAGTGGCTCCTCTCCTCTACAAAATCAAAGGAGTCTCCTTTCTAATCTTCCCCCACTGCAACCAGTCCCCCATCATCACCCCATCCCACCCCCCCCTTCACTGCCGCTTCCCCAGCTGCTCTCAGGATTAAACCCTTCAATGCTCAGAAATCCTCACAGCCTAAGGTTATGATTGAGAGACTGGGAACTAAAGGGTGTTGAACAAAGTCAGGAAGCAAACTGAGACACCCCCCCCTCCAAAGGCCTGAATATAGAACTATTCGAACTGACTCCTTCTCTGGAGCAAGTTGGTCTCAGGGATGGATCCAGAGTCCAATTATAATGTTTTAGTTTCATTTCCATTGCTGTGATAAACAGTCTGACAACAAAGGCAACTGAGCGGACAGAGAGGTTTATTTCAGCTTACAGTCCCAGCCTGCCATGCTAGAGAAGTCAAGGCAGAAACTTCAAATGGCCAATCACACCACGTCCATAGCCAAGATCAGAGGGGGAGGAATGCATGCTTGCACACTTTGCACAATTGCTTGTGCTCCGCTGAATTTCTCCATTATCAAACAGTTCTGAAGTCTTTTCATAGGGAATGGTGCCACCCATACTGACCTAAACATGCCCATAGGCCAGCTCAATGTAGACAATCCCTTGTCAGGACTGTCTTCCCAAGTTGTGGCAAGTTGTGGATTAAAGTTAAACATCACATATAGAAGCAAGGTTTGGGTCTTTGGACTCATTCCCTATGTCTGAAGATGGTAACTTAAACATCCTTATGTCTTCAAAGAGTCCTTAGGTTGAGCATTCTTTATCTGAAACACTGAGAATTTTTCATATTTGGGGCCAGCTGTATGGACATCACTGGTTGCATATCCCTAATCTGAAAATCCGAATTCTGGAATGCACTAAAATCCAGAAGCTTTTGATTGTTCTGTCAATGGTTAGACAGGATTTGGTTTCCAAACCTTTCAGATTTGGGGATTTCTGACCAGAGTGCTCAAGATCTGCTAACTGTACCTCTATTTAGGGGATTTTCTCATCTGCTTCCACATGTGCTAGACATGTATAGACACCCACATTTCAGTCCATTGCTTGTACATATTCACTTCCAGCCAGGCTCTTCCTCAAAAACAGATTCTCTGCTCTTCCTTCACAATGGGCAAGGCACTGACCCAGAAGTTCACTGGTGCCGCTGTTTCCAAGAGACCAAGACTAGAGGTGAGCAAGTTTGCTTGTCACAAAAGCACAGACTCTTGGCTATTTGCAACATTTTAAACTTTAACAAGTGGGCAATGCAATATAAATGATGCTTTAAAATTTTATGCATTGGGTGGGAATCTATATTCATTATAAAACAAAAAGGCCAAGTCCTAGAAACAAAGAAGATGATTTTTTTGTTGTTGTTGTTTCTGAGCTGCTTTACTGAGAATCAGATCCCCAAAGAGGAGGTGTGAAACAATAAACTCTGCTTGCTTGACTTGAGGCTTCCTGGGAGCTGGGACGGTTCTTCCTGGAGCTTGCCAGGACAGATTTCACACTTACCTGTGTCCCTGAGAAGTCACTTGCAGTGTGCCTGCGACAACCTCTTCTTGCACACATAGTCATCCTTACGGCTAAAATGTGGAGTGAAACCTTACCTGTTCCAAAGTCATCAGGTAGAGGAGGCAACCTAACCACAGGGAGTTTATAAAATGTCTCTGGCAGGTAACTGAGACATCTTCAACATTTTTCTTCATATGTTAAAATATTTGTAGCAATTCGGGGTGTACCTCAGCAATAGAATCTTTCTTAGCACAGACCCTAGATTATGCCCATGGCTGGGGGTGGAGGGCATGCATTTCTGTATTTACAAGGTCAGAACTAAGTTTTATAGATATATATGGGCTGATAAGGTGGGTCAGTGGATAAAAGTGCCTGCTGCCAAGCCTGATGACCTGAGTACAGTGTCTAGAAACCACATGGTAGTAGAAGGAGAGGACTGGGCTCCTGCAAGTTGTCGTCTGACCTCCATCTGTATGGTGTGACACACATGGGTACACACAGACACCATACACATACCACACACACATACCTCCACCACCACAACAACACCATACACACACATACACACACACTTGAAAATGTAATAAACCTTCCCCTTTATCTTTGCTCTAGTTCAATTTGCTCAATCCTCTACCACCGAGAGGAACAGGCTATTCGTACACGTTATCTCTCGGGGACTTTTCTGTTGCTTCTTTGAAGCTGATGGATAAGGAGTGTTGAACATCTCATCTTCCAATTAAAAATATCTCCCTCATGAACTTGCCTTGGATCCAAGGATTCCAGCTTTTTATTTCGCACTCTCCTTTGGGGTTTTAAGCAGTGCTGTTATCTGGAAGACGGACCATCGTTAGCTCTTTTTTCCTTACAGAAATTACTTTATTGGTTTCTTAGGGATAAAAAGTCATCAGTAAGTTTTGGTCTGAGCATGAGAATCCAGGGGCTGGGGAGATGGCTTCCTGGGTAAGCAACGCTTGCTCAGCAGCATGAGGACCCAAGTTCAAACTCCAGCCTCCAGGTAAAAAAAGGCCAGACATGTAAGAGCCTTCTCAGCCTTGAGGGCTGGAGACAGATGGATTTCAGTAACTCCCTGGCAAGGCAGCCTAGCTGAAACTTAACTTCCTGGTCTGTGAAAGACCCTGTGAAAAGTGATAAAGAAGAACATCTGACTTCCTACTCTGACCTCTGTGTGAGCACGCACAGGTGTGTGTGCCCACACACTCATATGCATGCAACATACACAATCACATACATGTTTGAAATGTTTTGATTATTCCTTTTATGTTTGAGATTATAATATAATGACGTCATTTCCCCTGTCCCTGTCTCTTCAAACCTTCCCATATACCCCTCCTTGCCCTTTCAAATTCATGCCCTCCTTTTTTCATTCATTGATGTTACATGTATGTATGTACATGTGTATACGTGTTCCTAAATATAACCTGCTAGGTCTTAAACTGTTTAAGAGAGAGAGAAACTTTATCAGCCTGGGATGCTGCTGAGTTTTAGTAGTGAGTCCTTCTTCCTACTGGGGAGAAAAGAATGAAAAATCAGTGAAGAGTGGACTCTGAGGCCCCACAGGAGCCAGTGGCCAGTGTGCTCAAGGCTGACACTAACTGTCATGACTGTGAGTTGGTGCTTACTGATTCAGTCAGGATAACCCTAATAATTCTCTGTGAGATTCCAGCTCATCCAGTAGACACTAGGACTCTGAGTTCTAGGGTTTAACTAAAAAGTAGGCAATATAAAGCATTTGAAAAATAGTATCCAAATTATTAAGGGAAAGTACTTAGCTCAGTCTAGGTAAAATGCTCGCCATGCCCAGCTTGAGGACCTAGGTTGTGTCCCCAGAACTCATGGGTTTGTTTGGTTTGTTTGTTTTTGTTTTTTTAAAACTGGCCTTGGTGGTATATGGTTATATAATCTTGGCAATGGGGAGGCAATGACAGGGAGGTGTCTGGAGCTTGCTGGCCAGTCCCATAGCTTAATTAACAGGTCCTAGGCCAGTGAGAGACCCTGTCTCAAAAAAGCAAGTTAATAAAGATTGACATTGTGGTTGCCTTCTGGCAGCCACATGCGTGAGCCCACGCACACACTCACACACATAGGAAGATACCCATGCGTGAAAAAATAAATGCAATAAAAAAGACCGGCATTATTTTCCAGACCTCTGAGGGTAAGGTTTTTTATGAGCACATGCTTAGGTGGTCTACTGGACCTAGGTATCCAGTTGATCATTCCTTCTCCATATCATCTTTGCTGCCAACTCTTGGCTTAGCAGGCATCCATACCCAGCAAACCCAAGCCCGCAGTCTTTTCTTCAGAGAAGTCAGTGGATGCTTCTATGAGTTTCTCTTTCAGGACGTTTCTATTTTGTTTCTGGCCAGGCAAGTGTCTGGATCTTCAATTGTGGGTACTTTCAGGTCAGAGCACTTTCTCTCCTGCTCTTTCCAACTGTTAACTGTGTTTACACAGGGAATTCTGAAGGCATCCTGCATGGCTCTTGAGACTCGTAAGGCCACTCCACCCACGGCACAGTCAGAACCTGTGGCCCTTCGCTTGGTCGCTCGGGCAGGGCACACCCAATGTATTCAGAATCTGACAGTCAGGAACTGGGCAGCGAGCTGGAAAATCAAGCTTCCATTCATTAGAGGAAAAAAGGGAAAGAAAGAACAAGCTATCCCAGATGGTCCAGCACTCCTAACAGTTGCCAGCCTATAGTTTTCCAGTGGGGTTTTGACTTAACACCTTTTGAGTTGCTGGCTTCCAAGGGGATGTATTTATATGTCTTTCAAATCTGACTTTTGGATTTTTTTAAAAAATGGAGCCCATGGGACTGTGTTGGACACATACTTATAAATCCATGAAGGCTTAGCCTACAGAAGCCACAGGAAATACTATGATATTTTGGAAAAGGTCAAGTTTCAGAGAGTCTGTGAGGCACTCAGCAGGTTGTAATTATTTCTTTTATTTAAAAGCCCTCCAGATATTATATTTTTCCAGAGGGTCTGCAATTGAGGGTAATCCACATTTTTTTCATACTGTACATTCTTTTTGGCTGAGTACTGGAAATACGCAGGAAATCAAGTGGCTTCAGAGGACCCGGCAGAAGCCAGGCCAAGCCATGAAGTCACCGGAGCAGAGTGGGAAGTCTCCAGCTCTGCCACAGCAGGTTTTGCCCACCTCAGCCTGGCCTTATTTTTTTACAACAAGGGGAAAAAATTAAGCAGGTGAACGAACACACTGTTCGGTTGTGTTTTAACAGAAACCAAATGTCACCGTGTCCTCAGGCGGTGCTCGGCAGCTGGAATTGCTCAAGAGGTTTAGACGCAAGCCGACAAGACAGATGGACTGAGGCGGCCAGGAAAGTGGGAAATGGTTGCCTGCGTCTCCATTCAAGATCCTGGTGCTGTGCTGGACCCAGCTTTTGCTGGCCTGGCACAGGGTGAGAGCAGAGCTAGCCGTGCAAGGGCCAAAGAAAGCAGGCTGGTTCCCTTGTTTCCCATACTCAGCTGTCTCTTAGGAAAATCTGTGATGAAGACTGTTGCCTCGTGAAGGGGGGTGGGGAGGGAGGGAGGGAGGGAGAGAGGGAGAGAGGGAGAGAAAGAGAAGAATGCCAGAGCAAAAGACTTTTAGTCTCAGCTACTTAAATCAAAAGAAAATACTATATCCTGTACCAAGAAGCAGACCTCTGCCTGGCCTCCTTTTCATAGGATGGCACAGGTCCTGGGAGGAACACAGGTCCACAGGAAGAGAACTCAGAGGACCCTCCCAGGCTCTTGGATCTTCCCTTACCATCACTTCTGTGAGTGCCAAAAATGCTGGTGCTGGAAACTCACCTGGCCATGAATCTGAAGTGCGCAGGCACTAAACCCATCACTGTCTTGTTCTGGTTCTTTTGGGCTCTCTTGGGCTGAGTAGGGTTAACACTGAGCTAAAGAAGCCTGGATGAATGAAGCGCTCCCAGGAAGAGTCACAAGATGGCCTTTCACAAGGAGCTGTCCACTAAAATGCAAGCCAGCTAGTGAAGTCACCCTGATCCAGGGTGCGGTGACTGGGCATTGGCCAGACACTGGGGAACCATGGCCTGCACCCATCACACCCTCCAGTGTTTCCATTGAATCAGCTCTGGGTGACGTGAGGTGGGGAAGTTGTCCTCTTCCCAGTAGGTTTCCTTGGAGGGAGTTTATTTCTTCTCTGGCTCCCAACTCGGAGAACAGAGCAGGAAGGACAGAGGAGAGACAGTGTTAGCCCTAGGCGGGATCAGTCTGGAGACCTACAAGCCACCAGTTAAAACAGTGCCTGTGAGCACCAGAATATTGTGTGGCTGAGGAAGCCATAAGAAGCCATGGTGTGGGTGGCTCTGCAGAGTTCCTCATGCTCTTATGTCACCTGAGCCTCATGGAGGTCCAAAGCTCAGGCAGATGTTGTCATGTTTGTCTCCAGTTTACTCATGAGCACCCTGGTTTCAGGGAAGTTAATTGACAGGCTCTGAGCCACACCACAGGTACGAGGGAGAACGGGGATTCAGATTCAACAATTTAACTTCCTGAATCAGAGCTGTTTGATCTATGATAAGATAACTTCCTTAACAGAATTAAATGGGCTATGTAGATATGGGTCCCTAATCTCCAGAAACTGAGAGACCACAGCAAGCACACAGGTGTTGGCTTGTCACCTCATATAAAACAGAGCTCTTAGGTACAGATACAGCTCAGTTGGTAGAGCACATGCCTAGTGGACACAGAGTCCTGGATTCCATCCCCTGCATCACACAAACCAGGTAGAGTGCTACAGGCTTGTAATCCCAGAAGTGTTCGGAGGTGGAGGCAGGAGAATCAGAAGTTCAGGGTCCTATCCTCAACCACACAGCAGATTTAAGGCCAGCTTGGCTACACGAGGCCCTGTCTCAACAATAACAACAGCTGCTTCGTATCCCCAATGTTCACATAGTTGTCACTTCCAAAGGAAAACACGTTCAATTCCAAAAACACTGGCAAGCAGTTTGTATCTATTGTTGGTCCTCAGATAATGTCCACGGAGGAGTTCCATCTCCACCTTCCGGCAGGTTCTCTGAAAGATTTCTCTCTCTGAGTCTCTTCAGCTGCCACCCAGCATACTGCAGCCTTGACCGTACCACAGCTCTTCTCAGACCTGGTGACCCCTGATTTCCTTACCTAGTCCTTATCTTCCAGATTTAGTATTTCTCCTCCCACGAACCTGGAACTTTCTATGGGAACCAGTCAAGTGAGCTTAGCTTTTTTTATTCTTTATTCTCCTCTAACCCCCCAATACTCTCTTCTCATTGGAATCCCAAGGCCCAGGATCAAGTAGAACTAATGCCTTGTTTGTCCTAGTGGGGAGAAGACAAAGAGAAGGTACTCACGGGTATATGACGGAAAGAACAGAACCCCCCACCCGGGTATGAAACAAGGCAGTAATGCAGATGTTATTCCTGGCACACACTTCTACTAAATTTGTGGCTGGACTTGAACCTGTGCTATGTGGACATAGGGAGGCAGATTGGCTTGCCCTGCCTTTGCTATATGCTTGTCACCCTCAGCCACTCTCTCATGCTAATGATCCAGCCTCTGTTGAGATCATCAGTGTCTACAGTGAGTCAATAATGGAACCTGTTGGAGGAGGGCAGCTTGGTCATTTCTGTTGTTCGGCTGCCCAGACTCCAGAAATAATCACACAGAAACCATATTATTTAAATCGCTGCTTGGTCCATTAGATCTAGCTTCTTATTTGCTAACTCTTACATCTTAATTTAACCCATCTCCAATAATCTATGCATCACCACGAGGTCATGGCCTACCAGCAAAGTTTCAGCATGTCTGTCTCAGGCAGCGGCTCTATGGCTTCTTCCCTTTTTTCTCCCAGCGTTCAATTCAGTCCTCCCAGCCTGCCTAATTTCTGCCCTATCAACAGGCCAAGGCAGTTTCCTTTATTAATTAACCAATCATATTTACAGCATACAGAAGGGAATCCCACATCAGGAACTGAACTTCACTTCCCACTTAAAGTATAAAGGGTATTTTCTTAGTCCAGCTTAAGGTTTCCCCTGCGCAGCAAAAATGATTCTTCATGGGAGGGCTCTCGGCAGCACCAACAGATGACAAGCTGCTTTCTCTTCTCTGCAGAAGTTTTGTTTCCGTTTCATTTTTGCCTGAATCGCAGAGTCAGTATCAGCCAAGGGTCTGCGCCGTGTGTTTACACAAGAAACCGAGCCATGGCAACTCTGTTTCTGGACATCCGTGCTCATTGCAACAGTATGCACCAAAAGCAGCTTAGGTGTCCACCAGTGATAAATGGACAAAGAAGTATCACCCATGCACAGAAGGAAATATGGTGTATATATTCTATTATACTAAACAGGGAATCCTGCCCCTTGCAACAATGTGAGTGAGCTTGGGAGACATTGTTTTAAATGGACTAAGAGGCACAGAAAGACAGCCTGTGGCTTCCTTCATATATATATATTTGGAACTTAGAAGAGTTAAGCTCATAGCAGCAGAGACAAACATGGTGTTCGTAAGGGGGTTCAGGGTCTCCTCCCTAAGGCAGGGCTACCAGACCTCTACAGGGAAATATGGGGCACTAGTGAGGTATTATGCCTGTGTTCCCTGTGGCACTGGAAGTTTCTGGCTAGCTAGGAATGTGAGCTTCTGGTTACTCGAGCTCTAGTTTCCCCCTTGTGTGACTTGCCTGTGGTCAATGTTGTGTATGATGGGTCAATGAAGACATTTGGAAAGGATTTTGAGGTCATCCCAGGCTGTTTATTCTAAACCACCAGTTGCCCTGTCCAAGCAAGAAGTTTGTGTTTTTTGTTTTTTTTTTTTAATTGCTGGATACCATGTAGGAAATGAGGGTGAGCTTAAGACGCCACCTAGATTGTCTCTCATGCTACTTTCTCACCTGGTGCATGATTGCTCTGTCAGGTAGGTTCTGCAGGAAGTAGAGTGTGAGCAACAGGGTTGTGCCGTCTCCTTCCATCTGCTCCCAAAACCACATCTCTGCCATAGAAGCTCTTCTAGGAGTAGGCTGGCTAAGGGGCCATGAGATACTCAGTCGGTGAAGTGTTTGCAGATATGAGGACTGGGGTTTGGATCCCCAGCACCCACATAAAAACCTAGGTGTGGCAGCATGAGACTGTAAGTCTAGCNAGGAGGGTCCCTGGAGCTCCCCGGCCAGCTAGTCTGGCCAAATCATGAGCTCCAGGTTGAATGAGCATAAAGTGGAGACTGATCGAGGAAGACACTCAACATCACACATGTGTGTACACACAACCACATACACAGATATACACCACCAGCATCGCTCCCAAGCAGATATTGAAAATGTTTGTAAATACACGGTTAAATCCATCCCTTCAGCTTGCACATAAACTAAGAAATGTCATTTGATTTTTCAGCTAACAGAAGCCTAAGGCACAGGCATTCTAGTACACCATTGTTCATACTTATCGTCATTAATGCTGAGAGAAGAGCTCTTCCCTGGGTGGTTCCCACTGTCCCCCTGCATGTATACCCTGGAAGCCAGGGCTTATTTACCCCTGCCTGCTCACAGACAACAATCAGCTCTCCACACGGCTTGCCCACCATTGTCACTGCTGCCCTTAACATCTTAGCCTCACGTTTACATGTAGGACTCTGAATGGCTTGGCCAGACCTGGCTGTGTGTCTGCAAATGTACCCGAGCTCTTACAATTGAAAAGGACAGGCAATGCTACCAGACTGTCCTCGCCTCAGGCTGTGGCACTTTTATTCAGCTGTTATTGTTTTGTTTGTGTGAGGTGCTTTTTGTTTTTGTTTTTGTTTTTTCTCCTCTGAACTGGGGTGCAATGGGGGCAAGCAGGAGGGTAGCCCACACTTTGGTTGGGTTTAGAGGCTCCTTTGGGAATGAGAGTATTGAGCCAGGGACTGAGAAAGAATCCAGAGGCCTTTGTTGCACTGTCTGATAGTACCTTGAAAAAAAAAATTAAAGGCAGAAAAAAGAGACTGGTAATCTCAGGTGTCTCTTTTGGTTTCCCCTGCTTTCTTTCTCTCTGGTCCAATAAAGGAGAGAGGAGTGAGGTGAAGTGAGGAGAAGCAGTCGTCAGGGGCGGGAGATGGACAGATTTCTATCCTCCCACTGTGTGTTATATCATCACTTAAGATGTGGGGGAAAGGAATGGGGTTATGGAGGGGAAGAGAAATGAACATGGGGAAGAAAGGGTAAGAGGATGGAGGGAAAGGCAAACACTTTCCTTCCTTAGTTCCAGGGAGGGCTTGGGGGGATGTGTGGGAGCAGATACACAATCAGGATGGACTGCATACGCTGGGCAGATTGGGACCCTGGGACAGGTTTGCTTAGGGACAATGTTCATTTTTGTTGTTGTTTCAAGACAGTTTCTCTGCATAGCCCTAGCTGCCCTGAAACTCGCTGTTAGACCAAGCTGATCCTTAACCCACAGAGATCTGCCTGTCTCTGCCTCCTGAGTGCTGGGATTAAAGGCGTATGCTACCACAGCCCAGCTCAGGATCAGTGTTCTTGTTGAACTTGCCTAAAGTTAACTTTCTGCCTAGTTGAACTGGCTGATAGTAAATCTTCTATGAGATGTGCTTGAACCATCCCTTTTCTATAGCAAACACAAAAACAAGAAATAAACTCCCCTTTTCCCATCACCTCCTGGGCCTTTATCTCATACCTCCTGCTCCTTAAGAGACCAGACTTCCCTGCCACCTGCAGAATCCTAGAAGAGGCTTCACAGGGCTATAGGCAGAGGCTGCTTCTTCATTCCTGGCCACCCAAACACAAAATAATCACACAGAAACTGTATTAATTATAACACTGCTTGGTCAACAGCTTATGTATATTCCTGGCTAACTCTTATATCTTAAATTAACCTGTTTCTTTTAATCTGTGTATCGCCACATGGTTGTGGCCTACTGGTAAGGAGGTGTCTGTCTCCTGTTGTGGCTACATGGCATCTCTCTGACTCTGCCTACTTTCTCCCAGCATTCAGTTTAGTTTTCCCACCTAGCTGTATTCTACCTTGTCTATGGGCCCATAGCAGCTTCTTTATTAACTAATGGTAATAAAGCACAATTACAGAAAACAGAGAAGAATCCCACATCACAGGGCCAGGCTATCTATTAGGTCCAGACTGGGGCCCAGTTATGGACCGAATTCTGTTCACAAATAGATATACAACCATTCTTATCCCTAGTACCTCAGGATATGACTGTATTAGAACAAGGTCACTAAGCACAAATAGTTATGTAAAAATGAGGTCACACTGTAGTAGGGTAGGCCCTCATCACTGTAGAAAGGGGTGTATCTCAAGACAGATGCATGTAGAAAGAATGCAGCCCCAAGTTCAGAGTCTAGAGTCCAGCTTCCACTATGCAGAAACTCAGAAAACTTAGAACAAAAGCCTCCCTACTGCCTCCCAAGAGAACATGCCCCACCCTGACTTCACATTGGACTTGCAGCCTAGATATGTGCAGAGGAGATGCATTTTTATTATTTAAGATGTCTTGCCTGGGGTACGTTGTTACAGTGACCCCAGGAAGTATGGTACCTTTAGGAACCCACAGAACTCTGCTTTCAAATCTGAAGGAAATTTGTGACAGTGGCAATGCAGCCCAGCCTATGTTAGATTCATGTACAAATACAGTCATAAAATGGTGTGTGTGTGTGTGTGTGTGTGTGTGTGTGAAGACTGGAAGCCAGCCTCAAGTGTCATTCCTCTATCACTGTCTACGTTGCTTTGTAAGAGAAAAGGCCTCTCACTGGCCTGGAATATAAGAAGTATGGGTTGCTGGCTAGTCAGTAAACCCCAAGGATCCCCTTATCTTTACATCCCTAGTATTAGGGCTCCCAGGACACACCATAAAGGCCATCTTTGATACATGGACCGTGGAGATTGAAGTCAGGCCCTCGTGTTTGTATGGGAAGCCTTTTGCTAGCTGGGCCATCTCTACAATCCCTAAAAATGCAGTCAGAGAATGTTTTTTGCAATAAAAGGAGTAAGAAGCTTGTGAATGTAGAAGTATCCTGGGCCCCCCGAATACATCCCTGAAGCACTGAATTAATTTAGAAAAGGTAGAAGGTCTTGGAACCTGTGGTTAAGGAGGGAATCGGCCCCAGCATCTAAAGAATAGGGAGAAGACTATCCTCTGGCCAGGCTAATCCTCATTCTTCCTAACAAAGAGTTGTTTTGCATTTGGTTTTAGTAAGGAGGACAGTCCCAGAACATATTCATCTGATCCTTATAAAACTCTAATCTTTTCTTCTTTTTTAACTTTTCTGAATTACATTTTAACGTTTATTTTCTTGGGAGGTTGGTCCCAAGTAGCCGAGCATGTGTGGAGGTCAGAGGACAACTTGCAGGAGTCAGATTTCTCCTTCCACTCTGTGGGTCCGGGAGATTTGAACTCAGGTCATCAGGCTTAGCTGCAAGTGCCTTTACCTGTTGAGCCATCTCACCAGCCCTGATGCTCTGATCTTGCTGGAGCACAGAATCCATCATGGCCTCAGGTTTTTTTCCCTTGAGGAACTGCCTGCTTCCCTAAAATGAAAAGGTAGCGCTTGAAACTAGGTCTGTGTTCCCTCAGCCATCTCCCAATAGGTCTCGCTTCTCAGCCATCATTCCCCCTTCACTTGCAAAGGATGCGTGACTTATTTACGACCCAATCCAGTAGAAATAATATGTGCTTCACTTGCACTTGGAGCCATTAATACTATTCCTCAGTGAAAACCCCTCAAAATGGACCTGCTGGAATCCTCACAGAAGGCAGCAACTCTAGGCAGATTCACTAATTAGGACTTGACCTTGTGTAGTGCTAAATCAACTAGCCCAATCCCTGGGAGCCCCTTGGCCTGTCCAGTAGACAGAACAACCTGCTGACAAACTGCAATAAACCAGGAGGTCAAGGTCAAATTCCCAGGTGACTCTAAATCTCTATTAAGAACCAGATCCAGTGGAGAGCTTGCTACAGATCTCTACACTTTCAGCTTCAGTAGGTGGAAGAGAGGTGTACCATGTGCTGCTGGGCCAAGGTCTACCCTCTGGGGACCATTCCTCTGGATTTTGACTTTGAATTGGTCTTTGTTGCTGGTATTT
>LOEQ01000212.1:28232-49386 GCA_001685075.1 Bramus lutescens | reverse complement strand
AGGAGGAGGAGGAGGTTCCAGGCTGGGCCCTGTCCTAAGCAAGACCAAGGGCCTGTCTAGGCCTGGGCTTTGAAGAGCTGCTGAACTGCTGACTTTCCAGCCAGCACGAAAGGATAAGCCAGCCCTTCTCCCTCAGCCAACTTTCCTCAAGCGGAAGGCCCAGTATGAACTTGCCCCAGTCAGTTCTGAGACATGGCAGACTGTCCTGTAATGCGGTAGATACCCGAAACTTGTCGCTGGTGACCCTGCTACAAACGTTTGTCCTCTTCTCTCTTCCAGTACCAACAGAAGCAGAAATGTGGACATTCCACCTTGCCCTCGCAGGCTAATACACAAACGGCTGCACCCTTTTGTGTGTTTGCTTTCCAAGGCCATCTCTCCCTTTTCTTCCTTCTCTTCTGAGCCTAAAGTAGGGGTGGGGTCTCTTCTGTTCAATTCATGCCCGTTCAGATCCCTGGCAACTAGGTGATAGTCATGTGTGGACACCTGTGCCTGCAAACCCATAACTAGGGAGGGTGGAGACAGGAGAATCCATGGAACTTGCTGACCAGCCCACCTAGACAAAAAGCTTTGAGCTCCAGGTTCTATGAGAAATCTGTCTGAGAGGAAGAAGGCAAAGAGCGATGGAGAAGGATGCTCAGTTATCTGGCCTGGGCACACACTCATGCAGGAATCTCTAAGTGCCCACATAAATGCACACACACACACACACACACATGCACACGTGCACAGCCGCACATGCACTCATACATGTGCATGCACACACACACAAACATTATACCACACATCACATGCAAGTACCACATACATCCATTTTATCGAAAGAGGACAGCAATCAAAAAATGAAGTAATTCTTGGAAGCCACATAGAGAAGAGAGAAAAGTTGGGGAGTCACATTTCAGTCCCACCATCTGCTAACTATGTGAGCCTGTCTGGGTTACACACATTCCTGGAGCCTCATGATAGTTATGGGCCAAATAAAGAATAATTAAGTCAGTATCCGAGGATGGTCATAATGATTAGATAAAATCAGGTGTATAAACCATTTAGCCTGAATTGTAATATTGAAAATATAACCCCTTCACATACACACACACACACACACACACACACACACACGCTGTTCACTACCCACCAGCATTACCCTCACCCTCTCCACCACCGTCCCCACCCTGCCTTCCGACTGTTATTTGACCAGAATTTCTCTAGTTCTGCCTGGATTCCTGTATACAGCCTCCTTCCATCTCCCATATGAGTGACTCAGTATAAGATATTAGGTTTCTCTGAGGGTGTGATCCTTGATGATTCCCATAGCTTTCTGGCTCATCATGGAACCAGTCCTTGAGTGGCAGACTTGGGAATAAACCCCAAGAGACACAAGTCACTATGGTTTCCTGTTAAGAAATTCCCTCAGGAGACAGAAGCACAGGACTGTGAATGAACAGTGTGAGAATTAAATAACTGTTGGACTCAAGGACACACGTGTGTAAGTCACACATACAATAAACAGCCCAGCCAGCAGGCACATAGAAAGCAGAGGAAGAGAAAGTCCATGTCAGAGCAGGTGAGGGAGGGCAGATTTCAGTTGGGAATGGGGCTCCCCTGAATGGGATCCGCCCGACTGTGACAATTGGTCTTAGGACTGATCAGGAAGCCTTTGTTCCCCAGCAGATTGTTTCATTTCTGTGGACAAAGCCTAACAGCATGTAGCTGTTGGTTTTAGGAGTAGCATTTAGCTAGGTAGAACTAGCCAGGTGGGCCAATGAAGCCACAAAGCTGTCATGAAGTCAGCATCGGGGCTGGAGAGATGGCTCAGCAGTTAGGAGAGCTGACCGTTCTGACAGAGGACCAAGGTTCAATTCCCAGCACATGGCAACTCATAACCACCTGGAGTTCCGGTTCCAAAGATCCCAGCATCCTCTTGTGACCTTCATAGGTGCCAGCTATATAAGTGACATATAGACATATATGCAGGCAAAATGCACACACAAATAAAATTAATTAAAACACATAAATCAGCATGGAAAGCAGAGCTGCAATTCCTCTCCGAGAAGGTCCTAAGCACAATGCTCATAAGAAAGAGATGGAGGCCCTGTTCATCCAACCACACCACACCAATTTTTATTAACTATCAACTGTGACTCATGCATGTTCTAGCCCCTGACACCCTGAGAGGGAGAGGGCATAGCCTGTGCTACAGATATCAACCTTCAGAGATATATGCTAGCATGGAGGTCTCCTATGGGGTCAGAGGGGGCTGCAGAGAAGATGGGACTCATATTTAAGTACTTAAGTATTTAAGATGAAGGAGAATACATCAAAACAGACAAACAAGGAAACCACACGTTAAACATTAAGGAAAGTCTTATGAGTAGAACTAGAAAGCATGGGATTCTGTTCTGTTCCCAGACCCACAGAACTGCACATCTTACATGAGCCAGGCAATGCATTCACGATAATTGTGTGGCTTCCAGATCAGGCCTTAACTTACTAGCAGCTTGCTCAGTCTTGGAGCTTCATCTTCCTCAACTATGCAGGGGAGAAGAATTATACTAATCTCAAAAAATATAGTTTGAATATAAATAAAAGGGTACTTGTATGGTGCCTGGGACACACATCTTCAGTGAACCCCCATATGAAAAATGGTGCCTGAGACACATATCTTTAGTGAACGCCCCCATCTGAAAATAAAAGTTACCATTTTGGTTTCTTACAACCTATCTTCCTGAGTGAGAAATGGTATAGCCTCCAATAACATACAGAGTCACAAGATTTGAAACTCAGTGAATTAAATCAAGGTAGAAAGAAAATAAAGGCAGGTATAATCAAACAAAGGAGGAGCAAGGAAATTACATGCTGTCGGACTGAGTGCATCCACTGCACCCTGAGAAAATTAGCACCTTTAAACTAACTAAGTGGTCAAAGACAGCATCAAAGACTCAGGCCACTTCTAGCTGGTCCCTGACACCTGCACTTACTCCAAACTTTTCCTTGCAGACCTAGTCTTTCCTGAATCTTCTAAACCCTAACAGTGAGATCCTGCATGCAGGAAGCACTGGATAAATGCTTTTGGATCTTTTTATTATTATTAAAGAATGGACACATGCATGCATGCAAGGTAGGATGGGTATTTGGCCTTGTAGATAGCCCTGCATGCTGATAACATCTGTGAGTTTGACCCAAAGTTGTTTGGTTATACAAGCTTCCAGCAAGAATTATTTGCTACAGATCTTTCATTTATTTTTATTTCTTTAATTTTAGACACTTACTGTAAAAATACTTGCAAAGAGATAAGAACTGTGTCCCCAAATTAGCCAGATTCAAAGTTGATGAACTTCTATACTGTTAGAATAGGCATTTGGAGTAGAAGCTGTGAAAGCTCATATAAAATTTTACATGAATAAATTGAATATATTTTGTGTGTTTAGGCAACATCAAAAACTAAAAAAATCCATGACAGAGTAAGAACTAGAAAAACAATTAGTTTTATATCCTCTTTCATAATTCATGTCTATTTTATTTAAGGAAACTGATTTATTTAAAGAGACATTGCAATGTGTCCAGCTAGTCTAACTTTCTTTCTTTCTTTCTTTCTTTCTTTCTTTCTTTCTTTCTTTCTTTCTTTCTTTCTTTCTTTTTTTCTTTCTTTCTTCACTTTTCCTCCACCCCCAAGCTGACCCAAGTGAGAAAATTTAGAAAGAAAATGGAATTCGTGCATGCATTTTCAAGGGAAGCAGCCACTGCGTGTGTGTGTGTGTGCCTGATATGAGGTGACTGAAGAGTGTCACACTTGCCAAATCGCAATCATTCTTGTGGGAGTAAACGATCCTTACCGTTCACCCTTTGTGGCACTCTTTTCAAATACTCTGTCCCTCTAAACCTATGGCTCTCAACCTGGGGACAGCATATCAGTTAGCCTTCCTACCAGATATTTACATTACAACTCATAATGGTAGCAAAATTACAGCGTAATAATTCTATGCTTGGGGGTCCCCACACCATGAGGAACTGTATTAAAGGGTCGCAGCATTAGGAAGGTCGAGAACCACAGCTTCACGCTAAGTGAAGCTGCTGTTGCTAAGGCAGACTTTGTGGGTTAAATCATCCTTTCACGTCTCAGTGTTAAGCTTTTGCGTTACATCTAGTCTTTGTATTATCTGCTTTGGCTCCATTCCTGTGATAAGAGGCTTTATGCCCTAAGAAGACATCAAAGTATTATTATATCATCACTGAAATGGTGAAATTCAGGTGTCTGCAGGCCACTGACCATCTCCGTACCCTGACAGTGACCCAGACGGCCCAGCTTCTTCTTGCACACTAGTTTTGTTTCTCCTTTGCTGAGATTGGTGAGAAGTTACTCAATGGGAAACTTACATCTAGGGCTTTTGGTGACTTAACCATTTCACTCGGAAGTAATATTGTTTGTGAGACAGAAAATTGAGAAAGAGGGCTGAGTAGAAATGTTCATCAGAGACAGAAGGGCCACATGGACAGAGGGCGTGGCCCTCGTTTCCAGCATTCTTTCTGGATGACCACAGGACAGGGCTGGCCAGCAATGACCAGAGTCCAGCCTTGCTTGAGGGATCTGGCATGCAGTGCAGGCACAGGCCTGCAGAGAAGCCAGTCCAATGCAGCAAAAGCAAAAGCAGGGAGCAGCAGGGACAGATGGAAATGGGCAGGACTTCCAGGACAGGAAGTCAAGAGGTGACAGAGAGTGGCAAGAGGAGCTTGTCAGCGTTCGTGATGTGCCCTACTAATGACATGTAGAATTTACCTTGAATTTTAGAACTTAGCAAGTGGTACCTTGCAAACTAAGAGGGAAGAGAATAGAGCCAAGAGGGAGAGGCCAAGAATAAATATTAATACCTTGAGGGGGTATTACTAATTTGATAGGTCTTCAGTAAGATGGAGGAATTGGGATTATTTAGACTCCAGCTGCTAGGCCAATCTATGACAAATGAGTGGGTAAGCCAGTGCATCTGGGTGAGAGCTGACTGTGTGCTCGCATGGAGAGTGTTGCAGGAACATGAATCACCAACTTGCAGGAATGGTCCTCGAGGGAGCAAGCACTTCTTGTAGAGACAGCCCTTCAAAGAAATACATCGTGTGCAGATTGGGAAAGGTTTTACCTTTTAATAAACAATCCTGTTCTGTGATTTCTGTGTAAGCATTTCCCATATCTGGTTTATTTTAAATAACCCAAGTACGGAGAGTTTAAGCATAATCTCTAGCAATTATTTTCCCCTGCATGTTTACTAGCACTTAGGAAATAGCTGGTTAAGATTCTGGGGAGAGATCGCAGAGGATCAAGAGCTTGCTATGGAAGCCCAAAGGCCTGGGTTTGGATCCCCAGAACCCAAGTGAAGCATCTGGGTGTGGAAGCACACAGTTGTAACTCCAGTGCCGGGAGAGAGGTACAGAAGAACATACACCTCCCTGGCTAGCCAGACAGGAAATTCCCTGTACAGTGAGAGACCCTATATCAAAAGATGAGGTGACGAGAGATGGGAGGAGACCCCAGAGACAACCTCCGCTCTACACATTCGCATGCGCAGGTGGACACATCCACACACACAAGCACAGATGCACACATGTGTATAACCACCTCCCCACACACAAACACACGGAAATAGCTATATACCCAGTTCTTTGAGAGTACAGTGCCTGCCTTCACTATATCACTTCATGTGATGATTTGATGATTTCTACATACTAGTACTCAATGAACCCATCCTGTACAAATATCTAAGTGTTTACCGAAACGATGTCTATGTTAGATCATAAACGAGAGCATGACTACATATGCCTAGTAGCCGGACTATTGTGGTTTGATGTCCCCTTATCTGGTGTGACTCAGAGCATACACCGGCATGGCGCGTGTGTTTATCCAGCTCTTGAGAGAGCAAAACTGCATTTTGATCATTCCAAATTTTCAGTTAATTTGACCTGTCTTCTCCCTCCCCCTGGGCAATTAGTTCAACTTAATGAGGTCATTTTTTTTTTTCTGGTGAGTCTGATTTCTCTCTGAGACCGTCAAAGAACCCGTAGCATCTGCTTCTCCTTTGGCCTGACTCATTGTGTGACCTTCACGACGAAGGCTCCACTTCCCTAGGAAAGGTGGCTGTATTGATTGCAGCTGGAGGTTTCTGGCTTCTCTGGTTGTTTGATGGATGGCGTGTGCCTACAGGGAGACCCTCCCGTGTGCGGGCGGGAGGAAGGAAGTTCGTGAGTACCACAAAGTTGTCCCAGTTCAACCGAAAACTAGGGGTTTGGGGTAAATTGTGTCTAAAATCACTTGCAAGCCCCCAGACGAAATATATAGCTGATTCAGACACAAAGACAGCCGTCAAAGGCATACCCACAAGCTCTGGGAAATTACGGACATCGGTTATTAGTCATTCTTACAGGCAATCGAGAGTATTGTTGAAAAAAATTCAAATTGGATGCTATGAGTAAAGACCTGTACATTTCTGGACCGGATTATAAAATTACCAGGATCAATTCAAGAAATTAATAGGAGACCTTGCTCTATGAAGCCAGCTCTCTTCATTTTCTGTCAAGTTCAGTCTGGATGCAGGTGTTCTCAAGTTCATGCGATGCTTTGATAGAATACCGAGACTCTCACTAACTTAGTCATATTAATTGTAGACTTCCTAGTGGAAGGGGGACTCATGAGCAGAGGCAGGTGCCCAGGGGTTTGTTAAATTTGCCATTGATAGAAGATGATGGAGTGTGTGGCTTAGCTATTGCCTAGCATGCAAGAAACTCTGAGCTCAGTCCCCAACACTGTGTAAACCAGCCTGGTGACACAAGCCTATAATCTCTTGGGGCAGGAGGATAAGAAGTTCAAAGTCATCCTCAGCTGTATTGTGAGTTTGAGGCCAGCCCGGGCTATATGAGACACTGCCTCAAAATGAAAAGGATGATGGTCCCTCTTCTATGTCACCTTGACTGGACTTAGAATCATCCAGGAGACACAGCTCTGGGCATGTCTGTGAGGATGTTTCCAGAGACGTTTAACAGAAGAGGTTAAGACCCACCGTGAACACAGGTCCCAGGCTGAATAAAAAGGCGGATGGAATGAGAAAGCGCCACTCTTTCTCTCGCCTTTCTTATGGACATTGCGGCAATGAGAGCAGCTGTCAGGCTCTCCTGCCACCGTGCCTTCCCAGCGCGATGGAACATGCGCCCAAACCTTCCCTGCCTTAACTTGCTTCTGTCATGTGTTTTGTTGCAGCAACAAAACATTTACTCAATACTTGGCAGAGATGTGCAAGGAGCAATGAGGACCTTTCAGAGCATCTGTCTGCTCCCCGTGTGCTTGCTCAGGGGTCCTGGGTAGAAGGGAATCTCAAGAACCTTCTGTGGGTGTGAGGGGTTCTTCTGTCATAGAAGAAGCATCCAGGGTTTATAGTCACATGCTATGATACGAAGGCTACATTTGAAGGCAGTGGCTCCTCTCAAGTGTTCTCTCTCTCTCTCTCTCTCTCTCTCTCTCTCCCTCCCTCCCTCCCTCCCTCCCTAGAGCCTGGAATAGGGACAAGAAAGCACCCAAGTGGGAAGATTGTGGAATAAAAATGCCCCTCTAGTAACTTAGCACATTTTACAATTCTGAAAGCTATGACTGCAATGTAGCTATGACACAAATGTCCAGAAATGCTCTCTCTAGAGTATAGAGCACATGCCTTCTACCTGTGAACCACCCACCACCCCCAAATCAAAACTGCCCAGACCCAAGCACCTCTACCAATCCTTGAGGTAGGAATTCTGCAAGGTGAATCTCCTAACAAGCTGCCTTTTCAAAGGCTTTTCAGCTCTCGAAAACATGAAAGCTGTGTTTAAAAATTTAAGGTCTGCTATGCCCCGCTCTGTGGAGCAGCAGCAGGGCGTAGCTTTTTGCAGTCCCACGATTCCCCAAACCCCAACTCTTTAAATTAAGATGTTCGCGGCAGCTGCTGTGGTTAATGGCATGCACGCAGGATTGGCTATTAATTATTGCTCTGGTTTTTGCAACTCTCCCCTCACATTCCACTACCTAAGTCAGAATCATTGTGTCAACTATTTTTAGGGCTTTGAAAAAGAAACCTTGTTTATTAGAAGGTAGCTTTCTTTTATTTTTTTACTTTATGGTGAAATTTTCCAAAATACTCCAGGGTTGAGAGGAAAATGCAGTCTGTCGATGAACCCCCATTCTGCTTCAGCACCACCCACATTTTTCCCATTGTACTCCATCCGTCCTCGATTCCCACATGTGCGCTTTTGTCAGTTCCGCTGGAACATCCTAGTGGAAACCTCAGACAGTCCATCTCGGCTCTGGACGCTCTGAGGCAGATCTTTTCATAAGACTTCTAAATGACCACAGCACCATCATCACACTTAGAGTTAATAATTCCTTAATACTGTGTAGTGTGGAACTGAGGTTCAACTTCACAGTTCATTTATCAAATGAAGAACCAAACCAAGAAGAAAAGCACTGGATGCTAGCTGGACAGTGCTCATGAAGTCGTTCCACAGCCTGAAGTGGGCTGTTGACCATACCCTCAGAAGTATCTCACACTAACACATACATGCACATACACACATGCATACACACAAGTATACATACAGTAATACACGCAGACATACATACAGTCACATATGCATACATATGTAATATATACATGCATGCCCAACACATGCATATACATGTATGCACTTACACTGGACATAAGCTATACATACACAATTTTTTCCATACACATATACTATACATACAATTACACACATGTGCATATAAATACAGATAAACGTGTGCATACAGAAAGCATTGTATGTACACATAAAAATACACACGGATATGCAATACCTGCATACACATTCACATATGCACATACAAATACATATACTGCATACCTGCACATACACGCATACATATATACATACATACACACAAACATGCTTAACACATACAGGTGCACATCCATGCACATACACACAGGTGCGCATACATTCACATGCTCATAAGCATACATGTGCAATACACAGATATATTTTCACACACACACAAATACACAGGTACACATGCACTCACATAGCTGATTGTCTTCTTGAAAGTCTCAGCAGAGGTCTGTCCTTGACCGTGGACCTCCGGAGTCCTTGTGAGAGTAGTTCTGTGCTCAACAGAAACCTGGCCTGGGTAATGATTCAGCATTGTAGATCTGTTGTGGGGGTTCTCCAGTTTTGGGACAGAGAGTATCATTTTCTTGCAGTAAATACTCCTCCCCCTTTTGATTCTCCTCAGTGGAAGATACATTGTCTCTATGCACCTTTGAGAGCTCTTCCCCCAACATTCCAGTGAGATCCTCGACTCTTTCTGCCAAGCTCTGCTCATCAGGTTAGGAGGGAGGATACGAACCATGTGAACTGGCAGAGGAGCTTTCTGCTACCCAAGCTTTGTGAACCAAGTTCTCAACAGTCTCCTCATTCGGGTTCTGTTTAAAGCCTCTGCAATGGAGGGACACATTTTACAGAAAGGATGAACTTAGTAAGCAACCAGTATTCAAATGTGATTAGCCCAAAGGCATGCACGTTTGGTTCACACACAGCCTGAAAACCCTCTTTGATGGGGTTGTTTTCCTCTTCAACTTCTGAACCTAACTTCCTTTTATTTACAGAAGCCGTTTTGTAAAAGTGTACCCTCGGTCTTTTTTAAGGTGACACCTCTACTTCCCTGTTGTGCCATGCACCTGGAGTTCCACAGCGCACATACACATCCAGGAAATCCTAAGAGAGAGAGCTTGCATCAGAGATGAGATGAGCATCCTAGAAAAATCTTAAGTGACCACCCAACAAAATCCCCACCTACTGACATCCAGGCTACTGTTGAACAAAACGGCTTGCCTGTTTTCCTTCTGGTAGCTCAGTCCTGGCGACATCCTTTTGCTAAAGTGAAAGGCCGGCTGAGAGAACATCAAACAGTGAAATAAAATTGTAACATTTTGATCAATTATCCAGGTTTTTTTAAGCCTAAAAATCAGGTAATTGGGCTGCTTTGAAGGCTTCCTTCAAATGGCTGGTGTGTGTCTGTCATATAGCAGGAGCTCAGTAAAAATGAGCAAGTGAATCAATTAAAGGTGAGAGAGGATAGAGCACAGGAAACAATAATTCTTTTAGTATGTACTACCAAAAGGGGAACGTTACAGCTACTTTCCAACTTGCCTGTTGTGTGTGTGTGCGTGTACATGTGTGCATGCATGTCTGAAATTCATGCTTCATAAGCCAGTAGAGAAGTAAAAAATTCCCTTTGTGTGACTTAGAAATTAGAAGTCCTCCTCAAGTCTGCTCTACATAACCCATGCATGAACTGTCAGTATGGTTATTTTCCCTGTGTGTATGTGTGTGCATATGCACGTATGGGTGTTCCCACATGTGTTTGTATGCATATGTGTGCGCACATATGCCTATGTGGCTCAGATACCTATGCACCCGCACACGTAGGCATGTGCAAGCCATGTTTTTTTTGTGTGTGTGTGTGTGTGTGTGTGTAGGTCAGAGGAGAGCCTTAGCGTTGGTCCTCCCCTTCTAACTTGTCTGAGACAGGGTCTCCCCTGTATATCTCTGCTGTGAACATCAGGCTAGCCAGCCCAGGAGTTTCCAGAAATTCTCCTGTACCTGCTTCCCATCTCTCTGTCTGGGCTTATAGATATGTATGCTGCTATGCCAGTGTTTACATGGGTTCCCGGCAGCCCACTTGTGGAAAGTTTCTGAGTGTTCAAACCTCCACCACTGGAATTCTGATTCCCTCCTTATTCCTTGGCTCTTCATTGCGCCCTTGGACACCAGATTCCTGTGACTAGCATTTAACCACTGAGCCATCTCGGAAGCCCATGAAGTACCAGTCTGTGTGACACTTTAAAGGCAGGAGAGAAGAGAGCTTGTGACTGTTGGGCTGTATTAGATGCCATACAGTCCCTCATTTATCTCCACCAGCAAGCACATGGGTGGGTCCCTTGATCCTATATTACAGATGTAGATCAGAAATTACACTCAAGTTCTGAGAGTACTAGTGGAGGTTTGAACACTGATCAGGCGGAACCTTCTTTCCACAAAGCGGTACAGTGGGGTGCTTAAATTCAAACCCAAGCATGCTTACAGAGCCAGTGCAACAGGCTGCCCCCTATAGGTTAGTAACTGCATGTGCACCCAGAAAAGAGGGAAGGGGGGTGGTTCTGAATGAGGAATCAAATCAAGAGAAGTTGCTGTTTACCATGACTGTCTGTGGCCCACTTCTTGCTCTAATGAAAGCAATGTAAAGTGTTCTTGGTCTAGAATCCTGCTGTTCAAAACTTAACACACAGAGTGGAAGTCTGGGCTTCATCTGCAACCTTAGAAGTGTAGTGTCAGCACCTGTTCCAGACCTAGACAAAGTTCACAGCTTTAACAAGATCTTGGGATGATTCATCCGAGCATCAGACTTTGAGAAGTACCAACCTAGAGGCTGATAGGAAATGGCAATCAAATATGCTGACTGAGTAATTCAAGAACGCATAAGATCATCTCTTCATAATTCTGCATTAGCTTCAAAGGGAGAATCTTCATTTTTTAATCTTTAAAAAGTATGCCAGAACTTCTTCCAACTGTGGATTTCATGACAAGTAACTTGAACTAGGAAATGCATTTATTTTTGCTTCCCAAACATTTTGGATTGCTGTTGTTACTGTTGTTATTACTACAAGGACCACAATGGTGATGTTGATGATGTTGATGGTGAGTGTGTGTGTCATGGCATGTCTGTGGAGATCAGAGGGCAACTTTGTGGACTCAGTTCTCTCTCCACTTTGTATGGGCTCCTTGAATTGAACTCTGGTCACTAGGCTTACATGGGGAACAGCTTTACCCATTGAGAAATCTCACTGGTCCTAGACTGGTTTACTTATCTTTTAGTTTAAAATTTGCATAAGTATTTGGCCTGTATGTATGCACATCATATGTATGCAGTGTCCACAGGGGCCAAGAGAGGATGTCATATCCCCTGGAAATGGACTTACAGTTAGTTATGAGTCACCATGTAGATGTTGGGAATCAAATCCATGTCCCTCTTATCAACCAAACCCTATCTCTAGCCCTCCTAGATTATTTGCTGAACCAGGCATGGGTTTGCACCTAAGCACACAATAATGTACTTAATGAAAGCAAGCTAGCCAGTGACTTCATCAGAAACCCCGCTGTTTAGAATGCACCAGGATACTGATCGTCATTTCATTATGTTTGCGTTCTAAAAATACAGTTTTGTTTTGTTTTTCAACATGCAAAACAATGAACACAAACCTTAAAGAATGAATAGAGTCATGGTTTTCGTTGAGCCTATTTGCTGAGGCGTCTTCCAGTCTCTTCAGCAAACCTCCAAGGATAATCCTTCCAGGCCACAGCATAACGCATGTGGCAGGCTGCAGTGGAGAGCTTTGTGTGACCGTGACAACTTGCCCCTTGTCTGTGTCCGGGAAGTTTTGCAGGCAGGTAGACAAGACATGAAGGTTGCTAGAGCACCCCACTGTGGTGGAAAGAAGGTTCCGCCTGATCAGTGTTCAAACCTCCGCTAGTAAATTCTACCTCCTTCTTTGTTCCCTGTGTCCTTGTGCGCTGGATTCCTGCTCTTTGTAGGTCTTCCAGGGGGAAATGATGCCACGAAGGGAGGCATGGCCAAGGCATTGCCTTTCCAAGTGTGCTACAGAAACCGTAAGACCATTTGTGTCTTCAAGAAACTGCTCCTCTCTTGCTAGAAGTAACTAGCGTCCGAAAGGGTGGCAGTGCCTCACACTTGACATCAGGATGGACTGCCCGAGAGAGCTTTGTGCAAACACAGACCCCACTGATGACAAGTCAATAAGAATTGGAATCTGATCTCACCCTGGGCTCTCACTAGGCAAATGACTCGGGTCAGATCCCTGCAGTTCACAAGGCCAGGGCATCACGCCTGTGTAGAGACTCTCATTCAACCTCTGCTGACCCTCTGATATGAGACCGTCATTGTTCCATATACAGAAGGAAGCCATGTTTTTGAATGCAGTGATGGCCTCCTTTTGCACCTAGTCCAATTATTACAGCATAATTGTTAAGTCATATGAGTTGTTCATGTTGTCACATTCTACCTTGACAGTGCCATTCATTCTTGCACGGTGCTTTGACGAGGGTGCCCTCCCCTTTGCCCTCTCCTGCCCTCCCCTCTCTTCCTATCCCACCTGTTCCGGTTCCATTCCGTTGCTAGGAAAGCAACTTAGAGGAGTAAAGGGTTGATTTCATTTTATGCTTTTAGGTCCCAGACCATCATTGAGGGAAACCAAGGGAGGAATCTGCAGCCAAAACCATGGAGAAATCCTGCTCTGTGGCTCATTCATATACCCATGCTTAGCTAGCACTGCATGGCCTGCATCAGTGAACAATCAAGATCGTCCCCCAAAGATAAACCCACATGGTATTCTGATTTTGGTGATCTCTCAGTAGAGATTTTTCTCAAATGACTCCAGGCTGTTTCAGGTTGACATTTAAAGCTAGCTAAGACACCATCCCATTGTCTCCTTCCCCTTTCCCATTCTTGTTCTCTCTGTCCCTCTTCATCTCCCTCTCTGTTTCCACATAGGAAGCAAAACACAAAGCTGGCCCAGCCCGAGACTAGCTTATTTCACTTAGCATAATGTTCTTTAGTTGCATCAATTTTCCTGCAAAACTTGTGAGTTCTTTATGATTAAATAATGTTTTATTGTATGTATATGTGCCCACATGGGTGTGTATGTGTATAATATCCCATCATCAGAAACCCATGTTAACATCCCAGAATCCCCCTGCCCATGAACATACAAGCTTGCTACACTGTAAGAAAAATAAGTTTTTAAACAGAGGGGCTAATTCGGTCACTTTCCAATTCCCAGGGGAACTAGTTTTATTCAGTGGGAGAAGCTCATTCATTGAGATGGCATCCTATGGAATCTTAGCTTGATATATCAGGCATCCATACTTCACCAGCCGGTTGCTATTACTCTGGACTGCACATCCTGTTGTAAAACTTCTGTCTTGCAAATCAAGGGCTTTCCCCATATACTAAAATGCCTATTACAGGGGGCCAAGAAGACAGCTTAGTCAGTAGAGTGTTTGCTGTATAAGTGTGAGGACCTGAGTTCGGATCCTGGGCACTCACATAAAAAGCCAAGCATGATGTGCTTCGTTTCAGTCCCACCAATAGGAGACTGAGACAGGAGGATCCCCAAGGCTTGTGGATCAGTCACGCCAATGGAACCGGCAACTTTCAAGTTCCGGTGTTGCAGGTAAAAGTTCTGTAATAAAAAAAAAAAGAAGAAGGAAAGAAGAGGGGGGCAGGAAGAAAAGTGATAGAGAAAGACATGTGAAACCTATCTCCAGCCTCCAAGTGAACATACACCTGTGTGGACACCTGCACACATACACACATGCAAAAATTTGTATATATAAAAGATCACAGAAGCAGCTCTTACATATTGAGAGCCTTTACTATGTGGAAAGTTCCAGAACTGGGAACTGTGACTCAGCTCTCTTTCCTGGAGACCGACTTGTTTCTGGTACTCATTCACATCTTTCCAGCTGCTGAGGAAGGACTGAGATGTGAACTAAGCCTGCCTGGGGGCATTGCATCAGCCTCCCTCCTGGGGGAATGGGCCTGCTCCTCCAGAGAAGACTGGGATGGGAGGACACGGGGCCAGGACTTGGACTGGATGGGGGAGTGAATTTCAAAATGTTCCTTTCACTTTGGATCGCTCCTTCCTTCTGGCTGCTGTTTAGTCTCAGTTTCAAAAACCTCTACAAATATCCGTTCAGGGTTCTCTGAGAATGCCAACCGTAGGAACCAAAAATTTTAAGTACAGAATTAAACATTCCCTTTGTCTTTTTGCCAAACTGATAAAAGGCGCCTTTGGTTTTCTTGGTGGGTGAAAGGGAGAGAGAAGAGGCCAAGTAGCCATTTCCTCTTGTCAAAGGACCTCTGGGTCTGGAATGGAGGTGAGGAAGGCCTGTAAGTTACTGCAGGTCACAAGGTTCAGCTATCCTCCCAAGGGGTCCGCAGCATAGGTAGCTGGCTTTATCATGTTCATCTTCTTGTGGAAGATTATATTAATGACAGCCCTCTTCCTCTACCATTCAGAACAATTTAGTATAATCTTTCATTGCCAGAGAAATCCAGGACACAGTCTGAAAAATAATAAAAGGGGCAGGAAATGAAAAATCTGTTTGCCTTACTGATAAACGTAGCCTATGTGGTTGGGTTATCCTTGCTTCCTCCAGGTTTAGAGCATCCACCGTGACTATTGAGTAAGGAAAAGGCCTTGTAGCTACAAGCAGAGAGCCCGCAGCCTCCCAACAAAGAGAAGAGAGTCTCAACTAGAAGCTTTGCTCCCAGACTTAGCCTAAGTGAGCAACTGCAGGGCAACCTGAGTTTTCACAGAGCAGTGAATCACTAACGCTGGCTTCTTGGGAAGCCCCACAGCTGGGGAAGGAAGTTTCCTGTCCTTTCTGGTCCCAGCAAACCTAAAAGGCTTCCTAGGACCCACACGGTCAGAGATGGTCCTGCTGTGTGAGAAAGGGAGGTGAGCCCTCCAGCCTTCTTGGAAACTGCCTGGGCTAAGATTGAGTCCCATCCATCATGCACTGGTGTCCTTAAATACAAATAACTATGTATTTACCTAGATAGGTGCCTCAGCCTAGCTGGGTGCATTTTAAAAAGACAAGTCAAAAGAGCCCTGCACCCCCACCCACGTGACCTCACTTTTGCCTGGTGTGGAGAGTGAGGTGTCTTGTGTGCACTGAAAAGTGTGTACGTGGTAGACAGTGGAACCCCATTCCTTTAGCTCTGTTCAGATGACCCAGGAGCCCAGCCTTGCATTGCTATACTCTCTGTATTCAACAGAAGGTAGATACAGGGCTGGCAAGATGACCCAGCAGGTAAAAGCTCTTGCTGCCAAGCTTAAGGGCCTAAGATTGATCCTCTGGGTCTTCCATGGTGGGAGGAGTGAACTGATTCCCTCAAGTTTTCCTCTGGCATACACATGTGCTGTGTGCACACAACCAATCAATCAATGTAAAAAAATATAATAGATGCATCTTTTTAAAGGATACACCTAGGTATTTTAAATGCAATATACTTCAGTTTGGTTTGGTTTGCTTTAGTTTTATGGCAGGGTCTGGCTGTATAGCCCAGGCTAGAGACTCACAGTCCAGGCTAGCCTCACATTTAGGATCCTCCTGTCTCAACTTCAGATGTTCTGAAATATTAGATATGTCCCATCTCACCCAACTATGTATTGTCTCAATTTAAAGACACTAGCTAATATGCCAGGTGTAGTGGTGTGCACTTGTGGTCCCAGTGCTAGAGAGAGAGAGAAAAGGGGATCTCTAGAGCCTACTGGCCAGACAGTCTAGCCTAAAACGTGAGTTTCAGGCCAACGAGAGGCCCTGTCTCAAAGGAATAGACAACTTAACTGACAAGGACACAAAAGTTGTCCTTTGGTTTTCACACATAAGCATACACACACATATGCACGCACATCCACAAACTTGTACACACGTGTTTACACTCAAACACACACACATTCACAGACACGTGCATACATGTGTACAAACACATGCATGTATACACACACCTTCCCACACAGTATGTACACATACATGCACATACACACACACATGAAAATAAAAGTGTTAGACAATCATTTGTAATGTAAACAGATCTTGAGCAAACCCTGTACTCTCACACCTGGAATATATCGTTATCTCTAAAGTCCACCACGTCCTGTTTAGGATCCAAGTTCCATGTGAAAATACCAGACAGGGTTTCTATGATAACAAACATCACTTCTCATACTCAAAGTAGAAAAATATAGCGTCACTGACGTTTCAATGTTTCATTTTTAAGGAAACAATCAGTGTCTTAAACTGCACTTCCCCAAAATAGCCTTGTTGTATTGTGACAGAAAAGAGAATTGAACCCACTCCATTGTATTATAATTTGCAGCATCTTGAGAGCAAGCGTGGGAAGCCTAAGGAATTCGCTGTTTTATTATAACTTGTTTTAGGAAATGTGTTTTGAGTGTTGGTTCTTTCTAGTACATTGTGGATACAAAAGAGCATTGCTACAAACATCTGAAAAGCTTGGAGGGCTGAACAGTGGAGAAGCTATCTGACCCAGAGGAAGTCATCTCCCTATGGCTCTTGAGCTAGATGGTTTCAAGGCAGAAGGAGAAAGCAAGAGTAAGAAGAAAGAGCAAGGAGCCAACAAGGGATGGATGGGACAAAACTAGCTACCATTAGGACATCTTCCCGAGACAGGGGTTCCTCACTGTAGCCCCCCACCACATACACACACACACACACACTGTAGAAGAGTTTGAGTTGCTGGTGTGTGCACATGGAAGGTGGGGCAAAACAAAGGGCAGTAGGATTCACCTTATGTTACCCTTCAACATTCCATTGGCTTCTAAGCAACTGTTACCTGAAGCCATCCATCTTCTTGAGGACTGTCAGCAACTTTCTGACATGTGTTCATTGCATATTCATTTCTTTAATAAATACATATCGATTGCCACTGCTGTGTTTGGCAGCTGTTTGGGCTGAAAATGGGGTTGGCAGCTAAGAAAGAAAGCTGAGGAATCAGTATGCAGTTTCAAACAGGGAATGAGGGATGGGTATCAGTGGCTCTCTGGGTGAAATAAGAGATACCCACGGCCTAGAGGACATGTAGATCGTGTTGGGAGCTGTCCACAGGAGTGACAGTGGTAACCCATCTTTGTAGAGAGAAACTCTTCTTTGGGCTCAATTTGTCCAAATTGGGCTGCAAGGGTTGAGTTAGCTGGAAAAGCCCTAATATGAGGCAGAGTTAAACCAGTCTGGAAATTCTAGTCTCTATACCCCACTTTCTAGCAGACAGGGATGCTCAGCATGGAGCCCCTTTTCCCTGTTGCACTGGCATCCCACCTCCAGGGATGGAGATGGAGAAATATTGCTGAGAATCCTGTGGGCATCCTGCTTCTAGAGAAGTAGAGCTTTGATAGGCTCTCACTTCTTCCATAGCTGAGATCAGGACTGTAGGAAGAGCCCTAGGTACCCCGGGGACCATTCAGAAGGCTTATCAGTCTTCCCACTGCTTAGAGCAGAGCTGGTATTCCACAGTGAACTCATGACTCAAGAGACTGTGTTAGTTTTCTGTTGTTGTAATAAAATACAATGACCAAGGCAGCTTTATAGAAGGAACTGGTTTTTGGGCTTGTAGTTCCAGAGGACTAAGAATCCATTATGGTGAAAAGGCATGGCAGCAGGCAGGTATGGTGGTCAAAACAAGAAGCTAAGAGCTCACAGCCTCAATGATAATCACAAAGCAAAGAAAGTGAACTGGAAGTAGAATGAGCTTTTAGAACTCTCCAAACCCATTACCAGTGTCATCTCCAGCAAGACTGCACCTCCTAAACCTTCCCAAACAGTGCCACCAATTGTACTCCAAGAATCCAAACAGCAGGACCTATGGGGGACATTCCCATTCAAACCTCTGCACACAGGATGTGTGTCCTATTCATTCATATAACCAGTTCTTCCCCAGCCCATGTTGAAGGCAGGATAGAGCTTTGTATAGAGTGATAGAACCTGGATCAGAATCCAGGACCCATTCTATTACACAAACCTTGGAATGCCATGAGCCTGTAGTCAAGACAAAATCACAAATTAACAAAACTCTTGATATTTATTTCTTGTCTTTTTACCAAAACCCTCATTGGTCCCACCTCCTCCATGCAGCCTTGGTCTCAGTGCAGCCTGTGGAAGCTGGGCAAATCAAAGAATTTGAGGATTCAATTCCCCATGGAACCAACCTGGCCTTCCATACTCAGCCTGGTACTCGTAAGCTGTGAGATTTCACTTTGAGTTTTTATTTTCTTAATGAAATGAGAATAATATAACTTCTTATGTTGTAGAATTAAACAAGAAGTTACATGTAAAATATCTGGTACATAGTAAAGGCAATGAATAAGAGCTGTTAATTACTGCTGCTAGAAAAAGAACTAACCTAAATGTAGGCAGTTCAAGGAAGAGTTTCTACAGAGCTCATTGAGCTCCTGGAGGAGACACGAGGGTGGTGTTCTCCTCTACCTACTCACAGGCCCTTTGCCAGCTGTCCTGGTGTGACATCAAGGCCTGTGGTGTCTTTGAGCTGGGCTATAGCTTTCTGCGGAGTGTGGGTTTTACCTTATCATCAGGACTTGTTCTCAGCCTGACCCCTGGATGCCCTGTTAGCAGATAGAACTCCTGATTCACTTCCTTCTCGCAATCTACCGCATAAACAAGCTGGAGCTCCAAGATATAAATAATTCTAACTCTAACACCAAACAGACCTAGCCACACTTTGCTGCTGCTGTAGTCTCAGAGTCGGGAGGGTGTACGTGTGGGGGACTGGAAGGCTTGGGAGGGAGGGGGAGACGCCAGATGGTAACAGAGATTGTGAGGAGTGAAGGGAAGGAATGCTGGGCAAATATTAAGGAGCATTCCACCACAGCCTTCGACAATAGAAGCTATTTCTGAGTGTCTCTCCCACCCACTGTGGGACACACATAGACACAAATGACGAAGGCGCTCGATGTGTAAAACTAAGTCACAATCAAGTGTCACTTAGATGGGAAGCTGGTGACATGGTGTCATTTAGAAGATGAGGATGAGTGGGGAAAGAAAATAAAGGAAGAAGGAAGGAGGGGAGGGAGAGAAGAAGGGGGAAAGGAGGGGAAAGGGAAGGAGGGACAGAGAGTGGGAGGGAAGACCCACAGGCTCAAGCACCCGGGGACCATCCAACTGATTCAGGAAATCCTCGTGTCAGACAAAGTGCTGTTTCCCCCCAGCATACACTGTATAGCCATGTTTTCTAAACAAGGAGTGACCTTAGTACCCTCAATACAACAAATGACAACTCCACTTAAGCTAAGTAAGAATCAGAAATGAGTTCTTACCACAACAGGTCAAAAGATGTACTTCCCTCCATACAAAATCAGTTTATTAATTGACTTGGCTTTCTCATAGGGATAAGATCTTTTGAGGATGTGCTTTCTTACCAAAGTTCTCATGTTCAGGCACAAGACTGTCAAGTTCAAGAAGTGTGAGTTAGGCTTTATTTATTTACTTTTGGAAGCTTTCTCAGCCTGCACAAACATCTCTTCCTGCTCATCAGTTATTGATCAAGACATTGCTATCGGCTTCTGTCTGAGACAAGTTTGCAACCATGGAGCACATATTTCAGCCAATGGAGTGTTTTAAAATGAAGAGAAGCCGTGCTCCAGGCAGCAGGGCAGATCCTGCCAGGTTTAGATCTCTCATAATACAAAGTACATAGACTTTTAGCTCATCTCCAGATGCCTTCACAGGCAGAGGCTATGGAAACAGACTATCCAATCAAGAAGGACCCTTGCTTACTACACTATCTCCCCTTCCAAAAAAAATACCTCACACAAAGCCACACTGTTCAGCTGACCAAACTTAGGAGCGAACTATGGCCAAAGGCTGACGCGCCACTTGAAGGCAGTGGGTCAAATGAGAAGTGGAAAATCTGAGTTATCCGCATCACTGGGGCTTCAGAGACAACCAAGCAGAAAGTCGGGAGCTGTGGCTTTCTTTGCTGGCATCCCCACTAAGCCCACACTTTGTGGGCCCAATGGGGGGGAGAGGGTGAAGAGGCAGTGCATTCTGCCACAAATCCTGTCCCTTTGTTCATTTGGCAACGCACATCAAAGTTGCATGACTTTTCAATGAGATGATTAAGTGCTTTGAGGTCACAAAGACCTACATCCCTACAGTGTATACCCTCTCGCTATGCTTTCTATAGCTCCACATCCTCACCCGAGACACCGTGAGACCTCTCACCTCTTTCCACCTGGGGACCTTAGGAAGATTAATTAGGTAGATCTGTAATATACTTGGCTCTCCTTGGAGAAAAATTCTACATAAATGCGAAGTATTATTATTTCTAAGCAGGGTGATGCTTATTAGGTCCTTGTAGGATCATTAAGCAAATAAATTATCATCCCTTTGGAGAAATTATCTCCTGGCTTGCCTAATTCTTAAGTCTATAGACTAGACAATACTCTCAAGTCCTCTGTCTCTCTTTTTCCGTGTGTGTGTGTGTGTG
>LOEQ01000212.1:7208-28209 GCA_001685075.1 Bramus lutescens | reverse complement strand
AGAGAGAGAGAGAGAGAGAGAGAGAGAGAGAGAGAGAGAGAGAGAAAGGAGGGATGTACTCATTTCTACATGGGCATATGAGGCTAGGGCCAGATGCTAACACTCCTCCTCTATCTATCACTCTATATCGATACAGGGTTTCATGTTAAACCTAGAGCTCACCAATTGGCTAGACTAACTAGCCAGTTAGCTATAAAGATGGCCTCTCTACCTCCCCTCACAGACTCACATGGCCACGCCAGCTTTTTATGACATGGGTGCTGGGGATCTGAACTCAGGTCCTCATGCCTGCATAGCAGGTTTCCTACCCACAGAGCCAGCACCCTCAAATTTTTTAAAAGAATTTTTAAAGGGCAGGGTATGTCAGTACACACCTTTAATTCCAGCACTCAAGAGGTAGAGGTAGGTGAATCTCTGTGACTCTGAAGCCAGTCTGGTCTAAGCAGTGAGCTCCAGGTCAATCAGAGCTATGCAGTAGCCCCTTCTGAAAACTAAACAAAAACATGTTTTTCAAGGGAGGAACTTGTGAATTAGTAAAGGACACTAGAGTGAAGTTCTCGTTTGAAGCATAGCTCTGAAAGCTTGATCTATAAGGACTTAGTTACCAAAAAAAAAAAATACCTCCTGCTCTGTGATTTCAACAAATGCCCTTGACTCATGTGTGTGGTAATCGTATGCTAAAGACAGCACTGCATGGCTGAGTCTGTTCCTTCTGTGGCCTTTTGCCCCTGTGGTTGCTGGATCCTTTGATTAAATCACACTGTAGTTAAGTAACTATTCAGAAGTCACAGGGTCGTCCTTCCCAACATACTTGTGGCCATATTTTTACAAATTGATAATGTAAGTTATGAGTGGAAAATTTTAAATCCAAACTCCAGTCCACAGAAATTTCAGAAAAACTCAAACCAGCATTATGTTTAATTTTGCCTCATTTTCCACTTCGTGTCAAAAATTCCTTATTTGGGGTTTGAAACAGCATTAGTCTTCAGATAAAACCAACTGGCATGCCCTGTGGGTCATTTGATACCCGGACATGAGGACATCTGAGTTGTCGTCACTACACATAGATGGGGAACTATCTGTTCTTTCTCAATTCTCTTTCTTTAGGAGAGGGACACATAAATATTATAATAAGAATGAGGGAAGAAAACTAAAATATCCTGAGAATTTACACATTCTTTTATTGTGTGTGTGTGTGTGTGTGTGTGCTTGTGGTGTTGGGGAGTGTACACACAACAGCCCACTTGTGGAGGTCAGAGGACAAACTGGGGGAATTGATTCTCCCCTGTCACCATGTAGATTTCAGTCATTGAACTTATCTCCTCGGACTTGGAGGCCAGAGCCTTTACCCACTGGGATATCTTCCTGAACCCTTGGGAACTCAGAGTGAATCATTATCCAGAGCTTTAGGAAGAAAACTCAGCTGTACCTCCACGGGTTCACGACGAGTGTTGCCAGCCTCCCAAAGTCACCAGGAGACACCCAAGAATCAAATTATGACCCATTAAACTCACTCCCAGGAAGATTCCATGTGGGTCAGTATGAAAGCAATGTGATGTCACATGCATACTCCTTCAGCACCCAGAGTGAGTCCAGGATGCTGATGGGAAGGATTACAAGCCACCATTGTGCTACACCAAAAGGCAGCCACAGAATAGAACTGAATGGTTGGCCCAGAAGGACTAAGGTGCTGGTCTCTAACAGCCTTAGCTTAGGAACCTTTTGACTAGATGATAGATTTAAAGCACCGGTGACCAGTCCTATCTCATGCTCCCCATGAGTTCTTAGGCAACTGTTGCAAGTTCTTGTTTGAAGGGAAGACTGCTTCTGAGATATTGAAACAAAACCTTCCATGACTGTGTATCTAGGACCAGACGAAAGAAAACAGCAAGGGAGAGGCCCGATGATTGTTTTGATTCTTTTTCTCTTGTATCTCAGCCTCTTGTCCCCACCCTGTAAGAGCATGCCTCCAGCATCTTCAGGGAGCCACCTAGGTGGTGTGACAAGCCTGTTTGTGGGTAGTGATGGGCGTGATGGAAAGACAGGGCAGGAACATCCTCTCTCTCTGCAACCACACACAGCCAAGGCCCCTCCCACCACTCACCTCCAGGCTGAAACCTTGAAGAGACATCAGAGGGAAGGAAGCATGTAAACAGCTTCTAAAAACACCCAGATGTTACCCTTTGCCCAGATGAACTTGGAGCCATGGTTTTCATCATACAGCTATGTTGCCTAGAACCCAAAGTAAAAGTCTTTGAGGGCAGGAAGGGCTTTTAACACACTTACTAGAATTGATGTTTCTCTAAGGGCAACTTCAGTTTTCAAAATTAAGGTTATTTTATTATTATACAAATGGAAAACTATACCAATGAATCTAAAAATTACTGTTTTATGCATTTCATTTTGATCTTTTCATTTGTTTCTTTGCTCTCTTCTTTCCTTTGTACTTTATTTCTTTTTTAAAATCCCTTTAAGAGCTCATATTTATTTTTATAAGACCAAGTACTGTGTTTCTAGCACAAACACAGGGTGTTTGGCAATGTATTGCATTAATCAGAATGCAGGGATGGTGAGAGCATCTTGCCCCCACAGACTTCTCCTGCGCCTTCCCCAGGGCCACCATCAGAAAAGATAACTAACGTGATAAGAGCGGCCAACTCCTCAGTCCCTGGGACAAATGGAGAAAATGTTAGGGCGGCATCCCTCTAATCTCCAATAAGCAGATTAAGCCTCCAAGCTCCAGTGGTAAAACCTGCTCTCCATTGTCACCGATTCAGCCACACTCGCGTGACCCACTGCCAGCGCTGATTAATCGTGAGTCCTGCTTCTCTGAAGCAAAGGGAGGGACTCATGCCTTCCCTTGGCACCTTTCATCTGTTCTGTAGGCGTAGAAGAAAGTAGAGAATATGGCCAGAATGCCTCAGTTCTGTGTTTGTCAGTGGGGTTAGGTCCTTCGAGGAACTTTCCAAGGTGAAAAGCTAACATCGCCTTCGTGGGCATCAAGGGTAAAGTCCTTAAGTCCTTAACCCTGCAACTTAATGAGAGAACAATTAAGGGCCTCTTTAAGCAGCTTAGATTTATCTTGTCAATATAAGTGATGGGAGGTTTCTTTGTGCACTTTAGAAAAGAGCTTGTGTGTGTGTGTGTGTGTGTGTGTGTGTGTGTGTTAATCTAAAGCATCACTTCATTATGTCACCATCCACACTGTCCCTTTATGATAGACAGGGTTCATCTATTCCCCTGCTCTAAACTTAATTACTTTGCAATTAATTCTTTGTTGAAAATAGCAAGGCTCCTAAACTTGGAACATCTCTTTGTGAGGAAAGCTGTTTATGGATAGAGGTCAAGCGGACGTGTTGGAATATTCCACAGTACTGCCACAGATATTCTGAATGAGAGTGTCAAGAGAGGAAAGGGCTTGCTCCAAACAAGGTGGCCATGGAAGTAAAAGGCTTCTTTCCAAGCAGACTGAGTTCAGGTTGGCCTCCAAGAATGAATCTTAGGAGCTGGTGATATTGCTCAGTGGATAGAGCGCTTGTCTAGTAAGCGCAAGGCCCTGAGTTCCAGCCCCAGCACTCTATAAGCGGACCAGGGAGCTGGTCATGGTGGCACATGCCTTTAATTCCAGCACTCAGAATGCAGAGGAAGATGGATTTTTATGAGTTTGAGGCCAGTTGGATCTATATAGTGAGACCCTGTCTCAAAAAAAGAAACAAAAAAAACCACAATGAAGAGGGCATGGTGTTTGGTGGCTGTACCCCCAAGCTCTTAGGAAGAGGATCAGAAGTTCAAGCTCATTTTCTTAGTTTGCTTTCTATTGCTTTTTTAAACACCATGACCAAAAGCAACTTGGAGGGGAAAGGGTTTATTTCAGCTTGCCACTCTCTGGTCACACTCTGTCACTGATGGAGGTCAGAGCAGGAACTAAACAAGAAACCACTGAGGGATGAGGTGATGTGTTTGGCTTGTTACCCATTGCTCATTCAGCCTCCTGTCTTATATACCCCAAGACCACCTGCCCAGGGGTGGAATTATCCACAATAGACTGGGCTCTTCCACATCAACATCAATCAAGAAAATGCCCCCACAGGCTTATTAACTACAGGCTAACTGATGGGGTATTTTCTCAGTTGAGGGTCCCTATTCCCAGATGACTCTAGCTTAGGTAGAGTTGACAAAACTAACCAGTACAGTTCGAGGCCAGTTAGGGACCCATAAGATCACCCACCCCTCCACCCCAGTCATCTCAAAAGGAAAATAAAAAATCTTTATTACAGTATCATAGAAAAGTTTCATTTCCATCATATAAGAACTAACGTGCTTTAGGCCTTAGTATGTGCGTAACAATCACACGTGCATGAATTGTCAGTGAATCTGAATAAATTCTTGATAAAGACAGTTAACAGTAATGCTACCCTGTACGTAATCTATTTTCTTCTGAACTTATGCACATAGCCAGTTTCCCCCCTTCCTGGTCCTTGTTGAGTGGCTTCTATGCATAAGATCACTGAATCCAGGTCACATCTTTATAAGGAGGGCACCCTTAGTATTACAGCTGCTTAAGGCTTTGAGACCAGAAGGGCCTTGTCCAGTGGGGCATAGCTGGTAAGTGTTGTGCCAGCTGAATATTGGTTGTCTGTGATGGTTTAGGCTGGAACCCTAAGTCGCGGTCCACAAGCCCTGTCCCTTACCCTCGTCAGTCTTTGAAGATGCTTTCCTGAGACTAGCCTGCACAGGATTTGACCACTTAATGCTTCTCGGGAGTGATCTAGGAAACACAGATATGACCTTTCTGTGTAGCTGACGTCATCCAAGAGAGTCCCCTGGCCTTCAAAGTGCCCGGGACTGATAGTGCATCGGTTGGTGACCTTGAAGCCCTTTGCAGGGTGGCCTCATCAGTCTTCCTGTCAGACCTGGAGGTCAGCACTGAGCACATCAGCCACACAGAAGGATGGGGCACCTATCAAAGCGTCCTGAGTGTACAAGGACAGGACCAAAGTGAAGCCATGTGCCGAGCCAGGGTCAACCAACCACAGGAAGTGTGTGACAGAGAGGCGGGCTGCCGGAGTGAGTGAGGAAATGGGTAATGAGCATGCAACCTCTTTACCTTCAAGGAATGGAAGGGAAGCACACTAGAAGGTTCTCAACATTTTACCTGCTTTCCTCAAACATTTAAGAACCTGGGTCTCAGGCAGAGGTTTCTCTGTGGGCCTCTGTGAGATATAATCACACTTTGTGAACTTGTCCTGATTAGTTCTTCAGCCCTCACCAGTTCAGGTCAGTTCTTGCTCATGCCTCATGTCAGAGCTACATGTTTATTGAAAGCACTTTAATTTTTTTCTAATTCTCTCTCTCTCTTTCTCTCTCTCTCTCTCTCTCTCTCTCTCTCTCTCTCTNGAGAGAGAGAGAGAGAGAGAGAGAGAGAGAGAAAACACCTCTACAAACAGTAAGCCAGCTATGTTTCCTCATTGAAGTGTCTGAAAGCAGCAAGGACTTTTGGCCTCCTGTCTTTGTATTTATGTCTTAAACTAATGGTGTAATTTGAACCTTGACTCATTGAGCTTAACTCTCAGAGTATGGGACTCTAAAGTCCTAAGCAGAAGTTAGTTTTCTTAGTTGTTGGCTTATCATTTGAAATAATGCTTTTATTTAGGTCTTCTTCAAATTCTTGAGTGATTCTGTAAGTCAATAGTAACTACAAAGGTCTAGCTATTCTGTGAAATAAACCAAAAAATGTAAATGACTATCAAATTACTCAGGAAAAATCGAAGACATGGTGGGTTCATAAAGCCTTAGCTGTTTAAATCAAAGTCTCAATTAAATTGCTCAGCCATTTGTGAACAAATTCATCAGAACAAAGCAGATACCGAGAAAAGTATTTAAATCCTCAAACAATGAAAGAAGATTAAGGTATCCAAGATAACTGAAACCAATATTCCATTGTGAAAACAGGGAAATACTCTGTTTTACTTAGAGTCTGCTGTCACTGCTGCTGCTATGGCAGTGGTATCTCTGGCATGTGGAAGGAGTGGAGAATTCGGGTGTCTGCTGAGACTCAGAAGTGGCCACCTGACTGTAAGCTGGAGTATTGGCAGCCATGATATCCTTTTATGCACATAATAAAACACCCCACATTTGTGTAATATTTTATACTTCGCCAAACACTTTTGGGTGTATTACTTCACTTAACCTGTTCAAGATTGCTGAGAACAAAGAAAGAAACTAAAGTTCAAAGGAGGAAGAGGAGTTGCCCAAATTTACACATGGACTACATCAAAGGTCTATATCCCCATTTCCCACACCGTATGCTGCAGCCAGACCGTAGCCATCTCTATTTAAAACAGACCTGGTCTGCTCCTTTGTCTGCTCTAGAACAATTTACCTGATTTCCAAATGATAACCTAAGCAATTTACTTGACAAACTACAGTACTCTTTATTTAAAAACAGTCAAAACAAAAATGTAAAGTTGCTAGAATTAGCCAAGTCAAGCCTTCATGTCTGAGATGGAGTAAGAGGGTCTAAGAAGGCTAACCGACTATTTAAGGGTTGATAGCAAGTTGGAGAACAGTTGGGAACAAATATGGGCACCTCACTCCTGGCTCCTGCAGGTGCTTTTAGCTTTTGCTTCTCTTGATACCTCTACTAAGCATTCTGGGGGATACATCCTGTAAGCCTGTTGAATTCATAGGCATCAAACTCCTCAGAAATATGACTTTCTATAATAGCAATTATTGGAAGACCAAAGTTGTTGTCTTCATGGTTCATCATAGAGTCATGACTTTGATGTTTGTTCTCTGCTGATTTGTTGATTTGTTAACTAATTGTCCCTTACTTTAAGTTCTGTCTTCCTAAGACGGGGGGGGGGCGCTCAGATAAATAACCTCTGTAAGATCTCATGTATTTCCTTGAGATAAAGATACACATAACACTAAAGAGACCTTTAGTCCTTGTTTGCATTTCATTCTATTTGTATTCATGAGACTTGTCTAATAAATGGCTATGATGGTGTATGTTTGTTTTGCTAGAAATTTCCTTTTATTGAAATATATTCTGATCACAATTTCACAGACATTTCATGATTCTATCTCCTCGAAGATCCCCACCATCTCCCTACCCACCATACCTTCTTTCTCTCTCTATAGAAAAGAAACAGGCAAAAAAATTTTAAAGAATTTTTAAAAAATTGAAAACCAAACAAAACAGAAAAAGCCCAAGAAATACACACAGAGAGGCACACATACACACAAGTAAAAACCATAAAAACAAAATCAGAAACTATAATATTCAAGCAAAAAGGCTTTTAAAATGCCCAAGCAAAGTAATATGAGATATAAAGTCTCCAAAAAGGCCACTGAGTTTGTTTTGTGATGGCCATCTACTGCTGGGCACGTGTCTACCCCCCAAGTACAGTTTGTATATGCAGTGAGACTCCATTGGTGAAAATTAAGTTTTTCTTTGTAATCACTTGTGGATAGGAGATAGCTTCGTGGTTTGGGACGGGAGCTTGTGTCCATATCCCCCCCTTGTTTCTGGGAACCCATCTGACTTAGATCTGTAGAAAGTCCTGTACATGCTGCTGCAGTCTCTGAGTTCCTATGTGTGTCAGTCCTGTTGTGTCTGGAACACCCTGTTTCCCTCAGGTTGTATTGAGAGGCAAGAACACCAGAAGCTTTTAGTTAGGGGAATCCTTGTATCTCTGAAGTTTTAGAAATGAAATGTAGTGCCGATGGCATTTTTCATGCACATACATGGTTATTATAATAATGTTTTGGGGTCTGTGAACAGAATTGATTTACAAATGCCTTATGATGATCCTTTATTATACCAAGTTAAGTAAATATCATTATAAAAATAAAGAACTTAATATCTTATATAATTGAGTCTTAATTTGCATTTATTTGAATGCCAATTAAGCATTTATGATCCTCATCAACCCTAGGATATTTCCAAAGCTTTTAACTTTCAAATGTTACTTCCTCCATTCATTAGCCTCAGTGAGTTTTTTGTCTAATTTAGTTCTTTCTAAAATACAAAATGATAAATTAGAAGGGTTTTCACTGTGAAGTTACAAAAATATAACATTGGTTAGAATGTACTTTATGTGATTTTACCCCCATATAAGTGATACTGACTCTCTAGTTTGTAGGACAGGAGTGGCCTGGCCCAAGTAGTGATGGAATTGTCTGTGCCTATCCACTCAACTTACTGTAACTCTTGCTACACATATAAGAATAGCCCTTGGGCTCCACTGACCCACAAACACTCTTTGAAGTCCATTACATTGCAAACATTAAACTATAAACTTTAATTCGATTTTGTGCCTTTGTTCCATTATTGGCAGCACCCTGGTGTGGTCAATACTGAAACATAATACAAAGTAATGCATTTGATAATTTCTGAAGACGTTTTGAATGCAAGTTAAAGGTTGAAAGTAAATTTTAGATCCACTTTCAATTTATAAATCGAATGGCTGTGTGAAAGAGTGATCCTACCTAACATTTTTCATTGGCCTGAACTTACTCAGAGCCCGCATATACAGAACCATCCACGATGAACCTTCATGGCCTTAGATTGCTTGCATGTACCTTTTATTTTCTTTGCTTTAGAAAATAGGCTGATGATTCCTACAGCCCCACAGCAGTGTGTGTGTGTGTGTGTGTGTGTGTGTGTGTGTGTGTCTGTGTCTGTGTGTCCATGTATCTGTATGTATATGTGTATGTGTCTGTTTGTGTGAGAGTAACTTGATGGTTGTGGAGAAGGTGCCGAGAAATGCAGTTTAATTGTAGTAAAGTAGAGTCATGAGACTCAGGTTTCATGAGGAACTGATTAGATAAACTTGAACTAAATTAAATAGTTTGGGTTTGGGATGAGTATAGAGCAAGGGAGGGTGCAGTGTTTCTCATGGAAGTTCCTCCCTACTTTAATCAAGAAGGACAACAACTCAAAACAAAAAACAATACAATCTGTCTTTGTGCAATACTACAGGATAATAACAATGACTTGGAAAACTAAAAAGTCATCATAATATGTAGTCAGAAAATCATTATTTCCTCTTTTTTCATTTTTATTAGTTCCTTAAAAAATTCATACAATGTATTACAGTAACATTCTTCCCCCAACTCCTCCCACATCTACTCCCCTCTTTCCTACCCACTCAGTCTTATTCCTCCCTTTCCACAATGACCTCTTCGAAGGAGAACATGTGACATTGCTGTCCCCATTTAGGGTTGAGAATGCCACAGTCTCTTATTCTCTGCACCTTGACCAGTTGTGAGTCTCCATGTTATCACTACCTGCTGCCAAAATAAGCTTTTCTAATGAAGGCTGAGAGAAGCACTAATTCTGGGGCATAATGATAGTCATTGAGAATCACCTTGATACTGTGCCCATTTAGCAGATTAATAATAGTGTATTCTCTCCTAGGGCCTAGGGCCTGTCTAGCTCAGGTGTTTTCCCCCAAATAAGTGCCAGGTATGGGTTTCATCTTGTAGAGTGGTCTTTAAATCCAGCCAGAAAGTGGTTGGTTGCTCCCATGATGTCCATGACACTATTGCACCAATGAGCATGCCTCGCCAGACTGGTGATTATTATAGCTTTCAGAGTTCATAGCTAGGTAAGACTGATAATTATTTTTCTCCTCTGGTACCACACAAAGCAGTTTCCAGAACACTGAAAAGTAACCAGCAAGGATAAAGCTTCTAAGTTAGTATCAGCTTAAGCGCTCCATGTTCACTCTGTAGGGTACCAAGAGCATTGACAATAATCTGTAATATCTGGGGTCCATGCTACCTCACTGTCCATCAACTCCAATAACCCATTCCCAGCACTGGGCTTTTTGTTTGTTAGCCTGCATTGTCTAATAGAGTCCTTGTCATTCCATTGTAGGATAACTCCATTTAACCTTGGTCCCCCTCTATATATGTATATATTTGTGTGTATGTATATATGTATGTATGTGCATACATGTATATATACATATATATTTGTATATTTTAGGATGTGAGAAAAGTATAATTTTGTTGTAGATATCACAGTTCCCCCATGAACTTCAAAAAGATTTGGCAATCTTTATTTATGTCATATAATAGAGCAGATATATAAGACATAAAATACAGTAAAAGTGTTAGTTTAGCATTCTGTAATTTAAAATATCATAGACATTTAGAATAGGTGCTTTATTAATTTCTAAGATGTGTATTAGGATAGTCTGATATAAGCTATGCTTCTTAATATTGCTTTAACATATGAAGCAGATATCTTTTCAGTGCCTCCACTAGGCCACTGAAAAAAGATCCGCTGAAAATTCCCAGTATCCATAAAACTGCTCTGAGAGCTCCTTCAAGGCGATGTTTGCTGTCACTCTTCTGAAAACTCACCCTTTCTCCTGTAAATCCACCTTCACTGTTTCTCTGCCTGTAAATCGGAGTCTTGTGGACGCTACCATGGCCGTCATTGCCCAATCAGCTACTGCTTGTTCAGTTCTGTTTATTTTCCATCCACATTGGCCTCCAGCATTACTGTACTACAATGCTCGGTTGTGACTTTATCTCTGTTGATCATTCCCTCTGTAGATTGTCATTTCTGTAAAATGTCATGTGGGCTTATCTTTATTTTTTATTAAAAATTTCCACCTCCTCCCCTCCTCCCATTTCCCTNCCCCTCCCCCTCACTCTCCAATCCAGAAATCAATCCGGGTTCCTTGCCCTGTGGACAGTCCAAGGTCCTCCCCCTCCATCCAGTTCTAAGAAGGTGAGCATCCAACCATCTCTGGCCTTTGAAGGCAACTTTCATTCATCCAACAAATATTCAAGAACTGTTTTCCAATCAGTAACTATATGCTGGGCACTGGGACTTAGGATCCACAGATAAAAGATGTGGTCCTTGTACTTAACTAGGAAGAGTGGCATTCTACAACCTCTAGGAGAGAAAATGGTGAGGGTGGGAGTGGATACAGATAAAGAGCACACCATGGTTTAGAAAAGTTATCTCTTTTCTATGGATGGATGTGGGCCTACACCAGGCCACAGGAATTAGGGAATGAAACACGGTCCTACCCTCCATTCCCTGATGCTCTTGGGCTGTGTCTAAGCTGCGCAACAGGACAGATCAAGTCAGCATGTGATCAGACAACGTGGCTAAGACGAATAACATGTCCTGGGTGTAAAGACGCGGACAAAGCCTTATACCGAATCCTGAAGGATCCATGAGAACTAGCCCAGTCAAGAAAAAAGGGAAAAAAAACAGATATGAAGAGAATCCTTGGCAGAAGAAACAGGAGACCACTAAAAAATCAGCGGTCCCTACAGACATAGAACATTTGTGGAAACTGCCCTGACTGAGAGGCCAGCTGCTTTTCTTCTTCGAGTGAGTTCCTTGCGGCTTCAGATACAGCTTCACGGTGAAGGAGCATTTACTGGGACACCACAGTGAAAAGCCTGAACTTTTCCTTGCTTTGTGAACTGAAATGTCTCTTCTCTCACACACGCTAGAACTAGATGTAAGTTACACTCAGTCCCCAAGACCTCGAGCAGTGAGTTTAACCCCTATGTTCTGTCAGGGAGAAAGGCAAGCGCTCTTTGAAACATCCTCATCTTACCTCTGCCCTAAAGAGGCCATGGATTGGAGGCATGGTTAGTCTCAGAGGCCACCTCCCTGCTCTTCCACTGGGACAGTTTCACTTCCCCTTTAAAGTCACTGCTGGAAGGATGCTCTATAAGATCCCTCAGAGTAGCAGTAGTTGTGGCAGAGGGGAGTCATAAGGATGGAGGGTTGGACTAACAAGATGACTCAGTGAGTTAGGGCTGGATATACCTACCCGCAGGTCAGCAGTGCATGGCTTAAATACTGTCTACATGCTGGGCAAGGGATCCCACATAGCCTCCCTTCCTGAAGCTTGCTGGATGCGTGGATGCTCTAGGAAGAAAGAGGAAAGAGTGCCGGATGCAGGGTTTAAGCATGGTGTATGCAATAATCACTTGAAGGACCAAAGAGATGTCCCAGGAGTTAACAGCACTTACTGCTCTTACAGAGGACCAGAGTTCAGCTCCAAGCCACCATATCAGACAGCTCACAACCACTTACAACCACTCACAACCACCTATAACACCAGCTCCAAAGGATGCAACACCCTCCTCTGGCTTCCTCAGATAGCTGTACACACACACACACACACACACACACAGAGTAATTATTTTTTTAGAAATCGCTTGAACATGCTTAATGACTGGTTCTACAATACAAGGCATCACCAGGTGGTGACAGCAGCACTGGGCTCTTTAAATGATACCCAGGTATTTCTACTGCAATGAAGTACTCCACATCTTACTCTGTAGACCTATCTCCCCAAGTTTGGGGTGCCCCCACGGGAACTTATTTGTCATTACTGTACAGCAACTTCACAAGTAGGAGCATTGCCAGCTGATGGCAGGGTAAACTCCATGTTTCTATCCTGGAGGAGCCGTGAATGAGATACCATGGAATATGAATGGAGTTTCCCCCAGGCACCCTATAAATTTATTATAAAGAGCTGGATTTTGAAATAACAAAAATAACTTAGAAAATTTGAGGAGAGTATAAAAAATTAGATGTGGATCTCTCTCCAGGGTCATGCTTGTACAGATTCTACGGAGCAGTGAGCCTGATTTCAGGGACTCAAGAGCACCCCTGTTTTATCCAGATGGGAAAATGTGTTGTGAGTGAATCACCTTTCCCAGAAGGGAAAGTACAGACAGATCTGTAGGTTGAAGCAATAAGAACAGCAGAGTTCCTCACTGTGTGAATGTTTGTGTATGTGTTCGTGTATGTGCACATATGTGCACAGGAACCTTAGGTACACATGCTTCTGGAGGTCAAAGGTGAGCATCAAGCGTTTTTGCTCAATTACTCTCCACCTTATTTTTTAAGACAGAGTATTTCATGAATCCTGGAGCTCATACTGATTCAACTAGGCCCTAGCTGGTGAGCCTCAGGGATCATCCTGTCTCTGGCTGCCCAGTGCTGAGATTGACAAGTGTGCACCACCATGGCTGGCTTCTTGATGTGGGTGCTGGGGATCAAACTCAAGTCCTCGTGCTTGCATGACCAGGACTTCACCATGTGAGCCATCTCCACAGCCCTACGTTCACTTCCAATATCCACTCTGTAAAGAATCCTTAGAAAGGAATATAGTCAGAGATGGTGGCATATTCCTGTAATACCAGCACTGGGGAGGCAAAGGCAGGAGGATCACCCTAAATTCCAGGATAGCCTGGTCTGAATGACATTTACAGGGCATCCAGGACAACAGACAAAGATCTAATCTCAATAAATCTAAAAGTATTTGTTAATAAGAAGGTCACGTTCAGATTTCGCATGGTGTGCAGATGTGATGACGAAAGGCTCCATCCATGCCATGGGTAGGAAGTATGGGAAACTGGAAACCACAGACTACGGATTTTGAAACAATGCATTGAGGTGTCTAACTCTGTCTGTGTTGCTTGCTTGCTTACTTTCTTGCTTGCTTTCTCTTTTTTCCTTTTGGTTTTTCAAGACTGGGTTTTTCTGTGTAACAGCCCTAACTGTTCTGGAACTAGCTCTTGTAGACCAGGCTGGCTTTGAATTCACAGGGATCTGCCTGCTTCTGCCTCTCTAGTGCTGGGATTAAAGGCATGACCACCACCACCTGACTGTTGTCTGTGTTTCTAATTCCCTATAAAGAATGGTCCTAAGCAGAGGCATAATTCCTAATGCAAAATGCTGTAGAAAGCATCATGCCAGTACATATCACTGTTAATTCCCTGGAGAGGAAGTCTTCTGCCTTTTTAGCCTGGCAGCTGCTCCCAAGTTTCAGCCACCCTAGAAACTGGGAGATCCCCACTTTTCTTCTGGTACAAATCCTTTAGAGCACCAGGAACCCATTTTCCTGTGTCAGTCCCCCACCCCAGAAACAAGTCATATTTACCTATGGACTCAGATTAAAGAGAGAGTTGTCTCATGTTTCATCGATTCAAGTTGGAATCCAAGGAATCCAGATTCAATCCCTTGGGAGTGAAGTGCCCTCTCTGACCTCTCCATTTTAGGGGAGCCAGGTCTTACCTTTGCCCTCATTTCCCCTCAGTGTTTTCTTCTGCAGCAGAAATGTGTGTCATGATCTTGGACAGTGCACCTTCTAGAGTTTGGGCTCTGAGAATGGTCTATGGCTTCAAGTGAGAGAAACACAGAAACCAAGTATTTTGTAAAATCAGGCTGTGACGTAGTGTAAGCAGATGCTCCTCACAGTTCTAGAAAAGCCCAGGGGTAAGAGCCCATTAGACTGCTTAAGGCAGAGGGGGCTGGAACTGGGAGAAGGGCAGACAGAGTGGAAGGACAGGAAAACTGAAAGGAATCTGGGAAAACTGGCTTGAGGATGTCCCAGTCCGTAAAGTACAAGCATGCAGACTTGAGTTTGATTGCCAGCACCCACATAAGAAAGTATGGTGCAGTGTCACAGGCTTGTAATCCCAGTACTGGGGAGGTAGACACAGAAGGATCCCTAAGGCTCAATGGCCAGCTGGCTAGCTTCCTGGACTAATTCCCATCCTGTGTGAGACTGTTCTTCAAAGCCAAGCAAGGCCAGTGGGGTGGCTGAGTGAATAAGGATGCTTCCCTGACAACCTGAGTTCAACCCTAGGGACCCACATAGTGGAAAGAGTGAACTAACTCCTGCAAGCTATTCTCTTGCTTACACACATACACACGATGGCACTTACATGTGTGAGTACACTCACATGCTCATGCACACACAATAAATAAATAAAATTTAAAAGGCAGATATCGCCTAAGGAATGACACTGGAGACAAGCATACATACATATGTGAACACACCAGAACATAAACACATGTGTGTGAGCACACAGAGAGGGGGGGGAAGGGAGGGAAGGAGAGGGAGGGAGAGAAAGATAAAAAAAGAGAGAAAGAGAGAGAAGGGGAAGAAAGAGGGGGAAAGAGGCAGAGGGAGGAAGTGAGAGAAAGAGAAGGATGAGAAAGAGGGAGAGGGGGAGGGAGGAAGAAAAGAGAGGGAGAGAGAAATCTGAGAAAATGCTGGCTTCCCATTCTTAGCTGCTGGAATTACAGAGCTGTTATATAATCCAAGTCAGCAGCTTGTGGGGATTTGGCTAATAGTTAACTTAATTTCTCTGGAATGTCCTTTTTTCCTAAGCAGAAAGAAAGTAGAACTCTGGTCAATGAATCAAATGTTGGGAGGCCCAGCTGGGAGGACCTATTCCCACAGGACCCACCCGTGCATGATACTTCACTGTTGCACTTTGCTCTTCACTTGGATCTGGAGGCCAGGCTAGAATTGTTCCCATTAGATGAAGGAGGCTTGTCCTTACAATGTCGCCACAAGAAAACATGGCACTCTACCAAAGCTGACAATCCCACCTGTCTTATGTCTTACTGTCGTTATAAAACTATTATAAAATGATGCCTTACAGTAAGGCTCAGAGACTTGGTGTTGTATATAATAATAATCAGACTTTTATCAGCGCAGAAGTGATGGAGGAATTCTTTGCGTCTCAGCGGCTCATCTATAGCCCAGTGGTCACAGAAGCCATGCCTGGTGACACACCTGCTCTCTGAGGCCGGCTAGCTCTATAATTGAGGCTTCTGGCTGAGTCTCACATGTGCTGGTGAGTCACTTCTGCTTTCATTACTGTAGATAAAGTCCTGAAGGTTTGCCTGCTCTGTCCCTGTCACTTTTAAAGCTGTGTTTAGGGCAGCCTTTGGAACATGACATGGCGTGTGACCGTGGAGGGAAACATTCAAAGCAGGAAGGAAGCTGACTTAGCTGGAATGTTCCATGTGTCTGGGTTCGAAGCCTTCCAGCTTTACCAGTTCTGGTCTCTGGGATGACTTGTTTTCTGGGTTGTTACCATGGAAACTGAGGCATGGGTTTCATCTGTGTCAAGAGGGACAGAATCAGCGTCATCACTTAAAGATTATTGGGAGTTCTTAGGTCATGTGTTAGCAGCTTTGAAATACAAGTAGGAAAATCAAGATGTTTGCTGGGTGGGGGGGCACTGTGGTCACACATCCCCAAGTGACAGGGACATGCTCTCATTTCTGGATTTTTTTTTGGAGTTTTTCCCCCCTCCTGTGGTTTTATGCTTCTTTCACTGGGACATAACAAATTCCAGGACAAATCAAGCTATGTTCCTAAAAACGATCTTAGTTAACAAAGTCGTGATTAAAAAGATTAAGACGTCATTGCAAATAAAAATTTAAAGGAGGGGAAATTGTTGTAGGAGCCTGCTTGTTTGTTTGTTCATTTTCCAGCTGCCCAGTCTCCTGAAATAATCACACAGAAACCATATTATTTAAATCACTGCTTAGTCCAATAACTCTAGCTTCTTATTTGCTAACTCTTACATTTTAATTTAACCAATCTCCATTAATCTGTGCATCACCACAAGGTCATGGCCTACCAGCAAAGTTTCAGTGCATCTGTCCATGCCTGTGGCTCCATAGCCTCCACAGCTTCTCCCTAACTCTGGCCTTCTTCTTCCAGCATTCAGTTTAGTTTTCCCCATCTAGCTAAGTTCTGCCCTGGTATAGGTTCAAAGCAGTTTATTTATCCATTAATGGTAATCACAGCATACAGAGGGGAATCCCACATTAGGAAGTGAAGAGATTAAATATTTTTCATAAATAAAATTAAATGATCATTTCTTTAAATTTTATGTGTAAATGTGCACATGTGTACACTTAAGTCATGGTACAACTAGAGTTGGTTCTTACCTTCTACCAAATGCCTCCTGGGGATTGAACTCTGGTCTTGAGCTTTGCTTCATCTACCTTTATAAGCTGAGCCATCTCTTCTGCCCTTAGATGAATATTATGTGCAGGGTGTGTCTATAACTCCTTCCTAAGATACTGAAACCTGCTCTAGTAACACCTCCTTCTGTTGCTGAGCAAATTCCACTCATGCATTCATGACCCAGGCAGGAATCACTCACAATTCCTATGAGGGAGACTCACTTCTCAGTTTTCTGGGCAATCCTTTCTAACTAGAATTATCTTTCTATTATGAAAATTTAGGAGCTAGTGATATAGCTGAATTGGTAGAGTACTTTCTTGCTAGCACAAATCACTGGCTTCAGTCCTCAGGGGTGGTGGCACACACCTGTAATCCCTGCTTAAGAAGTAGAAACAGGAGAATAAGAAGTTCAAGGTCATCCTTGGCTGTATCGTGAGTTTGAGACAAGTATGGGCTAAATGAGACCCTGTTGAAAAGAATGTCATAAGCTGAGTGAGTAAATTATTTTCTCAGACTCAAGTCTGAGATTCCCAAAACCTACAAAACCAGGTGTGATGGAACACAAATATAATTCTAGGTCTGGGGAGACACAGAAAGGAGGCTCTCAGGGAGCATTGTTCTCTAGATAGTGTAACCATCAGTGAACTTGAGATTCAATGAGACCTTGTCTCACAAGATAAGGTAGAAAATAATAAAGCAGGATGCCTGGCATCGTGTAACCTACACACACACACACACACACACAGGCATGCACACAAATGTCAACAAGTCAACAGTAGGTGAACTATCATTCATCAATATCCAATCAGTTTTTGGTAAGGTTTTGATACACTGTGTCCTCCCCGGCCCCACCCCACCTGGCTAAAGCCAATCATGGTCATTATATTGTTTCATTCAGAACTTCAGTACATCCTGCCTGAACTGAAAGCTGCTCTCCTCCTCTCCTTTGTTTCTTTTCAAGGCCCCTCAGGAAGGCCTTGTGATTATCACTGTGTTTTTCCTTTGAAATCTGCACCATCCACAAATGGGCTTTCCTGCCCTGTGCATCTCTAGAGACCTGGTGTGCAGTGAGCTGGAATGTTGCAGGTTATCTCTCTACTGTTAGGAGACTTCACTCTGATAGATAGGATGCTTCCATTCCCAGGAGTCAAGAGCTAGCTATCTGACTGCATGTTCTAGGTCTCTGCTACCTTCATTCCAGAGCACCGCATAAAACAATGAGTTAAGCAGAGCTCATTTTTTACATGTAAATTCTGGTTAGGATAACTATTAGGCTGATTACACATCAATTTAGAATCTATACTATAGACCCTCATGAAAGTAGCTAGCTCTGTCACAGCCCTTTTCTTCACAGCATATAGAGTTCCATAGGAAAGGTCAGGAGTGCAATTAGCAGTTGCCATGGGAACTCATGGGTCTCACAAAGAGATACCTGCAATAATAAAAACAAAAGAAAACAAAACAATTTTGAATAAGTGTTCCTACTCATTATTTCATCGTATCCTCCCAAGAACCCTTTGAGGCAGGTGTTTCCATATTAATTTCTTTCTGATGATGAAAATTTTATTTATATGGCTTTGTTATAGAAAATTTGAAAAATATAGGAAAACAATGAAAAATTGGCCCACTGTTTCCTTCCACACATAACCACTCTTGCTAGTTTAGTGCATATATTTTCAAACGGTCTTTTTAATGTGCTTGTTCTTTTTTGACAAAGATTATTGTTTGGCATTTCCTGCTTCCCTTGTTTCTCTGATATTCATGTTTCAAGATGATAGAGTATTCCATGACAGACACACTTGACCTAAGTCATCCTCTGTGCTAACATTCGTGTGGCTACTGCCTGATGTATCACTAAATTAAATGATGATTTGATGAAAAGATTTGTGTATGTCATGAACCAAAGATTAATCGATATGGCTACATTTCTTTTACATTCATGTTTCTTGTCTTTTTTTCTTTAAGAAGACCTTGTTACATAGTTTAGGGTAGCCTCCAATCTGGGGCAGCCCTTCTGTCTTTCTCCCTAGTGCTGAGATTATTGGCACATGCCATCGTGATTGACTCAGAGTGGCAGAATTTTAGAATGAAAGAAAGTGATGTTTCCCCTCTTCAGTTAGGGATGAGGAAACTGAGGCATGTCGCAGTGAGATGTATTACAAAATCAAGCAATTAGCAAAGCTAGGAATTCCTGATTCAGAATCCCATGGAGGAAAGAGTTTACCCATCTACTCTGACAAATACAAATTCATGAAAAATAAGTGCTTTGGAGCTGGAGAAAGGAGCCAGCTGTTGTCTTAGTTACTTTTCTATGGCTGTGAAGAGACATCATGACCAACATAACTCATAAAATAAAGCATTTGATTTGGAGGCTCGTGGTTGCAGAAGGTTAGAGTCCATGACCGACATGACAGGTAGTATGGCAACAGGCAGGCAGGCAGCCATGGTGCTGGAGCAGGAGCTGAGCATTTCCATCTTGGCCAACAACCACAACACAGAGAGAGCTAATTGGGAATAACATGGGCTTCTGAAATCTCAAAGTCTGCTGCCAGTGACACATCTCCTCCATCAAGGCCCCACCTCCTAGTCCTTCTCAAACAGTTCTACCAACTGGGAATAAAGTGTTCAGACATATAAGCCTACAGCAGCACTCTCATTCAAAACACCACAGCTGCTGAAGGAGCCTGAGGTTCTGACGCAGGACCAAAGTCCATTCTCAGCACCCACATTGGGCAGCTCACAAATGCCTGCAACTGTAGTTCCTGGGGATTCAATACACTCTGCTGGCTTCCCTGATCACCTTCATGCTTGTACGCATGTACGCTCACATACATGTAAACAATTTTAAAAAATTAATGTTAAATACCCTCCTTCTTTATCTAAATTATTTTCCAGCAATGGTCAATCCAAACAGCCTGCCTAAAATCCTGTGATTAAACAGAGTGAAGGCTGCAAGCTGTTCACTTTATGATTGAATTCAATTTATGATTAAATTGTTGAAGTTTTCATATGGTCTGTTTTTTTCAACTTTCTTCTCCAAGTTCTTCAAGATAGTAACCACATTGACTTTTTTTTTTATCTGTTTGGAAGTTGTAGGTTTGCTTGTTCATTTTGTTTGCTTGTTTGTTTGTTTTTAAAAATATGATCTTTCTCTATCCTCAGACTAGCTAATTTTGGCCTTTTTAAATATTCTGTGTTCATTCCTTGGTTTTCAGTATACTCTTGAATACTGAAGCTCTCTCCTTTGTTGATGTTACTCCCCTGGATCCTGCTCTCTTCACTCTCATATATTCTGACCGTGGAGATATTTTCCTCCAGACTTAGAACCAATTTGCCTTGTTTCTACCTTGTCGGATTATCTCCATTCTAAGTAATTTGTGGCATAGCCAGCAATGGCCTGATCTCCAGTTCCTACCATCAGCAGCAGATGCTGGTGTGGGGATCACGTTTCTTCCATCTTCATCTGCCTTGGCATGGTATGCAGACCAGGGCCCATGCCTCATGACCTGGAGTTTAGCTTGCTTCTCCATATAATATATTGATATGTAGTATCTGGCTTTCTCCAGAATCTTTAGGTTATCCTTATCCAACCAGGTCTGATAGCTTGGTCTTGGGGATCGAAACTCTAGCCTCCTGCCGACAGCTTTCTAGGGAGTCAGCCACAAACAATTCATGTCTGTGCCTGCCCTTGAGTGTCAAAGAGAAATAGATTTAAGAGATTCCAGAACTCCTTAAAGTAAAGCATTTTCAGAAAATAAAAGAATCATAAGCTCTACTGTTGAATTAAAATGTGATATATATGGTAAAAATTCTCAATCACAGGAGATAGGGAGATGACTCAGTCTAAACAGCAGTTACCTGGCAAGGAAGAGAACCAAGTTCAGATCCCCAGAACCCAGAGCCCACGAAAGAAGTCAAGTGCAGAGCTGACAGATAGGTCATCAGGTAAATGCACTGGCTTCCAAGCCTGACAACCCAAGTTCAGTCTTAAAGCTGGTGAGAAATAGTCCTAGAAATGGCAAGGTGGACCCTGGAGACAGAAGGGTCCTCTGGGAGAAGCTCCTGGAAGCTCACAGGCCGACTAACCTGACCTACATGGTGAAGATCAGGTCTGTGAGAGTCTTTCTCTCAACCTAAGATATAAAGTATCTGAGGATTAGTTCTCTGACTCCCACATGTACAGAGAGAGAGAGAGAGAGAGAGAGAGAGAGAGAGAGAGAGAGAGA
>LOEQ01000211.1:571905-582676 GCA_001685075.1 Bramus lutescens | reverse complement strand
GGGAGGCAGAGGCAAGTGGATCTCTGTGAGTTCAAGGCCAGCCTGGTCTACAAATCAAGTTCCAGACAGCTGTATACACACACACACACACACGTATATAGACAGAATGTGTGTGTGTGTGTGTGTGTGTGTGTGTGTGTGTGTATTCTCCATCACAGGATCACAGGGCTGTTATATAGAGAAACACTTTCACAAAAAAAAGACAAAACCACAAAACTGACAGTGTAATATTTTCAGTGGATTTGACTGTTCATTCAAATGAGTTAAACATGTGTCTTCAAGCAAAGTCCTATTTTTGAATAGCAAAAATATTTAGCCTTGTTTTTCAATCAGATACATGAATTTGAAAACAGATTTCAAGATTTCTGGGGAAATAATATTTTGTCATATTTACAACTCCATTTTCAATTGACATAAACACATTACCTGCCATTTGTTTTGTTTTATTCTTTTATTCTTCATGTGGATGAGTGCAGAGGTTGGAAGACAACCTCTGGGAGTCAGTTCTCTCCTAACATTTCGAGGGCTGGAACTTGGTGGTCAGCTTGGCACAAAGAACCCTCACCCACTGAGTCGTCATGCCAACCCAGGTCCCTACTAATTTTCAAGTGGACTCTTCCCAGGGACAAATGCCCTAGGCTTCACAATCGTGCCTTATTCGTGCCATTGCTTTGTAAAAGTACCTGTATTTGTGAGCAACTATTTTCAGGGATGAAACAGTAAAATTAGAACCAAAACATCTGACATTTCAGAACACACATAATTTCAACTCGTCCCACTGAACCAGATACCTTGTGTTTATTTGCTGAGACAGGGGTGGGTGCACATTGTACCTAGGCATGCACTGGTGGCCAAACGGTAACTATCAGGAGTCAGCTCTCTCTTTTCAACATGTGATCCCAGGCATTGAATGCAGGTCACCAGGCTTGGCAGTGAGCACCCTTACCTTCTGAACCATCTCACTGGCAGTCAAACCAGATATTGATGAGCTGATTTATCAAATACAATGTAAAATATATAACTAATTTTATGTGTCCCTCTTTTCTTACATTTATTTTTTAAGTTTATATTGTTTTTAAATGTATTTATTTTTTAAGTATGATTGCTTGCTCGGCATGTATGCCTGCATGTCAGAAGAGGGCATCAGAGCCCCTTATAGATGGTTGAGAACCACCATGTGGTTGCTGGGAACTGAATGCAAGACCTCTAAAAAAGCAGCCAGTGCTCCTAACTGTTAAGCCATCTCACCAGCCTGCCTCTTACATTTATTATAAAAAAATTTTAACCAATGAAGTTCCACTACTTAGATACATTCATTTATCAGTGATCACATAGTTGGGACCTGCTCGATTATTTTAAAACTTTCCCAACAGAGCTCCACATTTCACTAGTATTTGTAGATTTAATATGTGATCCAAGGCAGCTCTTCATCCAGTGTGTCCCAGAGAAGTCAAAAGGTTGGATACCTCTGTACAAAAACATCAACTCATAAATGCAGACAAAATCAATCACCATTTCACAATTATTATACTCAAGCAAGAATAGTTAGTGGATGCTAGAGTTGGTAGGAGATACAGTAAGAACTACATAGATAGTTTCATAGTCTCAAAGTATCTCCACATTCAACACTAACGACAAAGAGATAAACAGTAATCTTAATGGAGAAACCTGACATACATGTGTAACAGTTTGAATATGAAAAGCTCCCCACAAGTTCACGTGTTAAACACTTGGTCTCAGGTGGTGATGCTGTTTCTGAAAGTGGTGGGAACTTGAGGAACTGGAGCCTAGCAGATGGAAGCAGGTTGTTAAGGGCATGCTTTTGAAGGTCTGTGGTCCCAGGTCCTTTCCTGGCTCTCTGCCGTAAGATAAACAGCTTCCTCCCGTTCTCCGACCATCGACCATCACAGTGTTTTCCCTCACCATCAGCCCAGAATCAGTGGAGTCAAGGACTGTAGACTGCATCTGTTGACACCATGAGCCGAAAACAGGCCTCCTTTTAAGTTCCTGGGTTTTTTGTTTGTTTTGTTTGGTTTGGTGTTTTGTTTTTGAGACAGGGTTCCTCTGTATAGTTGTGGTTGTCCCTGGACTCACTATGTACACCTTGAACTTAGAGATCCACCTGTCTCTGCCTCCCAAGTGCTGGGATTAAAGGTGTATGCCACCATGCCAAGCTAAAGTTGTTCTTTCTATCAAATATTTGGCACAGCAATGAAAGAGTAACTGGTATGCCACCTTAACTTGGTGTCTTGGTTATTGTTCCATTGCTGTGATGGAACACCATGGCCAAGGCATTTAACTGGGGGCTTGCTTACTGCTTCAGAGGGTGAGTTCATGTCCATCATGGTAGGGAGCATGAAGGCAGGCAGGCCTGGTACTGAGCAGTAGCCGAGAGCTTATATCCTTATCCCCACGCAGAAGGCAGAGAGAAACTGGGCCTGATTAAACCTCAAAGCCCACTCCCAGTAACACAACTCCCACAACAAGGCCACACCTCCTAATCCTTCCCAAATAGTTCCACCAACTTGTCAAACATTCAGATATTTGAGCCTATAGGGGCCATTCTCATTCAAACTACAAGAAGTCTTCAGCAGTGGAACACACCACCATTATATCATCAGGTCACACTGAGAACACATATCACTACTGTGGAATTCCTGCCAGACAACCAAAGTTGGAATCTAACATGAGACAAATACAAACTGGAGATTATTCATCAAAATAGTCAGGGGTGGGGTTGTAGCTCAGTCGTAACCCTTGCCTAGCATGCACAAAACCCCTGGTTCCATCCACACACATCCCTCTCTTTCTCTCTCATACACACACACACAGAGTCCATACTGTTCAAATAGGTCAGTTGCTTTAAAGAAGGCTGAAGAGACTTGGCAACTGAATGTAATGGGGGTCTTGCAGGAGCAAAGGTGTCCTGGGTTGTATTTTGTTTTGTTTTTTGAGACAGGGTTTCTCTGTGTAGCTCTGGCTGTCCTGGAACTTGCTCTGTAGACCAAGCTGGTCTTGAACTCAGAGATCTGCCTGCCTCTGTCTCCCGAGTTGATTTCTGTTTTGACAGACTCTCATATAGTTTAAGATGCCCTCAGACATATTTATACAGCTAAAGGCAACTATGACCTCCTGATATTCCTGCTTCTGCCTCCAGGGAGTGTTGGATTAGTCATGTGCCACCATGCCCAGTTTATGCTGGAGATCGACCCCAAGGCTTCACGCATACCAGACATGCTCTCTTCCAGTTGAGCTGCACACCCAGTGTGAATAGATATTCCTGCTTTGTTTTGCTTTTTTGATGCAGGGTCTGTCTACATAGCTCTGACTGGCCTGGAACTCACTATGTATACCAAGCTGATCTCAAATTCAGAGATCTGCTTGCCTCTACTTCCTACATGCTGGGATTAAAGGTGTGCACTACCATACCCAGCTCTGTGAATAAGATCTTAATGTCAATGTTAGTTTCCTTGATAGTTGAATTAAGGACATGAATAAAAAGAAATACTTTTAATTTATTTGTCTACATATATTGGTTTTTTTGAGACAGAGAGAGAGAGAGAAAGAGGGGGGGTTCTCTGTGTGGCCCTGGCTGTCCTGGAACTCATAGACCAGGCTGGCCTTGCATTTAGAAATCCACCTGCTTCTGTCTCTCAAGTTCTGGGATTAAAAGTGCGCACCACCACACCTGGCTGAAAAAAATTTTAAATTTATCTATTTTATTATTTCATGTGTACAAGTATTTTGCCTACATGTATGTATAGGCACCTCACTCAAGTATGGTGCCTACAAAAACCAAAAGAGGGCATCAGATCCTATGGGACTGGCATTAAACTATGGTTGTAAACTGCCATGTAGGTGCTGGGAATTGGACCCAGGTCCTCTGTATGAGCAACAAGTGCTCTTAACTACTAAGTCAATTTTCCAGCCTCCGAAAGAAATATTCTAGAGGAATATAAATGTGAACTTAAAAGGGGCAATATCTGAAAATAACAAATGATTACATACACGCACACATACACATGCTCACAAGTACACATACAGAATAAAAATAAAATGAACAGGGCAAAATGTTAACATTTAGGGAATCCAGAAAATGGGCATATAAGAAATTTTGCCTATTTTAAAATAAAGCATTAAGGGGCTAGAGAGACAGATGGCTCAGTAGTTACCCAGGTTCAATTCCTAGCACCCACATGGCAGCTCACAACTGCCTCTAACTCTCAGATCTGACACCCTCACATACACATACATGCAGGCAAAATACCAATGCAAATGAAATAAAAGTAAATAAATAAATAAAAACATCAAAAGAAAAATAACCCTTGAAACCTGAAGGGAGCTGTACATTCCTAGCTGGAGGACATTAAAGGACACTTACAGTCTCTGAACTGTAGTTGGATGCACATGCATCTCAACCCAGTCTTGTGTGGATGTGCCAAGAGGAGAAAGAACCCCAAGTTCTTAGGCTTCTCTCTGGCACAGGGTAACAGCGTATTAGCCATGAAGACTGAATTGTTTGACGGTGTCCTATTTGGGGGAGACCATAAGACATTATCCCACTATATGTCCCAAGCTGACCTCTGACTCTGGATCTTCCCTTCTCTACCTTTTGAGTGTTGGGACTTTGAGGGTGCACTACCATGCTGGGACAGACTGAAAGAGTGTAGTTCCTCTCAAGCCAGGGCATTAAAAACCACTATTCAAGGGCAACAGTAATGGCCTTGAACTGCAACAATGGTGCCTTTCCTGCAACCGGATAGTAAAGATGAATGATGTCCACAGGAGCTAGAGAAGAGCTCTTGCTGATTCTGCCATGGTTACACAATCGGCTGGTCTCCTACTTAAGTGAATATGACCACGGAGGACTTCAGAGAAACAAAGCTCCTATTACAGAACATCCCTTGCATGCCAAGTACATGTGGAATACATGAAATTCTTGGAACTTAAACCCCAAGGGTACATGCGTGTGTGGACATCCCATCTCACACAAATGAAGGCCAGAAAACTTGGGAAACTTCTGTACACATTGTCAGAATCGCTTCAGACCTTATCTGACACCATTATAAACCTTTCTCTCAATGAACCCCTAAATATTATTTATCCCCAAATATTATTCTCAAGCCTATGAAATAGGGAAGGCCAAGGTATTTTCCTAAACTTGTAATTGGATTGTGTGTCACTGAACTCTGCTTTATCCCAGATTTATCCTACACCAGCCTAGATGGCCCATCTTTAAAGAGGCTGAAACAAGGGCATGGTTATGCCTGGGCCTCTTGCCATCCTGGTTCCATGCTGGATACTACTGGGTGTACTCTTTCACAAGTGCTAGCCATGCAAATGGGCTTTTGCTCCCGGCTAGATTACTATTTATTATTATTATTATTTTGGTTTTTCAAGACAGGGTTTCTCTTTGTAGCTCTAGCTGTCTTGGAACTCACTTTGTAGACCAGGCTGGCCTTGAACTCAGAGATCTGTCTGCCTCTGCCTCCTGAGCGCTCGAATTAAAGGTATTCACCACTACCACCACCTAGATGCGTAGACTCTTCTTATCAAGCTGTGGGCTCATAGAAGGATACTCAAATGATCCTATGAAAATCTACATTGGGGTGTATTTTAAGAGGGGGGCCACCACTTTGCTCAACAAACACCAGACTAGTAGTAATATTTTCTTTAGACACTGTGATTTATAGCTGGGAACACATGATGCTGATTACACAGGAGGCTCAGGAATGGCCAATAGCCACAGGACAGAAATGTAATACAATGGTAAGAAACACAAAGATTCGGGGTATAGGAAAACGGCATTTGGTTTTAAGACCCTCTTTGACTCCAAAGAGGAAGCAGGGCAGGGACCTGCTGCTGACCCACATCACACTCAAAGGCCTCCTTACTCTTCCACCCTGAGGTAGGTCAACTCCACTTTCCCCACTTTCCAGATGGGAAAATTGAATCAGAAAAGATAGCAAGAGTAAAGCTACCTGATGGTACAGAGGAGCAAGGAGGAGGTGGCGGTATGTCCGTCCACCCCTCAAACAAGCCAGCAAACTAAGCTTCATCTTGTGAGTTGAGGCGTCCCTTCTTGTGCCTCATTAAAAGTGAGGGAAATCCCAGTTGTGACACTCCTTGGCCTCTGCCTGCCACCTGTGTCTGTCAACAGCAATTCACAGCCAAGGAGTAAAGGGGCAGATGTAAGCAGTTCCTGCTTCCCAAGGAAGAAGGACAGAAGCCATATTCTGAGATCCCCTGACTCCACACATCTTCAGCCATAGGATTTATAGGCTGTGTGCCTGGAGGAGGAACATGCCTCACCGGAAAGTTGGAGGTCATGCCCACCTTCAAAGCCTAGAGTTTCCTGCTCTAACCTCCTGCTTGTGTCTTTCTTAAGCAAAGATTCATAGCTCTTGGCCTCAGGCTCCTGAATCATCACTCAGCAACTGGTCATCTTTAACCAGAGCACTGCAGCAACAGAGCAGACTTCTGTGGGAAAATTTGGTCCCCCAAATACCACACAGGCCAACAGTAACTGACCAGTCAACCTGACCTTGAACCTGTTCTGGGAACACAGCCCCACCTATGTAACTTGAGGCCAAGATATCTCCCTTAAATGAGTCCCTAACTGCCCAGCTCAGAGCACCAGGATAACGTGGACTAGGCTATGGCAGGAGCAGGTGTATCTGCCAAGAAAAGCTCCACAGACCCCCTTCCCTCCCTACTGTACAAAAAGGGCAGGGAAACACACAGGACCAACTGACTAAGGAGGAGGAGGATGACTCTCAGGATGCTGAGACAGTCCATGGGACACCACTGTGAACAGCCCCAGCCAGAGAAAACCTGAAGCCCTAAGGAGACAAGGCGCTAAGAGGGAGGGAGAGGAGCCTCTAAGTAGAACCTAAATTAACTACAGCAGAGCTAAAATTCCATCAGGAGGTTCCCTCTGGTCTCACTGGTCAGGCCTCTAGAGTGTCTGACCAGTTGTCAGGGCGGTAGACAGGAGCAGGGCCCTCTCTAAGGACCAGAAGGACTGGGTGTAAAGGACTGGAGGGCTCTGTGTCATAGGAGAGGGACTCCAACCTTTCCTGGGGAGTCACACCCAGGCTCCCCTAACTAAGGAGTCCTACAGTGGGGCAGAAGCAGCATTCTGACCCCTTGTAGCAGCACACCCAATAAACAGCCAGGTATATAACTCCAAATCTCAGCAAGCACCTGGGGAATGGCAGTCCTGGTGGCTACCAGTCACTTCCTTCTGGCCCAGAAGAGATGAAGGGGCCCAGAGAATGTTCTCGGGGGGTCTCCAGAGTAGAATGAACACCTGGATGGCAATCCCAGCAGGGTGACAGCCTGAAGGGAAGATATGGTGCCTGGTGTCTCCTCCAACGTTCTAGGCATCCACATCCAGACCAGGTTCCTGGAATAGTGACTGCTTCCTCAAGTTGAGCCGGGCACACTTGGGGCACGTGGTTGAGTTGTCGTAATAGCAGTCCCTGAGGTTAGAAAGATAGGCTGGATTCTGCATGGAAAATGTTACGTCCTAGGCTAGCTCTCAGTATCTTCCTGCAAATCGGCAATCAAGCTCAGAGATGCTCACAACCATAGAACAGAAGGAGAATCTACATCCACGTATGATTTACCACAAAGCCTGGTATGTAGGTGCTTGCCTCTACTAAAGAGTCAGGCTTCTAGCAATCGTACCCAGCTCTAAGCTTTGTGTGTGTGTGTGTGTGTGTGTGTTTGTACCTGAACACATGAAGGTGGGCACACACAGGCCACAGGACACCCACAATACACCGGTGGAAGATAGGAAGAACTTGTGGGAGGTGGTTTTTCTTCCACCGTGTAGGCTTCAGGGATCAAAACCAAGTAAGCAGGCTTGGCAGACAGCTCCTTTACCTACTGAGGCATCTTTTCAGTCCTCTGAGCTCTTTCTTATTCGGCCAACGCTATCATTTATCAACACTAATGCAGCATCTACCCGTGATTCCCAAACTGTGTGTAAAAGTATAATAGGGCTCGGCAGACTCCTGTTATTTTGGTTTTTAAACTTTTCTCTTCAGGCATGAAGGGTAGCACAGGTTTGAGCCCATCTGGCCTGTACTGATACAGAAACAGTAACTCTACTGTAGGCGCAGAACAAAGCAGTGAGTGGACCCTATGAGCAAGCCAAGGCCAGGAAGGCTCTAGAGGCTAGTGAGGGATATTTTAAGGAGCAGTGGCCCAGTGCAGGTGTTCATTCCCAATGGAACTTTTTTCCCCCTGTGACAGGGTCTCATGTATCCCAAATTGACCTCAAAATTGCTATGTAGCTTAGGATGACTGAACTTGGATCCTCCTGCTATTGCCTCCCAAGTGCTAAGATTACAGGCATGTACTACCATGCCTCACTCTGTTCTGCACTAGAAATCAAACGTAAGGTTTCATGCATGCTAGGCTACATTCCTAGGCCCTTAGTAGAACTTTTAATGTGGATGTAGACATCAGGGCCTAACTCCAGCAAAGGGCTCTGAAAACAAGACAGCAAAAGCCCAGATGTTTGCCTCCTTTCTCCTGGGCAGCAACGTGAGGTTCCACAAGACAAGGGAAGGCATTCTGCTGAGAAGACAGGGAGGAGCCTGAGTACCTAGCTAGAGTGAGTCGCGGGCCACACCCACCTGTGGAAGACAGCTGAACAGTCGGTGCACACAGAAGTATGGCTGTCAAAGGGGAACAGCACGTCGCCTTCTTTGCAGAGTTCGCACACGAACCCCTTGGCTTGGCACCGCTGTTGGAAAAAGAATCAGGATTAATGACTGGCAAGTAAATGCCAAGTCAGGCCAAGAATACACTGGCCAATCCAGACCATGAGGACTGGTGGACGGACCGGCTAAGAGTCTCCTCTAGATAGGGCCACGATCACAGAGGGCATGGGGAGTCCCACCTCACAGTCCAGCTTGATGTGCTTGGCAAAGAGCGTGTGGATCTCAGTGAGGGAGCAGCTGAGGCGGCCCATGTGCACCTCCAAGAGGTCCTGGATAGAATACATCTCATCGTTCTCCACAAAATGCTGCCGGTCCTGGAGCTGTCGAGACCCAGCAGGTGTGACCCCAAATGCAGAGAAAGGGTTCCCCACTCCTCACCCACGGCCCAGGGTTCTTGTGGAAACCCACAAGTTTCATAGGGCATCTGTATAGGGACCCCAAAAGCCTGGAGAAACCAAATGTTAGCTATGGCCACAGCAACATTTCCTGATCTATGCCCCCATTTCACACATTAATAATGTCCCTCCAGCCACAACGGCTGCTCAGTGCGCCTAGCCTTTGACCATAGCTTTCCCCTGCTATCCGGTCCTGGTCTCTCTTTAACACCTTTCAGCTCACCCCACCACTTGCCCTGCTTGCTTCTATGTACAGAGCTCATACTGCCTATTTCCCTTGCCTTCCTGACCCATTGGCCATTCAAAAAGGGCCTGTTTGCTGACTGCTCTCATAATTTTGGGGGGGCAGGGGGCTGGAGAGATGACTCAGCGGTTAAGAGCATTGCCTGCTCTTCCAAAGGTCCTGAGTTCAATTCCCAGCAACCACATGGTGGCTCACAACCATCTGTAATGGGGCCTGGTGCCCTCTTCAGGCATGCATGGAGACAGAATATTGTATACATAATAAATAAATAAATACATAAATAAATGATTTTTTTTTGGAGGGGGGTGGTTTCGAGACAGGGTTTCTCTGTGTAACAGCCCTAGCTGTCTTGGAACTTGCTGACTATTCCCATAATTTATAACAGTGTCTGAGATTACTTATTGAGCAAAGCAGTGAGTCTTTTTTTTATTTATTTAACTTTATTTTAGATGCATGAAGTTACAGACAGTTGTGAGCTGCCATGTGGGTGCTGGGAAGTGAACCCAGGTCCTCTGGGAGAGCAGCCAGTGCTCTTAACCACTAAGCCATCTCTCCAACCCTAGTATGTGAGGCTTAAAACTTTTGTTCAATCTGCCTGCTAAGGTGAAAGCCACCTCCATGAAGGCTAAATACAATAATTGCTTATCTTAGCTTCTCAAACTGAGATCATCAGAGAACACTGTTGTATACAGGATATTTGACAGTTTATTATAGATGACCTTCCCAGAATAAAAAGTTTGGGACACTTCTAGAAGCCTAACACATCTATCTACTCTGCTCTCTGAAGAGCCTGAGCAGAAGACTCCTGTCACCCTGGCTCTCCGAAACCTGCCCCTTAGCAACCTGACCTGCAGCAGCAGCCGCGCCTCCATGGCCTCCTTGCAGGTGATGAAGTATGGCTTCATGAGCAGGATGTCCTGGCGCAGCTTCTGCAGGCACAGACAACAGTGGACAGCTCAGTCATGGCACACGGATGGCACACGGGTGGCACCGTGGCTGTTTCTGTAGTCTAAGGAGTTGGTTTTGTACTGGCTTCATAGGGACTCCTCTGCTCAGAGCCTCCCATCCCGAAGCCCATCCGGACCCTAACCGGGCCCAGCCTCACCCGGATCTCCACCAGCTCTTCCACGTAGTTAAACAGCAGAGGGTTAATCTCCCGGAGCCGGAGCACTGGCCGAGACACCATCAGTGCCAGGTAGCGCATGCTGCAGCGGGACACCTGCAGGGGTAGCTGAGTGAGCTAGGGCAGGGCTGGTGGGGCCAAAACGTGCCCGGCCTCTCCCTGCTCTCCCTCCCCACCCTCAGAGCCACCGCATCTCCAGAGCCCAACCTTGCGCGGCTCGAAGTCCCAGTTGTGCACCACTCGCGCAGGGATGACGGCCAGGTCGTTCCAGTGG
>LOEQ01000211.1:511397-528283 GCA_001685075.1 Bramus lutescens | reverse complement strand
CAGTCTCAGCCGTTCCTGCCTCCACCCTGAGCTGGACTTGCCCATAGCAACTTGGGAGGGAAAGACCAATATGCTCCATCAACATACCTCTGTGGTGTAATTTGGCAATAATGACCGGAAGAAGAGGGCAATTGTGTTTCCATGGCTGACTGGACTCAGCCTGAAAATTAAAAAGGTCAGAAAATGAAGGTCAACAGACACTGTGGGGTCCCAGCCTTGTCAGCTGTCCTTACCCAGTCTAACTGCTAGGGATAGGCAGCCTCTGAGTGGGGCTTAGCTTCTGGGCACTAAACTGTGATCAGGGTCTGGGGTGGCCAGTGATGACTACTAACCAGCCTTGAGTGTACCTGTGGACACCCAAGAGAAACAAGGAAAGGAGAGGTGTGGTGTCCCAGAGTGGTGGCTCTTTAGGGACCTAGCCTGCTGGGTCACACAGAAAGAGGACAAGGTGACTACAGCATCTGAAGGCTGGGAAAGGCATGGCAGTCATATAAAGGCAGGAAGAGAGAGCTAGGCATCTCAAAGGTTGAGGCACAGCTCCACTGCACAGTATCATTACACTGCCCTTCTGGGGACTCAAGAGCAGGGCAGAATGCTATGACAGCAAGGCCACGTCAGCCTGTCAGGACGTTTCTGACCCCAGTGAAAATTCTCGTCTTCATCTAAACCTTAAATGGGAGTCACTCTACTCAACAGGCTTTGCCAAGGTCTAGGTGACCTGTGTTCCTTTCTTGAAACAGGCTGTGTGGGGCAATGGACCCAGATGGGGCAGCCGTGAAGACAAGGAGGGAAGGGAAATGAGTTCTCTCAAGACCCAGACTCTACAATCTGCCCACATGTACATGGCAGCCTGGGAATCAGGCATGTTCCATGTTAATGCTGACCCACTACCCCATTTTCCTGCTTGGTCACATGGGCCTTCCTTTAGCGCTCACCGGACCTTCCGCTCTGCCCTTGGAAGAGCGTTTCTGCACAGGCTAGAGTACCAGCTGCCACCCTCTGGCTGGCTGGGGCACATCTTTCTACAAAGCAGGTGACTTTGACTTCCTGGTCTGGTATGTCTTTCTTCTTTCTCAGTCACTTTCTCCCACAGGCAGATTTGATGCAACGTCTATCTCGGGGTTCTAAGTTTGATGTCTGCTGTGGAGTGCGCCAGGTCTGAGGTGGCTCCTAATTTTGCTTCCCCCTGTGCTTCTCACACCTGCTACAAAACCTATGGGGCAGAGCGCAGACCTCTGGTGGGTCCAGAGGAAGCTCCACGTTACACTACTTGCCCTACTCCTGAGTGGACTGCCCTTTTCACCTATGTTTGTCTTTTTCCTTCTAATCTGTAAGGCAGTCCCAGCCCCAAAGTACTAATGAGGGTTTGTGGGTGAGAGAACAAAGCAGGGAAGGCAGGTACCTCTCTGGTCTGACGTACGAGTAGATAGTATCCAGGGGCGGCAGAGGATCAAATCCCATCACAGACTGTGTGGTCACGTCCTTTAGGAGGGGACAAAAATAGAGACTGTGGAGCACTGCTGGCAGCTCCTGCCTTCCTAGGCTTTGGTGGTCTCAACTCAGACTTGAGCCATCTGCCAGGAGGCAGTCACTATACCTGGCAGAAGTGGCCATTTCTGTTTCAAGAAACTTTAGGTCTGGGTGGAACAGACTGTCCCAGAAGGTTGTCAGGGGGAACAAGTATGACATTTTATCTCAATCAGTGGGATGTAGGACAGAGGGCATTTTCCACAGGTGCTACCATCTATATTCATGTTACAAATGACTGGCCTAACTACAGACCATGGACTAGGGAGGAGAGCAACTGGGCTCCACTGGGCTGCTAGTTCACCAAATGATACAGCCTTGCCCCCCACCCCCCGAGTGCCAACAGAAAACACATCTGTGAAAGCAGAGCCAAGGCTCTGCTGCAGGTGGCACACAGAGTTACATGAGTATTGCTGCAGGGGTTTGTGAGAAAGAGCTGGGTCTCCATCACAGAGTGTGACACCCTGGTGAGATAGCTCACTGAGGCAATAATACAGTGAGGAAGGCCCAGAGAAACTGGCTGAGGGGGAAGAGCCCGCTGTACCAGTTTCAGCTCTGCCTGGCATGCAGGCCACACTGTGGGTAGCTAGCTATACTGTGACTGGCACACACAAAGTCCCCATTTTCAGCAGTCCTCTCTTACCGAGGGTAGGGCAGCAACAGCCTCCTTGATCTCAGAGAGTATCACATGGCGGTGGATGTTTCTGGGTGCACGCTGGTACAGCACCTTCCGCCTGAGGCCAGAGTAGACAACGGCAGATAAACTGATAAACTGGTGCCCACAGTGTAAAACACCAAGTCACCTATACCCACCTTGGGGAAGATCCAGCAAGGACTAGCCTGCTCCACTTCTGGAAAACCTCCTACCTCACTCTTGGGTGGAAGCTGTGTTACTAGCCCATAGCACGGAAGCAAGAGTAGACTCTGAAAGCAGAGTCTACTAGCTTGTTCTGCACTCTGGTCCCTTCAACCACGTGAAAATGAGGGTAGCTGTGGGTAGTCTGGTGAGACACTAGATGGTATCCACAATGGAATCCCTGGGTATGTCAGTCGTTGCTCCTACCGTAGGGGGTCTGCCTCCTGCTGGACACAGAGCTGAGAACCAGTGCAGGGAGAGGGCTGGAAGCAATCGTACTTCCTCTTCCCTGTTCCTCAGAGAGTCTAGAATTTAGCCTCGTGTGTACCACCAGACCACCTGACTCCACAGGGAGATGATACAGCCAGGGCAGAACAGAGCCCTCAGAACTAGCCTGGCCTAGCTACCCCCAGAGCCAGGAGGCTGATGAGGACCATGAGCAAAACTGCACAGATGGGCAAAAGGGCTGCTTCTCAAATGCAGCAATAATAGCTTCTGAGTTACAGAAAACCCCACATGTAGAAAGGAAAACAACAACAGGTTGCTTTGGCTGCCTTTTGGCTTCAACTTTTGTTAACAAGAGTAAGAAAAGCAATCAAGGGCTGGAGAGATGGCTCAGAGGTTAAGTGCACGGTCTGCTCTTCCAGAGGTCCTGAGTTCAATTCCCAACAACCACATGGTGGATCACAACCATCTGTAATGATATCTAGTGCCTTCTTCTGGTGTGTAGTCATACATACTGGCAGAATACTATATACATAATAAATAAATAAGTCCTTAAAAAAAACAGAAAAAGAAAAGCAATCATGATAGCAAATATGGGAACAGAGCACAAAAGCAGACACAAGCTAAACAAACACTACAGACCTAACAACCACCCCTTCACATCTCTGTGTAAATAGCCGCAGCCATGCCCAGAACTTCCTGGTGGCTCCTCATGAAATCAGAGGTCCCATGTGTGTGATAAAGACCCAGGAGGAGACACAGAAAGGACTTGTGCCTGCAGGGTGCCCTCCCTAAGCTAGTTTTTTCAGCTTATCTGTCAGGCTCATCTCACCTATTCTCACAGGCCTCCACAGCAGGGTCCCCGGCATCCACTGCTTGCAGAACCTCATGGACATTTTCCTCCAGCCAGCTCATAGTGGTAGGATCTTTCCAAAGAAAGTGTGACCTCCCAAGGTACAGACTCACCAGCTGACTCAGGGCAGGCGGCTGGCTGTGGAAGAGCAAGGAAAGCAGACGTTTGGCAGAGCTCCATGGTGAGCAAAGGCATATCCAGGAAAAGCCTCGTGCCTTGGACTAAGGAGGCAACCCCTCGGCTGCTGACCTGGGATATTTTACCTTCCAAGGGCTGGGTTCCTGAGGGGTTGAGCACACTTTGTATTGCTCAAGTTTAGCAATAAAAATCACTTGACAGAAATGTGAAAAACACAAGAATAAGTGTTTTTATGTGTGGAACAACACCAAAGGATGGCCTACAGCGGCTGGTTAGGAGCCTGTAGGAAGGGTGGGAGCCACGACATGACATATATTGTTTTTTTTTCTGTGTGTTTTTCTTGTTTATGAGAAATGGGACAGCACAGAAATCTGAGAAAATGAATGATAGTAAAGACCATGAGCAAACCTCATGAGATGAGAGGCTGTTCACCTGACCCGCAAAGGTGAGATGTCTTACACATGGATGTGGGCTCTAGGGGCTTTCTCAGCTGGACAGCAGCCCCCAGGACAGACTTCTCTCTTCCTTTAAAGGGGAGGGGAACGGTGCCTACAGGCTCACATCCTTACCTTATCTCAGCATCTGGCCCAAAGAAGCGGTGGTTTGAGACTGTTGCATCAGGTCGCACACTGCAACACTCCAGCAATGGCATAAGAGCTGTGGGGGGAAAGTAATGGCTCCATGTATATATACTGCAGTTCTGTTGTTCTGGCTCCCAGCCACTATATGTTCTTAAGGTAAAGGAAGCTAGATAGCCAAGGGTCATTTCTGACTAGCATTACAAACTTGTTCCTAGGCTTCAAGGTACCTCTGAACCCTGGGAACTGGATGCATGTCCTGCTGACTCTTGTTCCATCTGCATCCAAGGAAGACTTGCCTATCTCCTCTAAGGCTGGATGTTTGATCATACAAAAGGTCAGACTTGAATGTAGACTAGAGGGGAGTGGGGCTGACTGTGTCCTGCAAGAGCTAACTCTGCAAGGACCAGGATCAGATCAGTGGTCAACACAGGGCTCCCCTTGCATGGAGGGCTGTTCACCAAAGTGTTGGCTTCTCTAAACAGCTTGTATGCTGGTAAGCTACAGAACATAACACAGTCTTCCCATGACTTTCTGGGAACAAGCTCATGCTGCAACATCCTGTGAGGAGGTAGTGCTTGCTCAGTACATGGACTACCAGCAGAAAAGGCACTGCTAGCTATATCAGACCACAAAAGGCATAGGCAGCTTCTAATGGAACTGACCCTCTGGGTCAGCAAATGTGGCACTATTTCTGCCTGAGGTTGCTCAGGTCTGGTTGGTAGGCAGAGTTCTGGCCAAGGCTCCAGGAACTCAGAATCTACAATGTGGTAGGTAGCAATCCTGGGTCTCTCTAACTGAAAAGAGGTCGCCCCACAGGACTCTTATGTCAGTGCCACTCACTCCGTGTACACTCTTAGGAAAGATCCCTGGCCACACGGCTGTGAGAATGTCTGGGCAGTACACCAGGGCCTCCTCCTGGCTACCAAAGCCAATGCCCTTCAAACTGTCTCTGGGCTGGCCTCAGGTCTTTCTAGATACTACTTCTACCTTTTTCCTTTATTAACAAAGACCATCTGACATACTGTGTGCTCTTCCATCCTGATACAAGACCCCAAAGACATGTCTCTCTCTTCTCATCCCTCACCAAACTTATAGCAGGCTCATTGAAGTAGGCAGATTAGCTACCTAACTAGAACTACACCAAGTCTTTAGGCCTTTAAGGGAATGCAATCTTTCCATTAAGTATGGGGAGGGCTGTGATTCCCCAGACAAGAGGTGGCACTTACCTCCAGGGAACATGGTAAGCGCCTGCTGTATCAGGAGGGAAGCTTGTTGCCTGGCAGAGGTGAGCTCATGCTCAGGTAAGTCTGTTTGCTGACTCAGAAGGAAATATGCCAGTGGAACTGAGAAGGCAAAGTTTGGGAGCTGGGACAGGTTCCGATGAGCCTGTAAGGGATGAAGAAACAAGGCCTGGGGCCTTAAGTTCATGAAAACAAAACAGATACACAGTGGATGAGCCTCACAACTGCTCCTTCGTGGGCCTCTCACCTGACCTCAGGATGAAGCGAACCATTCTCTACATGTAGAAAACACAAAAGGACACGAAGGTAAAAATCAACCCAACCAGATGACTGATGCTACAGCAGCAGACAAGGGCCTCAGAGCCACTAAGGATGGATGTCTCTGCCTAGACTCTCAGCTCCGGAAGCAGGGAAGCCAGCACCCCTGCCTATGTAGAAAGCTCATAAAGTAAGTCAGCAAAAGTGAGATCTGATGCCACCTAACCTAGAAGTGTTTTCCAGTAATTTCCTTTCTTTCTCTATGGTTTGTGAGAAGACAAGTATTGGGGAATTTTTGTTTGGTTGGTTTTTCGAGACAGGGTTTCTGTGTAGTTTTGGAGCCTATTCTGGCACTAGCTCTGTAAACCAGGCTGGCTTCGAACCCACAGAGATTCACCTGCCTCTGTCTCCTGAATACTGGGATTAAAGGTGCCTGGAGAGTGTTGGGGAACATTATTTTAAAGTCTGTGACTTTTGTTAATGCTGCATTTGTTTAACTCTGTGAAGCTGTGATTTTCTGCCTGTCTAAAACACCTAATGGTCCTAATAAAAAGCTAAATGGCCAATAGCAAGGCAGGAGCAAAGATAGGTGGGGCTGGCAGGTAGACAGAGTAAAAGGAGAAAGGAAGAAGAGAAGGAGAAGCAAAAGAGGAGAGGAGGACGTCAGGGGCCACCCACCCAACCACCCAGTCAGCCATGGAGTAAGAAGGAAAGGAAGATACCCAGAAGAAAGGGAAAAGGAAGAAGCGGTAAGAGGGAAAAGGTAGTTGGGACAATTTAAGAAAAGCTGGCTAGAAACAAGCCAAGCTAAGGCCATGCATTCCATAAGAATAAGCTTCTCTGTGTGTGATTTACATGGGAGCTGGGTGGTGGGCCCCCAAAAAGCCAGAAGAGTAAACATCACACAATACACAAATGACTTGTTCTACGTCTTTCCTATTGTGTATATATGGTGCACATACACATGTATATGAGTACAGAGGCTGGAGGTCAATATTCGGTGTATTTCCTCAGTTCTCCAAATTTATTTCACTTAACTTTTTAAAAATAATTTTTATCTATTTATTTATTGTATGTGTATGTATACATGCATACCACGGCACATGTGTAGAGGCCAGAAGACAACTTGCAGAAGTCAGTTCTTTCCTTCCACTAAGTGAGTTCCAAGGATCAAACTTAGATCAGGTTTGGTGTTAAGTGCTTTTACCTGTTAAATCATCTCTGCTTCTCTACCTTTATGTTCTGAGACAAGGTCTCTCACCATCCCCGAAGAGCATCAATTTGTCTGGGCTGGCTAGTCAATGCACCTGCTCCCTCTTGTCCCCTCCAGTAACTGGTTACATCACACATCATCATGCCCTGCTTTTTATTCCACAACCACATAAGCCACAATGATTATTCACCTGCAGCCCTCTGTGGCATTTCCTGTAGCCATGCTTTCATGAGGTTCAGGGATTCTATAAATCAGATCCCCAAAAGCAAAACTTCCAATTATACCAAGCATTATGTAACTTAAAATGATTATCTCTTTTTTGATAATGTAAAAATATGTACTGTGTTGCCAGGTGGTGGTGGCGCACACCTTTAATCCCAGTACTCAGGAGGCAGAGACAGGTGGATCCTGTGAGTTCGAGGCCAGCCTGGTCTACAGAGCTAGTTCCAGTATAGGCTCCAAAGCTACATAGAGAAACCCTGTTTCGAAAGAAAGACCACCACCACCACCAAATGTACTGTGAAAAGAACTCAAGAGTAGAAACAGAAAACAAAGGCTTGTCACCTTTCTCCCTGCTTTTCCCTGCTGGAAGCAACCAGCATAAAACCCAACACCTCCCTTCTCTGACAAGATCCAAGAAGATGGGATGGAATGGGAGTCCTGGACTCTGTTAAAACTGTCTAACAGTTGCATTATGGAGAATGGCAGAACTGATCTTAAAGCACAATAAACTGGAATTGTCATTTCAATACATGTGCACACATGTGCACAGTCATGGACAAAACAGTGTATGTTCTTTCTTGGTGCTGTCTGGCACCCAAGGTGCACTTAGCATTCACGGCATCTGGGCCAGATGGCAGCAGCGTGGTATCAGGCTTTTATTTTTATTTTTTTAAGTTTTTCGAGACAGGATTTCTCTGTGTAGCTTTGGAGCCTGTCCTGAATTAGCTCCTGTGGACCAGGCTGGCCTCGAACTCACAGAGATCCACCTGCCTCTGCCTCCCAAGTGCTGGGACTAAAGGCGTGCACCACCAACAATCGGCTGCTATCTTTCATTTTTATTTACATATAAATCTGATAAGGCACAGTGATTGGTTTATGACTGTCTGTCCAGCATTGCTGCAGAATGTGGGTCTGTATGCTGAGGTTCCCCGTGGTGACCCCTATATGACGGTCTGCTTCATGATCGCTTCTTACATGGACCACAGTGAGTTGTGGGTTTTTCTCAACTTTCCATCACCACTGGTACCACTGTTTGTGCATGTGTACTTGGTGCAGGCCCGTGGAAAGGGGTTCTCCTGGTACCCCTGTTTGTGCATGTGTACTTGGTGCAGGCCTGTGGAAATGGGTTCTCCTAAGGCTCTTGGGACACTCTAGGAAGACTGAATCTTGTTCTGCAGAGGTAACAAGGAAGCCAGAAAACAGGGGCCCTTGGGAGCTACTTGAGCTCTGGCTCATGCCTTCACCATCTCATCACAGAACCATCCCTCAAACACATAGGGTGTGGGTGAGAAAGGTAAGGCAGACAGACACACAGCTGCACATGGCTCACACATACCTCCCACTCCTGGAAGAGGCGGATCAGGTACTCATAGTTCCGGGCCCGTAAGGCCAGGTGGTCAATAAGCAGCAGCATGCACAGGGGGTCCTCATCTGGCTCAAGGCTTCCGAAGGCAGCACAGTAAGTGGAGAACAAGGGAGACAGAGGAAGTGTTGTCATGGCTGGAGACCCCACAGATCTGGGACCACAGTGGGGACAGGTAGCCATGCAGCCAAAGTGAATACTCACCTCAGGATGAGCTTGCAGTACTCCAGTGCAGTACGTGGGCATCCTCGCTTCTCCAAGAAACTCATCTGCTTGTAGAGGGCCAGATAGAAGCTCCTAGATCAAAGACAGTTACCTGCACATTAGTGACAGAACAGCAGAGCATGACACTGTGTCCACCCTCTGGGTTGAGACCACAGTTCCTATGTGGCTACATACAGTGTTTGTGACCATTCCCTGTGTGTCTGCAGGAAATGTATGCTTCTTGTTATTTAGTAATAAATATACTTAGGCATGAAAATCAAGCTTTTCCAATTCTGAGACATAGTCTGACTCTATAGCCAAGTCTAACCTTGAATAAATTGGCTCAAGAGATCTTCCTACTTCAGAATGCCAATCTGTTTCACAGGTGCCACTATCCTAGGCTACAATCAATGTCTTGTCTTTTGTTTTGTTTTTCTGGTTTAAGAGATCTCATGTAGCCCAGGTTGGCATCAAATTTACTATGTAATCAAAGATGACCACAACTGATTCCTACTATAGGCATGTGCCACCACACCTGGCTAAACCCATTTTCCTGCTAGCTGTTTACTGGTTACCTTTGAAGGAAAAGAATTAGAACCTTGGGCTGGAGAGATGGCTCAGAGGTTAAGAGCACTGGCTGCTCTTCCAAAGGTCCTGAGTTCAATTCCCAGCAACCACATGGTGGCTCACAACCAGCCAAAATGAGATCTGGTGCCCTCTTCCAGAATAATAAATTAAAAAGAAAAAGAATTAGAACCTATATAATTATACTCTTAATTTATGCTCAGATTCTAACTGTTGTCATAGCATTACACCTGGAAGCATAAAGCTGGGTGGCTTTAGTCATCTTGGCGACTTAATTTTAGAAACTGTTTCAAAGTAGAGTTTAACTAGAAGAGACAAAAGTAATACACAGGAACCCAGGGGAGGAGATTCAGTCCCAACATTCTGTGCAGGAGATCAGACAATGGCTGTGGCTAAGGTGGGGGGACTTCCTGTGACAGAAGACCAGGGAAATCCAGAGAAGCAGAGTGCTAGATGTGAGGGAGGGAGACACATACGAGCTAAAACCAGAGGGTGGGCAGGCTTTAGAGAAACATGGTAAAGAGAATCCTCTCTGTGTGATCCCTGATGTCAAGCTGTGTCCGTGCTTATCTCAGATTTTAAGAATCAGGAGACACAAGCGCAAAGCACGCTACAATAGTTTAACCTCCCTGGGAATGGGTCTTTTCCTCCAAACACACGGAAAGCATGATTCCAGCCCTCACTGTTCTGTGGCTTGTCAGGCTCACTTATAACTTGAATAGGTTTAATGTTGGGCCAATCTGATGCCTGATTCCCTGAGCCCAGTCCTCTACAGTTCAGCAGTGAACACACCAAAGCTTAGACGGTGCTCTGAATTGTCAAAGCCCTGATCCATCCCTTGGGACAGTCTTATAGCACCTGTTCCCCACTAAGCTCATAACAGTCACTCATGTGACTTGAAGGTAGACCGTTACTCACTCTAGGTGGCCCAAACTCACCTGTTCTCAGGTCTGCGGTAATCCAGTCTGCAAGTCCCACTGGTGAGACTGAACAAGGGGTGGAATGCACACTCCATGCTGTACAGTGCTCTCTCTGTGGGCCACAAATACCAGAGGATGGTGTCACAGACAAATAACTATAACTCTCTCCTCTAACAACTCAAAACACATTCTGGAAGGAGGGAGGTCATGAAGTGGGACCCTGCAAGAAAAGAGGGCACACACAGGACTTCCCAGGTATTCCTCCATGACTCGTATACCAGGAGATACAACTGGTGCTGCGATCTGCTAACACTGAGCACCCACACGTGTACACCCACAGGCACCCACACAAAGCCTGCACATGTATGTCATAGCAGCCCCATTTCCGACAGCCAGAAAACAACCTATATGTTCATCAACTAATAACAATACAGAAAACACAGTCTATACACAGACGAAGTATACAGCAACAACAGGGTGTAAGTATGGCACATGCTCCAACATGGATAGTAAAGATGTTAAAGGAAGAGGCCAAACCCAAAAGCCATGTTTGCATGACCTTTACACTTCAAGCATAACTACAAAGTGCACTAGTTGTTCCCAGGACTGAAGGGCAGGGGCTGCTTACAGACAAAAGGGCTTTAAAATGGATGGATACAGATTGTGGTAAAGGCTATACACCTGGCGTGCACCATAAACAATGAGTTGTACATTTTACAGAAGTGAATTCTATCTCCATGAAACATCCTTTGTCATTTCATGAAGTAGCATTTGCCTGTGAGCTGGAGGGGTTTGAGCGGCAGACGCAGGTAAGCTGGCTCACCTATAAGGTCTCGAGCCATCTCTTGATCCTCCTGAAAGCGGCAGGCGTCACTGAGCTGCAGAAGTGAGTCGACATGATAGGGACTTGTCTGGAGCAGAACCTGTTGGAAAGGAAGATAATTTTACAGAAAAACTGTAGGTAGCACCCTCATGGGACATGCCTCAGAGGGCACCAGGCCATGCCCCATGCTGAGAAAAACGATCACCAATGAAACAGTTATAGTTTGTTTTGCTTTCAGTCTTTTTTTTTCTCAAACTTTATTTAATGAACTCTAGCTGCTCTAGTGCTCTAGCTGCATGTAAAACTTTCTGCCAGAAGAGGGCATCAGATCCCACTGCAGATGATTGTGAGCCACCATGTGGTTGCTGGGAATTGAACTCAGGACCTCTGGTAGAGCAGCCATCTCTCCAGCCCTAGTTTTTGGTTTTTTGAGCCAGGGTTTCACTACGTATCCTTGGCTGGCCTCTAACTCAAGAGATCTACCTACCCCTGCCTCCTAAGTGCTGGGATTAAAGGGTTACACAACCATGCCTGGCTCATAGTTCTTTTACCTCTAGGTACGTAGTGTTATGGCTCAGCACTGATGCAGTTCAAGTGGGAACTCAGAACTGGCCTAATTCCCCAACCAAGAGCAATGGAAACTAGAATTTTTTATTCTCCTGAAAGAACTGTGACATCATTCAGGGATCAGGTACTCAAAGGCACTAAGAATGAGCTCCTCTTTGTCCTCCGTGATTGCAAACTCAACTGTGGCCCAGGCATGGGGTTGGCAGGGTACCCAGAGATAATACAGGTTATGTAGCAGGACAGAAGGGACAGACTACCTGGAAGAATGGAACCAAGCATTCCCCCCATTGTAACACCTAAGCCAAAGGCAAAGGCAGCTGGGAAAAGATCCCACAATGCCCTGCACAGAGTTTGCAGAAGGGAACCAAGAGCAGAGTGTGGCTCTCCTTTGAGAGGCTACACTGTTCATTCTAAGCACACTTCCTCCAAACACAGGGTCTGATTACTCTGCACATAGGCATCTTTCATTCTCAGGGAAAGCAGCTGCTCTCAGACAAGCCTCTCCAAATCACAACCAGACCTGGCCCAGGCACAGTACACTGCTTAACCCCCAACCATCAGGAGCTGCGGGGTTACGTACCACAATGTTGTTTGGCTCCATGGACTCCACAGCCACCAGGAACTTGTGCTGTGCTTGTTGGTACTCCTCATTATGCTCAAATGCAAAGAAAGAAAGGCCTTTCTTGGATTCCAGCAGCCGCATTGACAGACCTGGAAGAAATATTGCTCAGGGAGGGTGTGCTGGGGGCCAGGCTGGGGCACTTTGGAGGACTCCACAGCTCTAGGTGGTCACAGCCCTCCTGTTCCTGGCACAAGTATGCCACATGAACACAACTCAAACTGAGTGTCTGGGGCAGGTTGGCCAGTTCTAGTGCTAGACAGGCTATGAGCTGTTATCTGCCAAGAGCTCTTGCAAAGGGCTTAGACCTGCTCACACTGCATGAGCTGTACCAAGACCTAGAGTCCTGGCTGTTTTGCTTCCTCAGATCCACCCAGAGTACACACAGGAGGGAAATGTGTCAGGTCAGTATGAATGGCTAGGAGCAATACTAGAGACTATAGCACATGTAACTGCATGGTAGGAACACCATGTCCAGGTTCTTGGGATTAGCATCCAAAAGGCTATGCAGTGAGCACTGCACCAGGACCTAGGGGTGAGGGTGACTTGAGACAGGTACTCTTTTCTGTTCCTTCTATACAATGTTGGGTTCACAGGGACATTTCTCCCTGGGAAATTTCCATTAAACAGGCTAATAATTTTTGGTCCAAGTTCCCCTCCTAAAATGGTCCTATCTAAGGTCCTACTGGCAGGACTACATGGTAAACAAGCTTGCCTGTATGTGTAGGTGGTCTTGTTGGCAAGGCAAGAGGCCTGGCAGGGACAAAGATACTGTTAAGCACCAGTGCACAGGCCCAGAGCTCCTACACAGGTCTTCACCAGCACAGAAGAACCAGGACTCTTGGGGAGGGGCAGGGCTACTACACAACTCTCACCAGTACAGCCACACACCACTGTGGGTTCCCTGCCCTGACCCTCTGAGGGGCTTTCATGCCGGTCAACTGAGATATGAAAAAGAGTCTCTGGATATTTCTATGCCACACAGCCAAGTACCTAAAGAGGACATTTACTTCATGCCCTCTTGCCTCTCTGTACTGCTGCCCTCCTTCTTTAAATTATGCATATTTGGTAGCTTGCTATGAAACAGAAAACCATAACAATTTAAAATAAAGGTGACTGCCCAAGAGAACTAAGAGTATTCGTACCAAATCTAAGTCATTGCCCAAACCCAGCAGGTCCTCACCTGGTTTGCTGTATCGGGGCCAATTGCTCTTAGGGGTTGTCAGCCACGTACACTTAGGATATACACGCTGTCTTTGTCGAGGCCTGGAGAAACAGAACACAGCAGTTTCACTTTCATGGTGGATGCGGACCAGGCTGGTCTGCCTAATCTCCATGGAAACTGCAAAACTCAAAATGCAGGCAGGGAAGATGTGTGGAAGTCAAGCGTGAGTAGAGTAGTTAGTGGACAAGACGGGGTGGATGGAACAGAGTACTAGTAACAGCGTAGCCACCACCACACAGCCAGAGAAACAGACAGGGAATTCAGGCTGGAGGTGAAGCTCTGAAAATTTGCCCAGCACATGTGAGGGTCTAGGTTCATCCATAGCAGTAATAAAATAAAAGAGAAAGTTCAAACAGTCCAATAAAAAGGTGGGGGTGGGGAGAGGAGGAAGAGGAGACCAGATGTGGTGGCACACAGCTTTAATCCCAGTACTCAAGAAGCAGATGTAGGTGGATCTCTGTGAGTTCAAGGCTGGCTTGGTTTACACAGAGAGCTCCAGACATCCAATGATACATAGTGAGACCATCTTAAACAAAAAGGAAGGCTTGAGAAGAATTCTGTTGACAGATGTGAGCTAGGAGCTGGCTCCCCTTGGGCATCAGGCAGAACAAATGTTAACCCTTGGTTATGGCTGAGTGCCGGGGAATGAGATAAATACCTGACTGATAAATCAATACAGCAGAATCTGAAAAGGAAGCAATGGCAATAAGGAGAACCCCGAATAGCCTGATGGTTTGCAGGGAAAGGAAGGCCAGGCTCTTCACATAGATCTTGCATGGATCACAGTAGTCACGCCCTCCCCACCTTTCCACGTCCTGACCAGATGGTGAGCAGTAGGGCACAGATGGCAGGGGAGGAGGAAGGAGCCGTCTCGCTTCCAGGAGGGGAACGTCGGGTGGCTGAGTGAGTTACATGTGGTTGTGTGTTGTTCTGCTTCCTTGATAATTTGAGACACTTCGAAAAGAATGAGTAACAAGTTGTATTTCTGGGAACAAGATAGAAAAGCTTATTTTTTTCTCTCTTTCAAAAAGAAATAAAATAGCTGCAAGAGAAAACCAAGTGTATTAGAGAAACAGAGTCAAAATCTGAAGGGAAGTAAGCCAGACAGTTCCTGGTAGGACAGGACAAGGGAACTGCCCCAAGCCTACAGGAGCTGGGAAGGCCATCTGGCTTAGTCTGAAGTGAGACTTTCACCTGGAGGGGGTTTAGGGTACAGAGGGAGGGCCCAGACCCACAGAGTGGTGGGCATGCTCAGAGGGGTTTGGGGATGATCTCTGGAGAGATATTGTACAACAGGAAGATCAAGTCCCCAAAAGAGCACTGGCCACACTGGAAGGAGAAAAGGCTCCAGGCTTTGCCTCAAAGCAGCAGGGTAAGGGGTGGAGAATGAAAAGGAAAAACACTGCAGCTTCTGGGACAAATCTTAGGCAGACATAATTGTTTTTAAACATTTTATATTTTTACCCATGGCCTTTCTATGTAGCCTAGACTGGCCTTCAATTTGAGATTCCCCGCTTCAGCTGCCTAAGCACGGGGATTACCCATGAGTGTCGCCATATCTAGCCAAGGACTGTGTGTTGTTTTTTTTTAAATCTTGTTTCAGCCAAGCAGTGATGGCACATGCCTTTAATCTCAGCACTCAGGAAGCAGAGGAAGACGGATCTCTGTGAGTTTGGAGCCAGCCTGGTCTGCAGAGTTAGTTCTAGGATAGGCAAGGCTACACAAGGAAATCCTGTCTTGAAAATCCAAACCCAAAACAAACTTTTGTTTTTAAAAGCTTTTTTTAAAGATTTGTTTTATGTTTATGAATGTTTTGCATACATGTATGTATGTGTACTAGGAGCACGCCTGGTACCTGCAGATGTCAGAAAAGGGTGTTAGATTCCCTGGAACTGCAGTTATGGATGGTTATGAGCTACCATGTGAGTACTAGAAATAGAACCAGTCTTCCACAAGAGCAACAAGTGATCTGAACTGGTAAGTCAGCTCTCTAGCCTGTGTTTATATTTTAAAATTGATCCATGTATTTGTGTTCACACTCATGCACAAATGTGTGGGCATACATGTGCCATGGTTCCAGTGTGGAGGTTGGAGGAAAACTTTGGGGAACTGGTTTCTCTTTCCATCATGTCTGTTTCTAGGACTGACAATTGGCAGTAGGCAATTTGACTGAGCTACCCCTCTGGCCCAGCTTAAAAGTTTTAAAGAAATAAATACAATACTATAAAAAATGAACTGGGGTCAAGGTGGTGCTTGCCTATAGTCCCAGCTGTGCAGTAGTTCAAGACCAGTAATGAGTGATGAGTTCATGAGTCGAGAACAGGACTGCGAGTGTTCAATGTGTACGCAGCATTTGTAAGGCGGTGGATCTAACCCCAGCACTATACAGAATGAAACAAATATAATCATCAATTACAGTCAGTAACTATAATTCACAGAAACAGGACATAAAAACTATAAAGAAATGGCAGACAGACAAAGCAGGGTTGCAGGACAGAGCAGGAGGGTTAGCCCTCATTGTCAGTTTGACAATATTTGCAATCATTAAGACACACCTCTGGGTTGTCTGTAAGGCGCTTACAGAAAGACCCTGAATGTGAGCAGCACCAACAAATGGGCTGGGATACTGGACTCAATAAAGAGTGAGAAGGGAGAAAGCACCAGGATCTCTCTCTGCTTCCTGACTGCGGACACAATGTGACCTGCTGTCTCATACTCCTGCTGCCAAGCCCTTCCCACCACAACAGACTGTATCCCCTTTAAAGAGCCAGAACAACCCCTTCCTCAAGTTTCTTCTGTCAGATGTTTGCCACAGCAACAAGAAAAGTAACTAATACAAAGAAACAGAAAACTGGCATTACAATTAAGAGAACAATTAATTGATTGACTGATTGATTGGCAGGGCTCATGTATTCCAGGCTAGCTTCAAATTCACTATGCAGCTGAGGGTGGCTCCCGGCCCTCCTGCCTCCTCTCACCAAGTGCTGGGAGTACAGTTGTGTGTTGAGGATCAAACCCAGGACTTCAAGCATGCTAGGCAAGCACTTTACTAAATGAGCCTATAATTCCAGCCCCAAAAGGGAACATTTAAAGCATAAATATTTTTCATCAATGTTCCCAAAAGAAGACATCAAAGTCTGAAAAATAAAAAACACTAAAAGTATAAAACAAGAAATAAACAAGTAAGTCAGTCATGGTGGCATATACCTTTAATCCCAGTACTTGGAGAACTGGAGCAGGTGGAACTCTCTGAATTCCAGGTTAGCCTGGTGTACACACTAAATTCTAGGCCAGCTATTACTACATAGTGAGATTTTACTCCAAACCACACAAAAATCCATAGGAAATGGAAGGAAAGTTGATGTAGGAGGGTCATTTGTCTATGTGTTACTTTCATTGGTTAATAAAGAAACTGCCTTGGCCTTTTGATAGGCCAGCCCTTTAGGTGGGTGGAGTAGACAGAACA
>LOEQ01000211.1:457222-472065 GCA_001685075.1 Bramus lutescens | reverse complement strand
TGGTGGCTCACAACCATCTATAATGAGATCTGGTGCCCTCTTCTGGTATGTAGGTATATATGCAGAGCACTAGTATATAAAATATAAATAGATAAATAAATAAATAAGCAAACTCAACCAAAGAAGGAAATACAAATAAAAAATAAATAAATAAAATTGCTTTTCAATACCTGGGCTTCTGAGCTGGCTGGTAGCACCACCATGGTTGTAGGTTCTGTAAGAGAAAACAGTCATGATTACGTTGGAAGCCCCAAGACCCCTCCAGACAATGTGCTCTCCCCTTCTCCCTCTGCCCCACCCTCCCTAAAACCCCCAGCACACCCCCAAAGAAACACCAGAAAGCTCAGTAACAGGCTGAGATACCTGGCCCCTTGAATAGAATCCCCAGGGCCTAGCCTAAGCCAGCTCTGGGCAGGGTTCATAGCACAAGTGATGTGGACCCTGCTAGCTGTCCATCCCCTGGTCCATAGCAGCATCTCAGAGAAGAACGTCAGCATCGAGGGGCTGTCCGCAAGACTGTGTGTATGTCCAGGTTCTCTGCAGGGAAGACCCATCATCTGAAATGGGTATACTGCTTCCCTAGAACCGAGGTCCTATGAGCCAGAGACAGCAGGAAGATAAGAAACCCTGGCCCAATGGGTAAATATATCCACTCCTGAGAAGACCCTTGGTTTGGGGTTTTTCCAAAGGCACCTCTCAAAGGAGTCCCTGGATTGAAGGGCAGGTGGAAGCTGGTCTCCGCATTTGATTTACTAAACACATCAGTGGTAAATGCCAAGAAGCGAGTCTGCATTTTCAAGGGCTTACTCATGTGGCTCAGCCACAGCACGAGAGGGGGATAGCTCCAGCACCCACTTCTCAGATGAGCACCCGAAGGCAAAGAGCAAAGTCCTTGACTCTAAGGCATCACAGCTGGGTGAGTGGTAGGGCTCAAGGAGGCAGGCAAGAGAGCTGAGAATCTGTGCTACCAGCAACTCCCCAATTACCCCACTTCCCAGGCCTCCCTTAATTACATATAAAGGCAGAACCATGCAATGATATGAACTACAGCTTCCTTAAATTCTAGGATGAAGTAAGACATGAAAAATAGCAAACCATAAAATTGCCTGCTAGGTAAACCTGCTAACTCCACAAATATCATCAAATTTCATCAAGGACCAGGAAGATTGCCAAAGATAGCGACTGTGAGATCCATTAAAATAATGGAGAACAATCCATCCCCCAACATCAGGGGGGCAATAAAGAAAGTGAGCTCAAAGAGCATGCTCTTGGAGGATGTGTGGTCCCAGGGACTCTGTCCCCAACCCACTTTGGATGTTTAACAAAACTTGGTAGCTGTGACTGGATTCAGACACTAAAACGATGGAAGAAAATTTGAGCAAGAATAGGGGTACTTCCTGGAAAAGGTCAGTGCTCTGAGTCAGGGGGTCATGAAGGCAGGGCAGGCTAGTGGAATTTTGCCAGTTCTGAGCACAGTCAGTGCTGGTCTAGTCTTCAGCTCTGAGCAGCTTTCCAGTTAGAATTTTTTATTTATTTATTGTTTTTCAAGACAAGGTTTCTCTGTGTAGCTTTAGAGCCTGTCCTAGAACTCGTTCTGTAGACCAGGCTGGCCTCAAACTCACAGAGATCCACCTGCCTCTGCCTCCTGAGTGCTGGGATTAAAGGTGTACGCCGCCGTCACCCAGCTTCCTGGTTGGAATTTTTAAAAAAGACAATGTCTCATGTACCCCAGGCTGGCCTTGAAAGTCACTGTGTAGCTGAGGAGGACCTTCAATTTCTGACTTTCTTGCTTCCATCTCCTCAGTACTGGGATTATAGATGCGTGCAAACACACCGTGTTTACGCTGTGGTGGAGACTGAACCCAGGGCCTCCTTCCTATGTAAGTACTATACCAACTGAGCTATGATCCTAGCCCACGAAGAGAATATTTTTAATGCTTAAATAGTCAATGTTAAGTCAGGCGGTAGGGGTGCACACCTTTATCTAAGCACTTGGGAGGCAGAGGCAAGCGGATCTCTGTGAGTTTGAGGCCAGCCTGGTCTAAAAAAGCAAGTTCCAGAACAGCTAGAACTAAACAGTGAAACCCTGCCTCAAAAATAAATAAATAGTCAACGTTAATAAGAGATGTGCCTAACTTGTTTATGAATTTAATTATGCATCAAGTTGCAAGGATTTAGAGAGTTTGGTTATTGCTGTTATTACTGTCTACCTAAAAGTCATAACAATGTTCCTGTCTTGGTTTCTTGAGTGCTGGGATTACAGGTACATACTGCTATGCCAGGGGAGTCTTGGGTTTTAATGAGCAAGCTATGGCTTTGTGAGGTTCTAGGATGACAGTGACCACCATACGGCCAGAGGCTAGACCCAGGGATAATACAAAAGTAACAAATGTTAGTGACATTTTCAACACTGTGCATCTGAGTGCTGAGACAATGAGTGGGACCATCACACCTAGCTTCTAAGAAGACTTCTCTACATATTAAGAAACTGGAGCTTAGGCAGACTAAGAATTTTACTTGCAATCATACAGATGATAAATGCTGGGGCCAGGCCAAGGAGTTCCCATTACGTCTGAAATGTTATGCCATGGTGTAGCCAGAAGTGGGACTCCAAGTTTCTATCAGCATCATTTCTGCTAAGGGCTCAGACTCAGCTTAGTGCTCACGTCCCCAGAAGGGTATCCTTACCCTGAACAGGGAAGAGCCATTCCAGGTGTTAAAATAGCAAATGAGGAGAAATCAAGGGCTGGGGAGCTTTCCTGGAAACAAATGTGTGTCATGGAAGTAACACAGAAGATCTGGAGAACTGCCTGTGGCTTCCATAGCCCCAGTCCCTCCTCCAGAGAAACTTCCAGGGAACGTGCATCTGACACAGAGGTTGGCAGCTGGAGCCACAGTTGCCTCCAGGGAGCCAGCTGTCCTTCAAGAGATTGGAGTCAGGTCCCGACCAGTTCACAGTTATGGGGAAAGTGTCTGATATCACTTTGCCACCCACAGGACAGAAAAGGCACCTTCCTGCCTAACTTATGGCATCACCTTAAAGAGGAAGTGAGGTAACACATATAGAGATGTTTCCTAAGGTGTCAATGGCTGCTCAGTCATGCAGTCATACAGTAGGGTGGTAGGACCTCCTGACTCTGATTTCGTTTTGGGCTTAAGGGCACAGGCAGTGTTAGCTATCCACTCTCCATGATATACCCTCTTCATTCAGCTAAAGGGGACTTTACACATCTTAGGAAGGCTTTCCCTACACAAGACATTCCCCACCCCAAGTCTAGACTCCTGAGAGTATTCTGACAGTGACCGAAAGCTGAAGAGCAGAGACTTTTTAAGTCCAAAAGACTTCCTGTCCTGCATCTCAGACACAGTGTTCAGAAGTCCCTATATGGCCAAAACACATAGTTGAGGGGCGTGTGCAATGAAGATATGACACACAGTTCCGGGTGGACAAGGGAACTGGCCAGAGCCTTCACATGGCAATCTGCCAAGTCCCGCAAAGTTATATACTCTCTCACCTTCTGATTTACAGGTCAGCCTTTAGAAGGCACACCCATGCATCACAATATCTACAGGAACACTCAGGGCTGAGTCTATCCTACATCAAATATGCATACATGCCACTATAGATAGATACACAGGGAGGGCATCCATACCCAGGACATTAGGTGTCACTAAAAAAAAAAACAAGGTGGCCAGGAGGGGTGGCAGATTAAGAAATTTACTTGAAAGCAGATCTGGGAGGCTGAGGCAGTAAGATTCCAAGTTTAAGGTCAACCTGGGTAACATAGAAAGAAAGACCCTGTTCCAAGAAAATAACCCAGCAAGATGTCTTTTGTGTGTTGAGTTGATCCAAGACCCCCACTCAGGGGGAAAAAAAACAGAGCAGCCTGAAGTTAGGAGGAAGTACACATGCCTGAGTGCAAGCATGTGCAGGAGATCCTCACATCCGCGGCAGCCTATGAGAGGGAGGGGGGACATCCAGGCAGTGACACAGGCCTCCTCCAAGGCCTTCCCTTTCAACTTTCTGAATCTGAGTACTGGCTGCTCTTATAAAGGTCTCATTCCATTCCCAGCACTCACAGGGCAGCTCACAACCATCTGTAACTCCCGTTCCAGGGGATTCAGTACCCTCTTCTGGCTTCCACAGGCATCAGGCATGCACACGGTACACACACATACATTCAGGAGAAACACTCAGTCGTATAAAATTTAGAAGGAAACATTCTGAATTTGAAATTATGTAGGGGAAAAGTGAAAATACAGCTCCTATATATCTCCTAGTTCAGGGTGCAGCGTCCAGCCAAGAGACTGTGGAGTCAAAGGTCATGTGACTGAGTAGTGGCTTCCCGCTCACAAAAGTGATGTGATATCACTTACCAGGGAGGGCTTGTCAGATTGAGTGAAGACACACCCAGTGACTGGCATTTAGTAAGTGAGCCACACATATAGGCGGGTGGCTTCCACTGTCAAGAAAGGAACTGTAAAACTGAGTTGTGACCCAGGTCAAGCACCAGCCTTGAAAACTGGTGAAAGCCAGGAGAGAGAACCACCCACAGGAAGGCACGGAGGCAGACACTGTGTTTGCTTAACAAACAGATTTCTGTGGGGCAAAGGGACACAGGTGTGTCCTTTCTTCTCTTCCACAGATGGGTGGTGGCTCATCCAGGACTGAGAACAGCAGGCTTCTCTAAGCACTTATGCACACACACTGCCCACACACCACTCCCAGGAAGTATCTTCCTACAGCAGGAGCACAGTCCACCAGTGGCAGGTCTGGAGGTGACCCATATCAGCAGGGCTATATCATGGTGTTAACTGGCAGTACTAATATTAGAGCCATATCACAATGCTGAGGCCTGCCTTATAGGTCAGCAGTACATGATGCTGAGGCCTGCCTTGCACCACAGGCCTTGAGCACTCATGACTCTCTAACAATGGGCAAACCTTGGGGACTGAACTCCTGCTATGCTTCCATACCCAACCTCTGGCAAAACATCTGGGACAGCACCAAGACCTCACCACTGATCCCAAAAGGAAGACAGAGCATGTACCCAACCCCTGGTTACACATCTGGGCACATCACCAAGTCCACACCACTGGTCCCAACAGGAAGACAGAGCATGTACCCAACCCCTGGTTACACATCTGGGCACATCACCAAGACCACACCACTGGTCCTAGCAGGAGATAGAGTATGCAGCTGACAAAATTAGATTTTGAAAAATGGCTCAGCAGGTAAAAGTGCTTGTTTTGCAAGCCTAATGACCTCGTTCCATCCCCCAAAGCACAGTGGAATGAAGGATCTGAACCCTGTAAGTTATTCTCTTGTGTGACGGCATGTACGTGCTTATACTCACAGACATCTGTCTGACTCTGTCTGTCTCTCTCATGCACACACATACACATGTGTGTGTGTGTGCAAGTAATAAATGTTAAAACATGTTGAGCAAACTGTGTTAGAAGAGGAAGTCTGGATTCCTTTGTGGTGGGACACTGGTGAAACCATTCAGTGGATAAGGGCATTTTTCACCGAGCCTGACAACCTGAGCTCAATCCCTGGGGTCCGAATAGTGGAAGGAGATAACTGGTTCCTGCAAGTTGTCCTGTGACTTCCTTGTGTGCCATGGGGTGTGCATGTACATACACACACAAAACAAATATATAGGTAAAGATTCATTTTTACTTTATGTATGAGTGTTCAGTCTGCATATATGCATGCTGTGCCTGCAGAGGTCAGGAACTGGTTACATTTGGAACTGGTTACATACGGCTGTGAGCTGCTTTGTGATGCTCAGAACCGAACCCTGGTCCTCTGCAAAAGCAGCAAGTTCTTTTAGTCCACGAACCACCTCTCCAGTCTCACACTTTCTTTTCTTCCCTGTCCTTTTCGTTTTAGCCTCTCTGTGTCCTGGAACTCTCTCTGTAGACCAGGATGGCTACAAATCAAAGAGATCCACCTGCCTCTGCCTACCGGGTGCTGGGATTAAAGGTCACCATTGCCCAGCTCATTTTTTTTTTAAGATCAGATTCTGAGTAGGTATTCCTCCCACTGGGCTAGTGGGAGTTAATTGAGCTTTTCAGGGGCTATTTCACCTAGTCTCCACTCTGGCTCCATAATGTTACAGCAGTCAATGAGGCCCAGAGAAAGTAATAAACTTGCCTCAGGTCACCCAGGTGAGATTCAACCCAGGACTCACCCAGTTCTAGGCTAACACCCACCGACCAGTTGTTCCCCCTACTGACCATTTGAATTGCATGAAGACAGAATCAGTCACCCGGAACTGAAGGTGTTGGTGACAGAGCTAGGAGGCTACTCCTTAGAGCTGGGGTATACAGAATCCAATTACAGCGCACTAGCAACATTGGTGTTGGTGGAGAACTTGTCATTGATGGAGTCTCTTTGCAGGCATGGCCACACGTACCTATAATCCTTGCACTTGGGAGGTAGAGGCAGAAGGATAAGGGACCAGCTTTAGCTTACACCATCTTCAAGCCCAGCTTTGGCTAAATAAGACCCTGTCTTTAGAAACAGAAGAAGAACAACAAAAAGAGGTAAGGATTCTCAGGCTCACTCCAGATTAGCAGGTCCAGGTTTTCTGGGTGTCTTAGTGTTACCATTGCAATGATGAAAACATGACCAAAAGCAAGTTGGGGAGGAAAGGGTTTATTTAGCTTATACTTTTTATATCATAGTCAATCACAGAAGAAAGTCAGAGCAGGAACTCAAACAGGGCAGAAACCAGAGGCCATGGAGGGGTGACACTTACTGGGTAGCCCCTAACTTGCTCAGCCTGCTTTTTAAAGGAACCCAGGACCACCAACCCAAGGGTGGTCCCACTCATAATGGTCTGGGACCTCCCATATTGATCAAGAATTAAGAAAATGACCTAGGCTTGCCAACAGCCCGACCTTATGGAGGCATTTTCTTTTCTTTTTTCTTTGTTTAATTATTTATTTGTTTGCTTGTTTTTCCCGAGACAGGGCTTTTCTGTGTATTCTTGGAAGCCCTGGAACTCACTCTGTAGACCAGGCTGGCCTTGAACTCACAAAGATCTGACTGCCTCTGCCTCCTGAGTGCTGGGATTAAAGATATGTGTCACTACAGCCCGGCATAAAAATTAGCTATTTAACTTTTTTTGCCAACTTTTTATTGAAAGGAGTAACTGGGGGCTGGTATACAGTGGTAGACAGCTTAAACAGCAAATACAAGGCCTTGGGTCCCATTCCAATCCTGCACGTGGACTCTAAGCAAAAGCTAAATTCTAGCAAATAACATCTAAGCTGAAGTATATAGAGGGAATGTCGACCACTTCCTGGAATGAGAGACCTTGATGGAAATACACTATATACACATTTGAAAATTTCACAATGAGGGACTGTAGATATTGCTCAGCAGTTAAGAGCATTGGCTGTTCTCCCAGGGGACCCAGGTTCAATTCCCAGCACCCACATGGTAGCTTAAAACTGTCTATAACTCCAGTTCCAGGGGATCTGACACCTTCACATAGACATATACGCAGGTAAATGAATGCACATAAAATAAAAATAAGTAAATCATTTAAAAAATGTAAAAAAGGAAAATGTCATAATGAATTCCATTTTATGTATAAGTAATGTGGAATCATTTAAAATCTCTTTTGAAATGGGCCGCCTGACACTAGATGCCAAGGATGGAATTGAATGGAGGCCCTCTTACTTTCCCCTCTGTGATTAGAACAACAACCCCAAAGCTGCCCATGTTCTAATCCCCAGGATCTGTGGATATGCTGCATGATGTGGTAGATGAAATAGGGCTGCTAGAAGCCAGCCTGAAGGTAGAGATTATTCTAGATTTATGGTGGTCTTAAACTGGATGCAACTATACCTGTGTTAAGCCAATTTAAGGATGTGTTGCAAAGCCATAGGAACCACATACATTCTCTTTTAAGTTCTCCTCTTCCTTCCCTGGGGGAAAGGACGGCAAGCCCACTGCCCTGGAATAAAGTAGAATTCAATGGACTAAGAAAGCAATGGCCGAACTTCCTCCAGAAACTCTGGTCCTTAAGCTGATTTGCCTAACCAGCAGGGTGTCATCTCCAGGCAGGAAGGCCATCCCCCTTAGGGCTGTCTTACCTACAGAACTCCCCCTTAACACTGTCTTACCCTGTGAGGAATCAGCTAATGACCAGAGCATAAACTCTGTCACATCTGTTTACATGGTCTACATCCTGGGACCAGAACTCCCACTATGAAAGGCCGAGAGGCCCTTAGCTGTGCCCACCACCTCTAACACACTTGTGCCGTAGCAGACAGGGAAAGGATTCTCTGTGGGCACCAGGCTGGCAGCAGATGAGTGTGGAGGAAGTTCAGGGCCTTGAACATGGCAGCAAGGCTGGCTGGGGCAGGACCCCTACTACAAGCGGAGCCATGCAACTTACACAGAGACCCTACAGGCTGCTTAAGACTTGAGGCTTCCTCCTTCTAGAAGCACACTGAAGAGCAGTCAAACATAAGTGTGGGCTAGTATCCTGACTTCATTTATCTTGAGAACTTCTGGGACAGCCAACCTTGGGCACAGGCAGTATCGCAGAGTGAAAATACACCTGAAAAATTGCCTCCTTGCTGGGCATGGAGGCGAACACATTTAATCCCAGCACTTGGAGGCAGAGGCAGGAGGATCTCTGTGAGTCCAAGGCCATCCTGGGCAACAGAGTAAGTTCCAGGACAGGCTCCAAAGCTACAGAGAAATCCTGTCTCAAAACAAACAAACAAACAAAAACCCAGAGAGAGAGAGAGAGATAGATTACCTTACCTTAGTGTAAGGTCTAATTCAGAGGTGAAACCAAATTGGAAAAGCTATACACAGACACACCCAGCTCACACCCACACCAGAGTGGCCAGGCCACAACCCTACAGCATTAAGCTCTTCCTTCCCCTCTTCTGAGTGGGAGGGCTCAGGGATAGAGCAGTGGCTGTCAAGAAGTACACAGGGAGCCCTTTGCAGAACTGCATTCCTCTGGCTGAAACCCACATTTGTGTCAAGGGTTCATTTGCATGGACCTTGGACACTGCATCCCAAGTTGCATCTGGCCAATGTACACAAAGGTGTGGCACATGGATACCTGCTGCTGTGCCATAGGCCAGGGCTCCACTTGGGTGGTGTGCTGCAAGGCTACAGAAACATAAACACGAGCTCTGAGGCAGGTGCAAGTCATGCCCATCTCACTGACTTTGGACACCTGCTTCTCTTCTGTGACCTTCAGTTTCTTCTTATGCAGCACGGATCTCAACAGGATGCTTGGCAGGAAGAGGAAGCCCAACAGTGCTGTGTGTTTGCCGTGTGAGCACCTCTTGAACAGGCTCCAGTCGCCCATCCAAAGTAGCCTTGTGGTAGCCCCACCGCAACTTAGCTGAGTGACCTTCACAGGGCACAAGGGTGCCTTGTAGTGGTGGAGTAGACAACATAACTGTGACAGGAACCACGTGGGAAAGACCTAGCTCAACAAACATGTGTCAACCACAAATATTCTGGTATCTAGGAGACTCTGGAGGGACAAATTCCCTCCTCTGCAAAGGAATGTCCCCTTCCTACTCGGTTTTGGGTACCCTCGGGATGACTGGACGGAGTCACATGCAATACTAAGCTGTTTAAGAAGAAAAGCCAGCTGGACAGGCAGCCCTAGTCACTGGTGAAGCTCAAGGGCTTCAATAGCCAAGAGCCAGGTTGTGGCTTCTCAACTCCAGTGTTCCAATGGCATTTCTCAGGAGCCAGAGATCTGCTTTAGCTCAAATGGGAGCATGGGGCTGAAAGACAGACAAGTGAGCACCCAGTTTAAATAGATGGCCCATCTACACACGCAGTTACAATAACAAGCTGCACAAACAAGGCAGAGGGAGAGAACCCTGGCTGTGCTTCCTGGACACTATCTCTCACTAGCCCACGCTGTCTCATTCCAACCTATCCAACACGGCTCTGTGACATGCAAATGCCTATTCTTTAGTACTGTTGGGCAATAAGAGTAAAAATATACATGGCTGTGAAGGCGCACGCCTTTAATCCCAGCACTTGGGAGGCAGGGGCAGGTGGATCTCGGTGAGTTCAAGACCAGTCTGGTCTACGGAGTGAGTTTCAGGATAGCCAGGGCTGTTACACAGATAAACCTTGTCTTGAAAAGCAAAAACAAACAAAAAGAAAGAAAGAAAGAAAGAAAGAAAGAAAGAAAGAAAGAAAGAAAGAAAGAAAGAAGAAAAGAGTGAAAATAAGACTGTAGTTCCATGGATACTATTGCCAGTTCTAGTGTAAACTGGAACTCAAGGCTACAACACAAGCTGGGCTGGGAGGGCCTCACGCCCGCACAGGGTCAATTGGAATGAGAAGCTGCAGTTACTGTCTTAGGGGTTCTACTGCTGGGATTGGACAAAAGCAACCTGGGGAGGAAAGGCTTTATTTCAGCTTACAGTTCCATATAATCATCCATCACTAAAGGACATCAAGGCAGAAAGTCAAGGCAGAACCCAGCAGCAGGATCTGATGGGGCCATGCAGGAGTGCTTACTAGCTTACTCCCCAAGGCTTATTCAAGCTGCTTTCTTTTTTTAAGATTTATTTATTATATATACACAATATTCTGCCTGCATGTATCCCTGTGGGCACCAGTTCTCATTACAGAGGGTTATGAGCCACCATGGGTGCTGGGAATTGAACTCAGGACCTCTTATCCTCTGAGCCATCTCCCCAGCACCTCCAACCTGCTTTCTTATAGAAGCCAGGACCACCTGCCAAGGGTTTGCACCACCCACAATGTGCTAAGCCCTTCCAGATCAATCACTCATTAAGAAGACGCCCCATAGGATTTCCCACAGGCCAATTTGATGGGCATTTTCTCAGCTGAAGTGCCCTCTTCCCAGATGACTCTACCTTGTGTCAAGTTGACAGAACCAGCACAGTTACACAGTGAGGTCATGGGCAGGCTGGGATATGTGAGAGTGTCTCTCTCTCTCTCTCACTCACACACACACACACCTGAAAATAGAGAATTGTATGTACACGGGCAAGAAAAAAGAGCAGGGAGACAAAGGAAGAAGAGACGGCATAACCACTCACTCCCACTTCGGAGGAGGGTGAAGGATTCTGACCCAGCCCCAGGTCCAGCCTCCACCTGTCTACATGGGTTTCCTGCAGGAAGAGATGACTAACCAGCACATTCAGGCTGGTGGGCCTGGAAGGGGCAGACTCCATCAGGCTGATGGCCAAACCCCACTTAGGAAGTGGTCATGCTCCTGAATAAATGACCCTGGAGCTTGAGACAGACAAAGGTCACTGAGAACACTGTGGGTCCCTGATCACTAACCAAACTCCATTTAAGGAATTGGCTTTGTCCCAGAAAACACTCTGACTGGGTGCTGGTGGCACATGCCTTTAATCCCAGCACTCTGGAGACAGAGGCAGGCAGATCTGTTAGTTTGAGGCCAGACTGGTCTATAGAGTGAGTTTCAGGACAGCTAGGGCTACACAAAGAAACCCTGTCTCAAAAAACAATAAATACTCCTTCCTAAACACAACTTTAATCCCAGCATTTAAGAAGCAGAGGCAAGTGGATCTCTGTTAGTTGAGTTCAAGGTCAGCCTGGTTTACAAAGCAAGTTCTAGGACAGCCAAGGCTACACAGAGAAATTCTGCCTCAAAACATCCAAAAAGAAAAAAAAAGAGTCACTCTTCCCTCAACATACAGTTTAAGTCACTCTACATGTTACTACATGTCACTCTACTTGCTCACACTCCACTTCCCACCAAATGGCTCAGTCAGTGGTTAAAAGCATCTACTGTTCTTCCAGAGTCCAATTCCCAACACCCATGTCAGGTAGCTCATAACCTCCTGTAACTCTGGCTCTAGAGGGCATCCAACAACTGTGGATTCTGCAAACACCTCCTGAACTCAGGTATGTGTGTACACACACACACACACACACAAAAAAATGATAAAAATAGGCTGGGTGGTGGTAGCAGAGGCAGAGAGACAGGCAGGCTCTCAGGAGGCAGAGGCAGGTGGAGCTCTGTGAGTTCAAGGCCAGCCTGGTCTACAAGGGCTAGCTCCAGGACAGGCTCCAAAGCTACAGAGAAACCTTGTCTTGAAAAACCANATATATATAAATTTGAACAAGTCATGTATAGTGGCAATTTTAGTACTTGAGAGGCTGGGGCTGGAGGGTCTTGAGTTCCAGGAACCTGTCTCAGGTATGTATACACACACACACACTTCTAGGGTGACAGAAAAAAGTCTCCCATGAAGAATTGTATTTGGATCTGTAGCACCCATGTAAAAGCTGAGTTTAGCAGAAGGGGCCTATGGCCCCAGTGTTGGGGAAATATACCAGGTAGCAAGCAGCCAGTCTAGCCAAAATGGTAAGATCCAGGTTTAGTGAGAGTCTCAAAACTTCTGGTGGAGAATAAGATCTGCATGGCTTAGAGACTGACCTAACTGGGTGACAACATCCAATGGACCCAACATCCAATTCGGCAGAGTAAGAAAGTCTACAGGTATCAAAATAAACTCAAATGCTGACAAGAAAGTATGAGCATCTTTCTGACAGCTACTTCAGGAATAAACTACACAAGATCCTTTAGGGAATTCACTAGACTCTCAAGTCCTCCAGAAAAATGCTGGGCTGGCTACTTCCGGAGGGGTGGCAAAGTTTCAGCTGATTTATGAAGTTCAGAGATTGTTCTAGTAAATACAGTTGTTGTTTTTTCTTTTGTTTTTTCAAGACAGGGTTTCTCTGTATAGCTCTGACTGTCCTGGAATTCATTCTGTAGACCAGGTAACCTTGAACTCATAGTGTTGGAGGCCAGCCTGGTCCACAGGGTGAGTTCCAGGACTGGCTCCACAGCTACTGAGAAACCCTATCTTGAAAGACCAAAAAATAAACAAACAAAAAAAGAACCAAGGAACCAACAAGGCCCTATAGTTCCAGCATCACGTGGCTTAGTGGGAGGATCACTTGACCTCAAGAGTTCAATATCAGCCTGAACAGCAAGATCCCATCCAAAAAAAGCAAGTCATAAGTCTCATTGACCTTCATGAGGTTTGTTTACCAACACATCCAAAGATGTGCTGAATAGAAAGTGAAATTGGACCTCATGGTGCCACACACAGGTTCCTCTCCCCAACAGTCACCACGGAGTTCATTCTCTGAACTTTGACCCAGCAGGAGGCTAGAAACAATAAGGCAGTAAAGACACAGCTTGGGGGGAGTGGAGAACAGGCTACGACTGTTCTTTTTGAGGGACCCAACAGGAGCTCAGCTTGGATGCTTTACAGTGCAGCCCCCAACTATGACAGCAAGCCACTTACAACCCTAAGCCTCAGCTTCCTTGTCTTTAACATCAGAGGGCCAGACGGAGTAAGGTCCCTGCAATCCTGTCTTGTTCTGCAGTTCTGGGAGCCAGGTCCTGGGTTATATTCTCTACAGTAAGGAATGGAGTAGGTCCAGGAACAGTCTTGTAAGGAGGCTAGAGCCTCAGAAGTAAAGCTCCATGAATGTGCAGCCTGCAGGGTTCCCGCCCTCTCCAGGTCAAAGCAGTTGGTGGTGGGTGCACCTGTCCCTTCAGGCCAGACTTGGGAAGATGAAGCAATACAGTGATTCTGAGCATGAGCACCAATTTAGGCAAATTATGCCACTCTTGGAGCGAATGTGGCCAAGGTTAAATCAGCCTACCTGGGTGCTGGGCTTATTATCTCCCTGTGAAATACATCAGTGCTTTTGTGCAAAATTTAACAACTCGAAACTGTCAGGTCAGGCAGGGGTGTGGGAAGGAAGGAACTGGCTGCAGGCTGAGAAGGCCTGAGAAAGTCGTGATGGTTCCTGTGTGTACACAATGGGCCCTCCCTGTTACAGAAGCAGCTCTTGTCCATTGCTTCTGTTTGGCTTTGTTTGTCATTCCTAGTCCCCTGCAGATGCCTGCTTGGGAGAATTTCTGCAAGCCCACAGCTCTCAGTGTTGGAGAGAGGCCAGCCTTCATTCAGCAAACACACAGCCTGCCTTTGTGCTCCCAACGGGGTATCAACTTTTAGGATAATATCACTGTATGCTGTATACTAGAACTACAATTCTCAGGGGGGTAGAAATAAAGGAGAACAGTAAATAGCCACTTGAACTCACCACTCTGAGTAGACTTCAAAAATCTCTCAAAAGCTTAACTGTTGGTTCTTATTGATGTTAAAGTTTTTTTTTATCACAAATTATACACTTTTCTTGCACTTACAATTAAATTCAGGAAATTAGTATCAGCTCAGTACAGACTCAGAGCAAAGCACACCCTACACACACACACACACACAGAGAGAGAGAGAGAGAGAGAGAGAGAGAGAGAGAGAGAGAGAGAGAGAACGACTGACATCTCTATGTAACCTTAAGGTCTGCAGTGTCTCCAGGAGAGTGCCAGCTTCATGGGGAGCAGCAAGGATTCATCCTCAGGCCCTGCTAGAGCACGGCCAGAGGGCTACAGACTCCCCCAAACCCAGCTTGAAGAGAAAAGGCTAGAGAGAGGCTTCGAAACGCCGCGCTTCAAGACTTAAAGGTAAAAGATACTCGGGCTTCTAGCCAAAGCCCCTCTCCCTTGGGGAAAGCGTCCCCTGGCGCGAGCAGCCAACCGGCCTCTGGCTGGCACATTAGGAGTGATAGGCTGCTGGTAAGGTTATCCTAGACGGTTTGTGCTGTGTGACGGTGGGGCTATCCAAGGTCGAAGAAGAGACAAGGAGTCCCAGAGTCAGAGGGCAGGGTGGGGCCTTCTGGGTCCCACAGAGCGCTATTTTTACGCTGATGAGAGAAAGGTCGAGGCCCCGGCACCTGGCACCGGGCGCCCTCA
>LOEQ01000211.1:428302-438820 GCA_001685075.1 Bramus lutescens | reverse complement strand
CATGGAAGGAATGTTGTATACATAATAAATAAATAAATCTTAAAAAAAGAAAAAGATCTGAAAAAAAGAAAAAAAAAGATGTATTTATAATAAGTAGACATTTAAATTCCAGCAGATAACTCCTGCCTCTCCCCTATGTATTATCATGGTTACATGGGTTTATGACTTGTTTTGGAGTTATTTTATTGCTGATTTTTAAAGATGTATTTATTGCTCTGTGTGTGGAATGTGGGGGGGTGTGGAATATGGGGGGTATGGGTGTGTGTGTGTGGTGTGTGGGTACATGTGTGGGGGTGTAGAGCGTGTGGGGTGTGTGTGTTTGTGTGTATGTGGGGGGGAGGGCACATGTGGAAGTCAGAGGACAAGAATCAAACTTAGGTCTACAGGTTTGTACGAAAAGCACCTTTAACCTCTGAGTCATCTTGCTGCTCCTGTGCCCCCACTTTTTTTTTTTAGTTCCCATATTGAGACAGGGTCTGTATCCTTGCTATATAGGTGAAGATGATCTTGACCTCCTGACCCTCCTATGTCTACTTCCTGAGTGCAGAAATTACACTGGGGATAAATTTAGGGCTCGTTCATAAAATGCTAGGCAAGCGTTTTATCAGCATTTCCAGCCTCTGTTGCTGGGTTTGAAAATGTACTCAGCTGGGCCAGGCGGTGGGATGCATGCCTTTAATACCAGCACTTGGGAGGCAGAGGCAGGCAGATCTCTGTGAATTCCAGGACAGCCAGGGCTACACAGAGAAACCCTGTCTTGAAAAAAGAAAAGAAAAAAAGAAAATGTACTCAGCTAAAGGCAAAAGTCATAAGGAACGCAAGCTACCCTTGGAAAAATCATTTGGTGTACACCACCGTCTTCATTTATTTATTCATTCATTGCAAGCCTGTGTGCTGTGGTCAGAGGTGGAGGTCAGAGGTCACCTGTGTGAGTTGATTTTCTCCTTCAACCATGTGGTTCCTAAAGACCATACTCAGATGGTCAGCCCTGACAGTGGGCAGCTTTACGTACTGAGGCCTCTTGACAGAGCTCGGTGAGTTTTGTAAATTTGTGAGTATCTGTGAGTACATGTCACGTGTTTGGCTACCCACAGAGGCCAGAGGCTGTGGATGGCCTGGAGTTGGAATTCTAGTTTAGTTGTGAGTCATTCAAAGAGAATTTAGGTTCTAAGCAAGAGCGGCATGCGATCTTGACCACAAAGCCATCTCTCCTAGTTCCTCTCTTTTGTTTTTTTAAAGTTTATTATTATTTGAAGTACTTGGGGTTGAACCTAGGATATTGTATATTTCTCTAGCTCTTTAAACACTTAAAAAAAAAAAAAGACAGAGTCTGGTTCAGTCCTCCTGCAACCTTCCTAGTGGCTGTAATTACATCCTTTTGTCCCCAGTCCGAGCTCTGATTTGTAATACTTGCAATTTGAAGTCTCTATAATTAATTACTGCTTGCGGCTTTATTAATACATTGATTTTTTTAGGGGGGGTGGTTTTTTTGAGACAAGGTTTCTCTGTAGCTTTGAAGCCTGTCCTAGAACTAGCTCTGGTAGACCAGGCTGGCCTTGAACTCACAGAGATAGCCTGCCTCTGCCTCCCAAGGCTGGGATTAAAGGTGTGCACCACCACCACCTGGCCTCATTGGTGCTGTTTTTAGAGCCTTGATGATAATGGGTGTATATCATATATATATTATAAAATATGTATGATAAACATAAATATATATCTTTCTTTTTTTAGATTTTATTTTTATGTGCATGGGTGTTTTACCTGCATGTGTGTCTGTGTACCACATGCATGCTTGGTGCCCATGGAGGCCAGAAGAGGGGTTGGATCCCCTGGGTCTGGAGTTATAGATGGTTGTAAGTCACCATGTAGGTAGTGAGAATTGAACCTGGGTCCTCTGGAAGAACAAGTGCTCTTAACTGCTGAACCATCTCTTCAGCCCCCTCCCTGCCCCCTTGGGCAATTAGTTTTGGAAGTCAAATAAATCAGAAACTGATTTGCCTGTAAGCACTGCCTGTTTCTTGGTTGAACATTTTACTTTAAGGGTTGCAGGCCACGGACTGGGTCTAGAGCCTTCTGACAGCCCTAGGGCCGACTGTCCAGCCTCTGCCTGGTGTCCCGAAGGACTGAGTGTACCTATGATCCTGGGCTGCCTGTCAGGTGCAGGGCAGAGTGTCGGAAAGTCCTATCCAGTTTGTTCTTGAATGTTCGTAAGTCACTGGGAGTAAACTCATCTATAAAGTTCAAGAATTTAGGAACCGAGAGTGAAGCTCAGTGGCTTGACATGTCTGCTGTGGCTGAGGCCCTGGGTTTTATCCTTATCGTGGCAAAACAAAAGAGCCTATGAGTTCTGGTTATTGTGCTCCTTTGTAAGGAAGACGATAAAGTTTTCTCTGTTGCAATGGAATATCTCCATTGTGGTACGTGATACGTACATATGTGTTGACTTTGGGTTCTGAGGTTGCCTCTAATTTTATTGAAAGCTGCCAATTTGGCCCTGAAATCATCTTCATTTTGTGTCTCTTGATTTTTCCCTTCTTATCTATTCCCCCTTACAGATCACGATGCTACAACTATTATTAATAAGTATTTTTCAACTTAAGTCTTCTTAAAGTTTTTCTTGGACTAAGGGAAAGCCATAGCTTTGTTTTGTTTTTTTAAGGTTCTGCTTTTCAGGATCAAGCCTCGAGGCTGGGAGTTCCTGTGGGGTTACTATCTGCCAGAGTGTTCGCTTGCAGTGTACAGCAGGTCTGCGTGGAGCCCGGCCACCCTGTGCTGCTCAGCTCGGAGCAAAGAGTGAGAGACCAGCCCCTTAAATGAGGACATGTCCTTTTTAAGCTGTTTGGGAAAATAACATACTTCTTTAGTATTGTTTTTCAATAATTTGCCTTTTTTTTGGTCTGTTTTTAGAAGAAACTGTCTTCCTTGTTAGAGATTGCTCAGCATCTGTTGGCATACAATATGTTCTCCCGGCTCACCTTCTGCCAGGAATTATGGAAATCGCAGGTAAATTTGAAGCTCTTTCACTTGGGATTTTTTTTTTTTAAAGCAGTGTTCTGTTGGTTTGGGTCTATGAGTTTCCTTAGGAATGTGGCCAAACATCTCCCTAATTAAGGAGCTTGGAAGGAGGGTTCATCTGGTGCTCTTGAGAGCGGAAGTAGTGTTTCAGTATTGTGTGTCAGTTTCTACCCTTCATTAGCGGTGTTTGTTAGAATAGGGTACACAGCTACCTGTCACGCCCAACCTTTGAAAGATACAGGCAGGAGGATCTGTGAGTTCACAGCCAGCCTGGTCTACATAGAGAGTTCCAGCATAGCCAGAGCTGCATAGTGAGACCCTATCTCCCATCAAAAAATTAAACAGAGCATAGTATACCTAGGAAGTCAGCGTGATTCTCTTGACTTCTTGGGTATACTATTATGAAGGCTCTTTGAGAGAACATATACTTTTTAAAAAAAAGATTGATTTATTTATTATGTGTTCTGTCTGCAGTACACCTGCAGGCTAGAAGAAGGCACCATATCACTGTGGATGGTTGGTAAGTCTCCATGTGGTTGCTGGGAATTGAACTCAAGACCTTTGGAAGAGTAGGCAGTGCTCTTAACTGCTGAGCCATCTCTCCAGCCCTGAGAACATATATTTTTAAAACTACACTAATGAGAGCTAGGGATGTAGCTCAGATGGTAGGGCTTTTATCTAGCATGCATGAGACACTAAATTAGACCCCCAGCTCCTCATAAACTGGGCATAGTGGTACATACCTGTAATCCTACTACTTGGGGCATAGATGAGGTCATCCCTAGCTGCATAGTAAGTTCCAGATCAGCCTGGACTATATGAGACCCTATTAATTATATTAGTAAGCTCTATTTGAAACATTAAAAATATTTTAATCTGCTGGTTGGTGGTGGTGGCGGCACCTGCCTTTAATCGCAGCACTCGGGAGGCAGAGGCAGTCGGATCTCTGTGAGTTTGAGGCCAGCCTGGTCTACAAAGAGAGTTCCAAAGCTACAAGAGAAGCCCTGTCTCGAAAAACCAAAACAACAACAAAAATATTTAATCTTTATTGTGCATGTATTTGTATGAGTGTGCTCTCGAGCCATGGCATGTTAGTAGAGATCAGATGACAGTTTCCAGGCTGTGAGTTAGAATGTGTACGTAGGGCACAGTGTGTAGAAAGGGTTGGGAATGACTTGCTGGAGACTACTGGGAGGAGATCAGAGCTGCCAGAGGAAAGTCCATGCAGGACAATGAGGGACTTGAATGCTGTTCATATGGGAACCAGTGACATGAGTCCTTTAGGCCATGCTGTGACTCTGTCTTTTCTCAGTGGGCGAATGAGCATAGCCTGAGCTCATTTGTAGGAAGATGCACACGCTGAGGTAATGCTGCTGTATTTTTCAGAACTCTTTGCTGCTTGAAGCTGTGTGGAGTCTCCACGTGCACCGTGTTGTGAGCCTACAAGAGCTACTTCAAAGGTAGTTTGTTGTGGGATATTTGAACAAACTGTAAAGACGTGTAGCTGTTTTGCCTTAATAAAGAGCCCATGGCCCGTAGCTAGGCAGGAGAGAATAGGAGGGGCTTCTGGTGAGAGAGGGGAACTCAAGGTTGGAATCTAAGTGTGCAGGATTCACCAGCAGGACCATAGGAATGGTCCATTGTACATTATGGAGGGGAATTAACAAGTCACATGGCAGAATGTAAGTTAATATAAATGAGTTAATTTAAGTTATAAGAGCTAGTTGGGCCCCAAGATTTCATAATTAATAAGATGTCTTGCGTCGTTATTTGGGAGCTGGCAGTCCCAAAAGAAAGTCCGACAACCATAGTTCATTAGTCATTCTGCATCACTTAATATCACATGGCCTTTCTTTTATTATATAGCTATATTTTTAGGCTGTTTTAAAATGTAATTGCTTTTTTTATTGTGGGGTGGGAGGTGTATTTGCCATGGCACATGCGTGGTGGTCAGAGGAGGAATCAGTTTCCTCTTCCACCATGTGGATTCCGTGGGGGGGGGGAGCATCAAGTTTTAGTGCTAAGTGCCTTCACTCCAAGCCAACTGGCCTGATACATGTCCTTTTTGTTGTTGTTAATTTATATCTTTTATGTATGAGTGCTCTGGTGTATATCTGCAGGCCAGAAGAGGGCATCAGATCCTATTATTGATGATTGTGAGCCAACATGTGATTACTGGGAATTGAACTCGACCTCTGGAAAAACACCCGGTGCTCTTAACCACTGAGCCATCTCTCCAGCCCTGATGTGTCCTTTTGTTTAGAGAACATTTATTGGGATTAAAGTGTCCCTTATGCATGCTTTCTTTGTTCATGCCTTGTGATGATTTTTTGTGTATACGTGTAAATGTACATGCTTGCATGTGCACACGGGTACACATGCTTGTAGAAGCCAGAGTCAGTGTTGGAAGTCTTCCATTTTGACCCAGGGTCCCACTGAACTGGGAGCTAGCCAACAGCCCCAGGGGTGGTCTTGTCTCTGGCTCCCCAGCACTGGGCACAGGGAGCCATTCACTGACTGAGCCATTCTACATTTGGTTTTCAGCCTCCACATGATAGCGCATAACCATTTGTATCTCAGGTTCGAGGAGCTAATGCTTTCTAACTTCTTCAGGCATGGCATGCACATGGTATACAGATGTATAAAATTCTACACATAAAAAGGTTTTAAATGAAATTTAAAAATATAAAGTCAAACAACTTAAGGTTACTCTCAGTTATATTCCAAGATCAAAGACCACTCCTGGGCTACATGAGACCCTATCTGAGAAAACGTAATGAAAATGTTAATTAACTAAAGAGATGTCCAGCTAAACATGGTTGATCTATGTAATGATATTTTTTCCTTTCTGAAATCACCTTGGGAGCCTGATATTATTAGTCTGTGTGAGGGTGCACATGTGCCAAAGACTTGTGTGGGACTCCTCTCACCGTGTGGCTCCCCTGTTGAACTCAGGCCATCAGGCTTGGTGGCAACCCAGATAAGGAGCTTTTATGACAAGATATAACCTGATAAAGATGGAATAGCTCAGAAGATGATAAAAGTCAAGCACATGGACCAGCAGTAAGATAGTTAGCAAGCTTGAAGATCTGTCCAGAACCAGCAGCGTGGGTGAAAGACAGCCATCTAGGCTGCTTTCTTTATTCATAAAAGCACGAGTATCTGAAGCATTTATACCTCTGGAGGTTGGGTGAAAAAGTCTCAGAAAGACCTGGTTGCAAGACTATTGAAGTGTTTGGAACCTCAGGCCCCTCTAGTCTATAAGGCTGGAGGCCTAGCGTGGGACATCAAACACAGTTGAAATATCATGAAACCAGGTGGCTCTGTGACAGAAGAATTTTCTCAAAAAGTTCAATTTTTCCCTTATATCAAGAAAGAAAGAAAGAAAGAGAAAGAGAGAGAGAGAGAGAAAGAAAAGAAAGACCAGGGTGAATCAAAGTGGAAGTATAAAAAGATGAGAAGAGCCGGGCAATGGTGGCACACCCCTTTGAGGCAGAGGCAGGCTGGTCTCAAAGCTAAAGGCCTGGGCTACAAAATGAGTTACAGGACATCCAGGGATACACAAAGAAACCCTGTCTCGGGGGTGGGGGTGGGGCGAAGATGAGAAAAGTTGTTTTTAGGATCTTGAAGTAGGAAGACTTAAATATGACAAAGCTCAGAGGCTAGAAAAGATTAATAAACTTAATTACATGGAGAGCACGTCTCCTAGTATATACACATCAGGACATCAAAATCTACAAAGAAAAAAGTGGACAGGATTAAAGGTGAAATGCACATTTTGATAATTATTGGTAGAGACTTGCGTATTCCTCTTGGTACTAGATAGAATAAGTTAAATAAGCAGTGCAAAACTGGGTGTGATGGCACATGCCTTTAATGCCATTATCCAAGAGGCAGAGGCAGGGATTTCTATGACTTCAAGGCTAGCCTGGTCTACACAGAGAGTTCCAGGCTAGCCAGGGTAGCACAGTGAAATCCCAGCTTGGAAAAAAACCAAACAAACCAGTGTTATAGCCTACCCAAACATGGCAAAACACAGTAAGATAATACTTACTGAAATACACCCTGAAATACTCTGCCAGGGAGAGTACTCGTAAGTACAGAAACAGAGGTTTGGGGGGTAGCTCAGTTGGTAGAGTACTTGCCCTCTGTGCCCAAAGCCCCCAGATGTAGTGGCATACAGCCATAATCCTGATACTGGGAGGTTGAAGCAGAAAGATCAGAGTTCAAGGCCAACCTCAGCTACAAAGTGCATGTAGTCTGGGCTGTGTAAGACCCTGTTTCAAAAAGAGGAAAAACAAACAAGTACACAGAATTTCTGAACTAGAGCAGAAAGTGCAGATCCTAACAGTAGTTAGAATAAACGTAAAAGGGTTGAAATCATTCAAAATAGGTTCTCTACCTGCAAAGCATTTTTTTGTTGTTGTTTTGGGGGAACAGGATAGGGGATGAACCTGTTAGTGATTATTTCATTGTCACTGAGCTACTTTTTAATTCCATTATTCATTTATCCATTTATTTATTTATTTATTTTGTTAGTTCTTACATCTTAAATTAACCCATTTCTATTAATCTGTGTATTGCCACGAGGCTGTGGCTTACGGGTGAGGTTCTGATGTCTTTCTCCTTCGAAAGCTACATGGCATCATTCTTACCAGCTAATATTTCCAACCTTGGTTTTTTTGGGTCCTCAGCCATCCTGACATGCAGGCCATGACCACATGGCTCTTCAGGAACCTCTGCACTCTGTGTGAACAGATAGAAATGCCAAGCCCATCCTCTGACACCACTAAAGCCATACTTTCTGGTATGTTCATAGCAGGCGGGTCCCTGGGGACAATTATACTTCTTGACCCTGGGGTCTAAAGCAGTCTTCCCATTCCTGTGGGCCTAGGGCCTAGCCTGAGATAAACTCACCAGGTCAACCATGGATGTCTGTTTTCCTAAGTGGCAGGAGCTGGGTTTTCCCTTGGATAGCCCCAGCTCCTTTTGCTGTCAAAGTGATAGATTGTACTGCCAGCAGTCCCAGGGTCGTAACACCAACTCAAAGATGAGAAAGAAGCATTAGCTCTGTACAGGCAGCTTGTGCATTTCTTTGCTTTATTTTTTGAGACAGGGCTTACTGTGTAGCTCTAGCTGGCCTGGAACTTGTTATGTAGAATAGGCTGGACTCAAACTCAGGCGTATACCTGCTTACCGCCTGGCCAGGCTTCCTTATTCTGATCTTTAAAATTATGGATCAGCCAGATGTGGTGACTCATTTCTTTAGTTCCAGCACTCCAGAAGCAGAGGCAGGCAGATCTCTGTAAGATCAAAGCCAGCCTGGCACATATAGGGAGCTTTAGGACAGCCAAGGCTACATAGTGAGACCCTCTTTCAACCCCATCCCAAATATAAAATTATGAATTAGTTTTGTTTTTCTCATTCCTCAGAATGTGATCCTTTTGTTGGATTGCGGTTTAGAGTTTAATTCCAGCTACCCCGGCTGGGTTGGTGGGACTGAGATTGAAGGCAATTTAGCAAGACACCAGTATCAAAGCAAAAAAAAAAAAAAAGCATTTTTCAGGTCCTTGAGTTGATGGTGGACAGCTATACTGCCCTGAAACTCACCGTCCTGGGCTGGAGAGATGGCTCAGTGGTTAACTGTCGTTCCAGAGAACCTGGGTTTGATTCCTAGTCCTCCTATGGCAGTTCACAACATCAGTAGGTCCAGTCCAGGACATCCAACACCCTCTTCTTTTGGCCTCTGTGGGCGTTGAGCTTGCCTGGTGTGCCTATGTCAGTGCAGGCAAAGCACTCATGCACATAAAATAAAAATAAAATCTGAGGAGAGAAATCCTTATCATAAGCGTGACTTTTTTAAGTAGCTAGACAAAGGCTTGTGCTTCAGACACGTGGGCAGTGGCAGCCATGGGAGTTGACCTAGGGCTAGGCACTCTGCTTGAGAGCAGTTCCCTGGTCTGTGCCCACATGTACTCCCTGGAGGTGGGGCGTCTGTGAGTCACTGCTGTTTGGAGACCATCATGCTTATAAATTACTCTGCACTTTGTGTTTTGTTTTTAATCTCGCAGGTTTTGTGCAACTGTTGGTTTCAAGCGCATTTCCGCAAAGCTCAGAACCAAGACTTGGGGAGCCTGAGAAGATGACCAAGGTAGGAAAGAAAAACAAGACTGGAAGAGAATTAGACTTTTTGTGGTGGTGGTGGTGGGGAGTTGTTTGTTTTTTCAAGACAGGGTTACTCTGCATAACCCTGACTATCCATGTACTTACTATGTAGACCAGGCTGGCCTCAAACTCAGTGATCCTCCTGCCTCTGCCTCCCGAGTGCTGGGATCAGAGGCATACGCCACCACACCCAGCTTAATCTTGACCGTCGGATCTTCCTAATTCCACCTCCCAAGTGTGTTGGAATGAATTCTGACTACACCACCACTCAACTTTGCATCATGCTGCGACAAAGACTTGTCTCTTTTTAAAGATAATCTGTCCATCTGCCTGCCTGCCTTCATTTCTCTCTCTCTCTCTCTCTCTCTCTCTNNNTCTCTCTCTCTCTCTCTCTCTCTCTCTCACACACACACACACACACAGAGCAGAATTTACCTGCATTGTTAAGGGAATTAAGAAGAAACTCTCAAGAGTGGGAAGGGTTCCAAGGGAAGAATACCTTTCAGGCACTTTCTTATTTTGCTTCAAGCTAACAAGACATTCTCTTGTGTATTGCCAGCACGAGACTGCTTGAAAATTCCTGAGAGAATTTCCTTTCTGTTGGCAGGTTGCTACTGACGTCCTGCAGAGAATGCTGACTTGTAAGTTTCTGTGCCCAGCCCCAGGCTATAACTGACTCATTTGCTTAAGAGCCGTTCTAGCAGGTTCCAGTCTTTCCATTTGAAGCTACCCACCTCTGCTTCACTGCCTCCAGAGGCCCTGTTTATGTCATATATGTAGATTTGTGAATGCCCTTCTTTCTTTTGCTCTGGCTCTCAGTTCTTCCTCATGACCCCATGTTTAATTTATTTTTTGATTAATGAATTATTTATTTATTTATTTATTTTGAGGCAGGGTCTGACTTTGTAGCTCTGACTGGCCTGAAACTCTCTGTGTAGATTAGACTGGCCTTGAACTCACAGATATCAACCTACATTTGTCTTCTGAGTCCTGGGATTAAAGGCATGCAACACATTGCCCAGCTAACTTTTTCAATTATCCTTATTATTTTTACTTTATATATATTGGTGTTGGGGGAGGCTGCTTGTTCATTCCCAGCTGCCCAGACCCGAAATAATTACACAAAACCATATTAATTAAAACACTGTTTTGCCAATAGCTTAAGCATATTTCGGTCATACTCTTATATCCTAAACTAACCCATCTCCACTAATCTGTGCATTACCATGAGGTCATGGCCTACCAGCAAAGTTTTGGCAGCTCCAGGGCAGGTATCTGGTGGTGACTAACTAACCCGAACCAGTGGGTCCGTTACTTCGTGAGAATCCCGGGGGGGGG
>LOEQ01000211.1:368179-380349 GCA_001685075.1 Bramus lutescens | reverse complement strand
AAAAAAAAAGCCTATATCAGGAATTCAACAGACAGGACTCCAACTTGTATTCTGATTCAGAATACCCATGTGATATAGAAGTGCCTGATAGCAAACTCTTTGACCCACTTGGTCACTACCTGCTTCTAGTGGGTATTTCCCTCTGGCTGGGCACCTGAGATCCACTGACACCAAACACAAGTTCATAAGGCACACAGCCTGAGGCAGGTACCTGTATGGATGAGCTTCACATGTCGCTGCAGGTATCGGTCGATCATGAAGACCTTGTTGCAGCCAGGATGTGGGCAGGGCCTTTCCCGGACCTCCTCATGGTGCTCTTTAATGTGCTTCTAGAGGAAGAAGGGACAAGAGACCCTGGTGTTTAACCTGGGTACATCCTGCCTCCCAGGAGAGCCTGTGTCAAGGTCTGAGCAGTTGACAGACTACTGGAAGGAGGCAATTACTTCCTACCCTATAGCACTGGCTCCTTTAAGCCAGTGTCTTAGAGCAAGGGGCTGATTCCACATACACTAGAATTGTGTGAGCCCTTGAGAAGTTTGCACAAATACCTGGTACCTCCAGCAGGTTCATGTTAACACACAGGACAACTCAGTCAAGCACACCCAGACCTGAAAGCAGCCCTTACTGAAGGTGATGCCTATTCCTTACCTTCATGCCATCAGCCCCACGGTACACAGCTGTGCAGCCCTGGTAAGGACACTTATAGATGGTGGGCAGCTCCTCCCTGTAAGGCAAAGCACACGTGGAGGTGCTGGCCTAATATGCAAATGCCCCACACTGCAGCTTGCTTACCTCTCGCATCGGAGCTTTTTCTTCCACCCAGGCTTGGGCCCAGGCTTCTTTCTGATTTTGGGCTCTTCGGGTTTCTTGGCTTCTTTGCTTCCACTCTTCTTACCAGAAACCCTAGAAGGGGTAAAGGAAACAGTCCAGTGATGTTTATTTCTATCTGCAGGTGATTCTTATCTCTTCCTGCATGTCCAGTGTTCTTCAAGCTTTCCTGCCTTAGCTGCCTCTGTGCAAACTAGGGCCCCATCTATCATTAGCACCACAGTCAGCACAACTCTGGGAGGGTTAGAAGTCTGAGGCGAGGCAGTTACCTTGGGATGGTATGCAGAACAGAGGGTAGCATTGGAGCACACATACTATTTCATAATGTAATTTCAGAATTAAAGTCCTGTGTGCTAAAAACTCAAGAGATGGAGATGTGGGGAATGGTAGAGAATTCTAAATGTCAGTCATTTTACCAGATGACCTCATGCTAGAAAGGGGGTCAGCATTACCACTGGACTTTAGATTCTGTCAGGCACTCAGCACCTAGGGTATATCTCCAGTCCCAAACTGTATTTCCTACACTCACAACAAGTAGTTCAGAAAGGAAACTAAGAAGACAACTCCTGTTCAAAAGCATCAAAAACGATAGACCAGGTAGTGCTGACACACACCTTTAATCCCAGCACTCACTAGGCAGAGGCAGGCAGATCTCTGGGTTTAAGGTCTGGTCTACAGAGTGAGTTCCAGGAAGCCAGGGCTACACAGAGAAACCCTGTCTCAAAAAAAAAAAGATAAAAGTCCAGCATGGTGGTGCATACCTCCTGACATCTCAGCTGCTCAGGCACTGCTTGAGCCTGAAAATTTGAGTAGAGCCCAGAAAAGACCTGAAAGCCTTATCTCTAAACAAGCAAACATTAAAGAACTCACCAATTTTCTGTGTGGGAAGTGTAACTCAATTGTAAAACAGTTGTCCAATATTTACAAGGTCCTAAATTTGACCCATCAAATATATTTTTTAATTTTATTTTATGTGTATGGGTATTTTGGCTGCATGTGTGTGTATGCTCCTCATTGCCTGTGAAGGCCAGAAGAGGGCATCAGATCCTCTGGAACTACAATTATAGACTTGTTGACTGCCACAAGGGTGCAAGTAACCAAAACTAGATCCTCTACAAAAGCAACAAGTACAACTTGACTGTTAAGCCATCTCTCTCCAGACCCAAAATATATATTTTTAATCAATAACAGAAGCTAAATCAGGTCCTGCAGGTCTGAAATCTTACCCATTCAAGAGGCTGAGGCAAGAGAATCACAAAGTAAAGGCTAACTTGCAACTTAATGAGACTCTATTTAAAAATACAAAGGTGGGTCAGGTATGGTGGCTCAAACCCTTATTCCAGCACTCAGGAGGCAGAGGCAGGTGGATCTCTGAATTTGAGGCCAGCCTGGTCTATAGAGTGAGTTCCAGGACAGCCAGGGCTACCTAGAAATCTTGAAAAACCAAAATAAAATACATATATGAATAAATACAAAGGTTTAAAAAGAAAAAACTGTGGTGAAGCAGTTCAGTAGTGCACTTTCTGTGAAAAGCCCAGGTAGTTATTACTCATTTATTGGCAGTATTAGATTTAGATCTAGCCCTATCCTTCTGGGATTCTGCATCCCCTAGAAAGAATGAAATACTTAGGAATAAGACTGACCAGAGAGCCAAGTGGTGCATGCCTTTAATCCCAGCACTCAGGAGGCAGAGGCAGAGAGAGCTCTGAGTTTGAGGCCAACCTGATCTAAAGAGTGAGTTCCAGGCCAGCCTGATCTAAAGAGAGTTCTAGGACAGCCAGGACTATGTAGAGAAACCTTGTGTGTGNGGGGACTGACCAGAGAAAGTGAAAGATTTATATGTTAAAAATTGTATAACACTTAAAGACAATAAGTGGAAAAACTATTTTGTATTTATGGATAAGAACTAATTTGAGGGCCAGCCTGGTCTACAGAGAGTTCCAGGACAACCAGGGCTACAAACTAATACATGTAAGGGATGTGGTGTTGCTTACCTATAATCACAGCATCTCAGGAGACAGAAACAGAAGGATCATGAGCTCAAGGCTAGCCTATGACATACCAAGACTCACTCTCTCTCTCTCTCTCTCTCTCACACACTCTCTCTCTCACATACACACACACACACACACGCCTAATATTGAAGACGGCCATGACTGTCCAGCAGTGGTGGCACAAACCTTTAATCCCAGCACTCAGGAGGCAGAGGCAGGTGAATCTGAGTTTGAGGCCATCCTGGTCTATACAGTGCAAGTTCTAGGTCAGCCAGGGCTACACAGAAACCCTGTCTCGAAAAAAAAGTTTTGTTGTCACTTGCTTAGATCTGGAATCAAAAGGTCACATCTTTGAGGTATTTTCCTGATGAGGTTATTTGAAGTGGGAAAACCCACCCAACATGGGTAGCAAGTTAATCTATTCTACTATTGCTGCTGTGTTCCTTTGCTGATACTAGAACCCAGCTTCTTCGGGCTTCAAAATGAACTGAACAACAGTGGCTATCCAGGAATCCTCCAGGCCTTGAACACCAGGTTAGGCCTACTAAGGCACCTGTCCTCAAGGACTGGACAGCTACTCAGTTCTTGGCTGGTGCGGGAGAATTGTCTGTATTCTGTCTTAGTACAAAATTTATTTGCGACTAACCGGTGGCAGGAAGTATAGGCGGGAAAAACAAACAGGAAGTAGAAATGACGCAATGAGAGCAGGAAAATTCTGGGAAGGAAGAAGTTGATTCCTCCGAGTCATCGAGGAAGCAGGGTGTGACCTGCCAGCTGAAAAAGGTACCCAGCCATATGGCAAAAATAGATCAGAATAATGGGTTAATATAAGCTACAAAAACTAATAAGAAGCCTGAGCTAATGGGCCAATCAGTATTATAACTTATGGAGATTTCTGTGTGAGATTTTCTTTGGGGCTTGCCGGCTGTGGGGTACTGGGCAGGACAGAAATCCCAACAAGCAGGACCTCATGTTACACTTGGCCTCTGCAGTTTAAGACAGCCATTGTTAGATGACTCAGACTGTATCATGTAAGCTAATCTAATCTATCTTCTTTCAGTATATATCATGTTATTCGTTTACAGAACCCTAATACAATGGCAATACATTTCCAATACAGTCTACCCAAGCAACCAACAGATTCACTAAAATCCCTGTCAAAATCAAAATGCAAGTTGGCTGTAGTAACACATATTCATAATTCCAATCCAGGAGGATAAGGCAGGAGGATTACAAATTCAAAGTTTGCCTGAGCAAAGAAGCACACACCTTGTATCCCAGGACTCAGGAAGCAAAGGCAGGCGGATCTCTAAATTCGAGGCCAGCTTGATCTACAGAGTGAGTTCCAGGACAGCTTGGGATGTTACACAGAGAAACCCTGTCTTGAATAACAAACAAATAAAAGCAAGACCCTTACTCAAAAACTTAAAAAAAAAAAAAACAGGCGGTGGTAACACAGGCCTTTAATCCCAGCACTTGGGAGGCAGAGACAGTAGGATCTCTGTGAGTTTTAGGATAGCCCAGTCTACAGAGCGAGATCCAGGACAGGCTCCAAAGCTACAGAGAAACCCTGTCTTGAAAAACAGCAACAACAACAACAAAAATAATAATAAAAGAAGAAGGAGGAGGAGGAGGTTGAGAAGTACAGTACATTGTTTACTGACCATATGGCAAGGCCCTAGGCTCAATCTCCAAGATGGCAAAAATAAATAAATAAAAATACAAGTGACCTTTTTTTGGAAGGCAGAAATAGAAAGACACAATTGAAATTTACCATAGAACTTTTAGAGACAATGAAGAGCCAAACAAGGTTTTTGTTGGTGCTTGTGGCAGGATCTCATGTAGTCTAAGCTGTCCTAGTATTAGAGATGGACCTGTGGCTGAGATACTTGTTGCTCTTGCAGAGGACCCAGGTTTGATTTCCAGTACCCACATGGCAGCTCACCTCCATCTAAGTCTGGTCCCAGGGATCCAATACCCTCTTCAAATCTCTGAAGGCACTGTGTTCACTGGGCATAAAGATATGCATGCATACAAAACAGCAGACACATAAAACTAAATAAATCTTTTAAAAAATAAAGCAGTTAATTTTTAAGAATAACCCTATCTCAAAAAAAAAATAAAAACAAAAAAACCTAAGTAACCCCATAGGATGGCACACGCCACAGCTCTCAGGAAGCTGGGACAGAAGGATCAGAATTTCAAGTCCTGCTTGAGTTATACAGTGAGTCTGAGCCCAGTATGGGCCACATAGGAAATTCTGGATCAGCCAGAGTTATATATAGTAAGATAGGATCTCAAACAAAACACACACACAAGAACAAAAATCACTAGCCTATAACATACAGGCTATTCTGCCTCTTCCTGTATGATAACTGTCCAATATCCCCTCCACACCTATGTCCTGACCTATCCCCTGGCTGAGTGGGATGGCCTTTGCTGGCAGTAACTCCCTGATGCATTAGACTACTTTAGAGTCCGTGCCATGTTTCATAGGTAAACACTTCCAATCCTATCTGACTGCCCCGTCTAAGCTCAGGTGTCCTCTGCTTTGAACCACAGTGCTCTGACCAGTCCATGCCTGAAGCTCTGTTATTTACTCAGGATGAGTACCCTGCCAGCCAGAACTCTAAAGGCTAAGTAAGAGAAAGGGCTGAGGAGGCAAATATGTGAGTAGGCACACAGACCAAGGGTATCTCAACACCCTGTCCTCAAAAGTCCTCTGCTGTGGGGCTGGAGAGGTGGCTTAGAGGTTGCTGAGCACTGGATGTTCTTACAGAGGACCCAGGTTTAGTTCATAGCACTTACACAGCAACTATCTATATAATTACAGCTCCAGATCTGATGCCCCTCTTTTGACCTCCAAGATCTCCAGCATATGACTGGTACACATACAAGAACTCAGGCACACACATATACACATAAAAAATCTATTTTTAAAACTCATAGCTGAAGCCAGGCAGTAGTAGTGCATGCCTTTAATCCCAGTACTCACGAGGCAGAGGCAAGTGAATCTCTGATTTTAAGGTCATCCTGGTCTACAGAGCAAGTTCCAGGATAGTCAGAGCTACACAGACTATCTCAGGGGGAAAAAAAAATCCCCAGCTGAGCTGCACTATAATGTCTGAAATCAAAGAAGCATTCAGGAAAAGTACAGTTCCCACTAAACTAGTTCATTTTTCTAAAGGTGTCTTAAAAATGTATCTCATGAGTCTCACCCAAAGCAGATTACCTTCACCGCAAGTCTCAGTGAGACAAGTACACAGTGGAGCACGCTGTTCACATCTCAGCAACAGGAGCTCAGCAGAACAACCACTTCCCCCACCTTCCAAAAATGAAATTCACCAACCCTCCCAACTGCCTACAAAAGTGGCTCAAAGTGGAGGACACTGAAAAAGGAACAGGGGTTCCTTGTGGCAACCCAGCCTGCACTCTGGTCATGTTCCCCAGACAGCTCTCTGTCTTGTGAGGCCTGCTGAGGCCATGTGGCTTGGTATTGTTTTCTGGTTCTGATCTCCCCATGTCTCCTGCTGTACTTTTATTTCTTTCTCTTTCCATAAAGAATATTGGAACTTACATTAAAAAAAGAAATTCTCAATCTTTTCATTTGGCTAATACTATGGTGCCCAGAGCTGCTCTTTGGATTTCCACTCTGAGCTGTGAAATGCTTAGAGCATGTGGCAATGAGGCAGTCACTATCTAGCTATGGGGTATGCGGGTATTCTTGCGCAGGGCTAAGAGGAAAAAGAGGAAACAGACCCAAGTAAAAACTAGCTCTGTCTCTCCTTGTTAGGTTCTTATGTTTGTTTGCAGAAAGAAAGAGGGAAGCAAAGCAAAGTCACACAAGAGGCTTAACAAAGAATGGACAATGTCTACATGGCCAAAGAAATCAGAGAGACAATGGCCAACTTGAGAATGGTCACACAGCTGAGTTCCTGGACTTCAGAAGAGGCATGATCCAGGGAACAAAAGGAATAGCTAGAGTAGGGCCAGAAAGATGCTAAGGGACTGACTCACTCACTAGAACAGCTCTAGAAAAGAACCACTAAGGTACTCCCTACAATGGGGCTGTGTCTTATCAACAGAGCTGCCTCCCACCTTGTAATACACACTTAGACCAGGTCCCCAAACCACCAGAAAGAGTGACCAGAAAGGGGTCAAGGAGAAGCCCATCATATTCAGTTGCTCACCCGGCCTTTCAAACATACTTCCTGATTCATTTAGATGCCACTGACACCTCCCCAGGTGAAAGGCACTTGCTACCTAGCCTGACAACCTGAGTTTGAGCCCTAGAACTGGTAGAAGTACTCTTCTGACCTCACCATGTGGAACATATGCACACACATACACAAATAAGTAAGTGTAATAAAAAGAGAAAAAGCAGCCCCCATGCTCACTGGACTTGGGAGATGGGGCCAAAGGAAAAACAGGAGAGACTAACTGAAACACTCACGACTGCCATGTGCACCAAAGCTAACCTCTACCCATCACTAGACTTCATATGCTCCCACAGGGCTTTACGCTTACTTCTTTTCCGGGTAGGGCTCAAAGGACTCATCTGAGGACTGTGGGTTTTGCTTCTTATCGTTCTCATCTTCACTCAGGCAGTCTCTAGGAAAGATGAGAGAGCTTTCAGAAAAGAACTGACCTAGGTGGACAACAAACCCAATGCCACCTTCTGTCTTTAGGGGCTACAGACCCTATAGCCCATGCTTCGCTTCTGAACATGTCTTAAAAAATATAAAATACTCCAATTCCTCAATCTATGTCCTAATAGGAAGGACAAGCCAGAGTCAATGAAACCAAATAAGCCAGCAATCCTCCCTCCCTGGAAGCCACTCTTTCCTAAATACCAGGACCCCAAACCCTGAAATAGCTCATTTATTTACAGCCTGGGGAGTGGGAAGGCTTAAAGGCAGATTCAGAAAGTAACTGTTTGCCCATCAACTGTGAACACAGGAACACTGTTAGCCATTTCAAAGTTCACAACAACAAATGGTTTATGACCTTCACCCTAAAAGATGAACCACGGGCCTCTGCTGAGCAGCAGCAGTCAGTCTAACAAGCCCTCGGTGTTCCCCCGCAGCTACCAGCTATCTAGATGAGTTTAGGCCTGATGCTACAGACAGTCTAACAGCCCAGGAATACCCCTGGTCCTCACAGGAGTTGAAGCAAAATTCAGTTTGTCCCTCCCTATTTGGATGATGGTGCATATACACCCCAGTCTAAGCCACAAGGCAGAACAGAAGGGAATACACACTAACTGAGTGGTTCTCAATCCAGAGCAAACAGACCCTGATACGCCCCTTCCAAGGGAGGCCTAGCCTCTCCTCACCCTACACAGAGCTTCTGCTCCAGGTCTCAACATCACTGTCCCAAAGGGCCTGAGTCTATCATCCTCTGTTCTAGTGACACCTGGAGCTGGCACAAAACTAAGGCCTTTAAAGAGGAAGCAGATTGATAACAGTAAAGGACCAACCCTGGAGCAGTATAAAGGAGGCAATTCCAGAATGCTTTGGGTTAGAATAGGAACTGTGTTTCCCCTTGCAGTATGTTTCATCTAGGTGCCTCTGGGACCAGAAAGCCAAGCCAGGAGCCAGAGGCCTCAGAACTAACTCCCTTGGCCACTGCTCTCCTCCCCACCTCTGAGGAGGGAAGGCAAACATGCCAACCAAGGGTAGCAGCTCTAGGGAGGCTGAGTCTAAATTTCAAAGGAGAAATTTTAGGCTTTTTAAACCCACTCTTCTCTCACCCCTCAGAAAGGTCACTGAACTCGTCTTTTACCCGATCATCCGAGGCTGAAGATGGAACCTGCTTCTCACCCAGTTGCCCTGGGAAACAAAAAAACAGGCTCTGGTTACTAACATTGAGCGCAGAAAGGGCCTCCTCACCTGTAAGGAGGCAATGCCCCTGTCTAAGGACACAGCCTTCCTTACTAAGGTCAGAAGGCCCCTGCCTCGTTTCCTTCATTCTCACTGCCCCTCCCCCAACTCATTATGCTAGTCTCTGTCCAAAGAAACAGGAGGTACCATATCAGCAAGCTGACTCTTCAGATTCAGGTCATTGTTCTAGGTGAGAACAGCCCATTCTGAACAGTTTACAGCATTTTAAAGGCTACTGTTATCAAAAGAGGTATACATATACTTTATAAAGCCAAGCATTCTAAGATACCATATTCTAGGATGTCTGTGACATTCTCCTAGGTCCTTGTCTTGAGTCCATCTCTGTTTTATTTCTAGCTGAACCACATGGGTACCTGAATTCTTAATTTTCTTTTTTTTTAATGTATAAGACTGTTTTGCCTGTGTACATGCTGGTACCAGCAGAGGCCAGAAGAAGGCCTCAGATCCCCTGGAACTGGAGTTATAGATGCCGATGAGCCATCATATGGGTGCTGGAAACAGAACCAAGGTCTTCTGCAAGAACAGCATGTGTTGTTAACTACTAAGCCATTCTCAAGCCTTCAAGCCTTCTCCATATTTTTTTTCTTTTTTGATTCTGCCCTGGAACTCTTTATGTAGGCCTGGCTGACCTCAAACTGACAGTGATCTGCCTGCCTCTGCCTTCCTAAGTGCTGGGATTAAAGGTGTGTACCAATATGCCTGGCAACCCCCCTGTGATTTTAAAGAACCCAATGGGGATTTGCAGGTGGGAACCAGCTGAGCACCCATAAGTGGCCATGAAACCTAGCATATGAAGGCAAGAGGCTGACCCCATCTCTCCCCAACAGGATGCCTAGGAACAGCTGCACCCAACCCACAGCACGGGTGGGTGGGGTTCAAGCCCCACAGAAGAGCCAGTCAGTAGAAGTTACCACACTGGCCCACACTATGGTAAAGCAGCAGCCTCATTGTCTGCCTCCATGTCTTGCAGACAATAACCCCATTCTTCTCTCTCAGTCCCCTCAGCCTACAAGAACAACCAGTACCCTGTGGTCTAAGGACAGGCTTAAAGAAAGACCGGATGCCAGAGGAACCTGTCATTATAGAAACTGTTGAATCAGATGCCTGCTTGTGAAGAAACAAGACATCAAGACGGACGAGTAGACCAGCCTACTCTGAGGTATTGGAATAGCCACAGTTCTTACGGGAAAGCACTGAGGCTGGATCCCCATCTTCTCCTACTAGCTTCCTCTGCTCTACCCTGACCTCCCCCCAATAGTACAGACATCCATTTTCTGCTGAAGACAACCTTGGTCAGTATACTGAATCCTGCTCTAGCTTAAGCCACAGGTGCTACTTACCTGGGGCCTCACTGGGAACCAAGTTTGGCTGAGTATAGGAGTCTATCCCAGGTCCCACAGAGTCTCCATGTGAGGGCAGCAGGGCCACATCCACACTGGGCAGTGTCTTGGTCTCAGATCCAACTTGGGTTTCTCTGGCCCGGCAGAGTTGAGAGGCAACTCCAGTGGGGTTTATCTCTGAGTTCTGAGCCAGCCGCGGTGATACCTCCTTGCCCCAAGCCCACTTCACTGCTAATGCACTGTCCAAAAAGAGAGCTCTACAGCTGGAGTCTGTGTCCATGGTGAAGTCATGGCCCTGGTCGCAGCCCCACACAGCCTGGATGATGCCGCAGTACTCAGAGGACAGTGTCCTCTGGAGGCTGGGCAGAGACACACAGTTGGCTGCGTGTTCGTGTACCCAGCCCACCAAGCTGTGCAGACACCGAGGGCTCGAGGTGATCAGATCAGCTGGGGAGAATCAACAGAGATGTCAGTCTCACAGTGGCCAACACGAGGCCCAACCTAGAATGCCCACCCTGGCACCAACAGCACTCACCCATGCATGCTCCCTCTTCTGCCACTGTGGGAGGCTGAACAGCAAACCTGCAAAGCATCGGTGTGGCCACGGTTTAGGAGCCTCTCAAGGTCACCAATCTCCCCAGAACCCCTCCACTAGCAGCCCTGTCCCCTCTCTTCTGATGATAGCTTGTCACCCTCAGATCTCTGCAAACCTTGCCACCACAGCGCCGTGGCACCATCAGAGTCTTACACTGGCTTCCGTCCACCCCACAAGTCAACACCCAGGATGCAGGATGACGACCCATGAAGGTCCCAAGAAATCCAACAAGGGCCTACTTTGTGTAAGGCTTCCGCTGGCCCGCTGGGGAGACATTGACTCTCTGTAAGAAGGACCTGAGCAGGCTGTGGCACTGATAGAACTGGGTGTAGCAGTTCTTGCAGACAAACTGAGGCAGGGCTGGGTCCTGGTGCACAGCAACACCCAGCAGACGCTGGAAATCCCTAATGAAGACATGTTCCCCTGGGGACAGTCTCTCTGAGGTCTCCCCAGGCACTCTGTCAGAGATACTGCGGAGGCTCCGTGAGGAAAACTTCCCATGGCAGAGGCGACAGTGCCCCATGGCAAGAGTTCGGCCTGCTCCTGAGCAAAGAAGCAAATGTGACAGTAAGGAAGGGACTTATAAGGTAAGAGACACACTTCCCACTAGCCTCCCGGCACCTAGAGGAGAGACATGCCCTCCAGGGGCTTCCTAAACACTAACAGTGGTCTCAGGAGCTGGCCTTCCTCACTGAACATTCAACTTTTGGAGGGATACTGTAAAGAAATCTTTCAAATATTTTTTGAGGTGGGGGTGGGGGTCTCACTGTATAGCCCAGGCTGGAGCGCATAATCCTCTCCCTCAGCCTTCTAAGGGCTGGGATGTCAGGCTTATGCCACTGTGCCCAACTCCTCTCGAAGAACTGCAGGTGCCTCCAGTGAAGACGTAACTTAACCTTTGCGCACACATTCTGATCCTGAAAATGTGTCCCAGCTGTGCCTCAAGAAAAATTGACTTACTGTCCACCCATAGGTGCCCTGTCTACAGAATGTGGACAATACCACCTCGTTGCCTGTCCTTGGAAGAATTAAAGGACAGCATTCATAGGAAAGTCATTCTCAAATGGTTGACGAACACTACACAAACCTGATGCTGTTACCCTAACCAGCTGCGGCTTATACACACTCTAGGCCAGACAGGGAACGAGTAGTTAATTCAGCTTAGTTCCCACCACAGGTCGTGGGTCTGTCTTAACCAAAAAGAAACTGGGATTCAGAGAAGTAAGCAATTACCCTAGCAGTACACAGCACGAAGAGCTGACTTGAAGCTCACACCGGTCTGACTTCAAATATTAAGCGCTAAATAGCAGCGACCCAGGGGAAAAGATCGGCTGTCCGGCCAAAAGTCGCTGCAGTAGAAGTCAGAGGGTCCGGGCCCTCCGGAACTAGGTTTGCTCTCAGAATCACTAGGCTCACATCACGGCCAGAGGACGCCCGGAACCCACCTGCCTCGTCTGTAACGTCCTCGCCTGTATCACCACAAGAGCGCGTCGAGCCCCAACTGAGCTGC
>LOEQ01000211.1:349044-360878 GCA_001685075.1 Bramus lutescens | reverse complement strand
CGACTTCGATCCTCCCAGAGCCTCTACTGCATGCTGTCGCCTTCAGAACCCAGTGTAGCCCCAAGACCTCTGGATGGACCTCCTTCCACACCTTCTGCCCCCACACTCCACTCAGGCTCTCTGGACAGAGAGGCAGACAGCAGCCCAGCAGGGCCTTCCTCACCCCTGGTGGAGGCTTCATCCCACTTGCCAGACAAGGACAGCTCCTTCGAAGACCTGGAGCAGTTTGTGGCTATATCTGAGCCACAGACTCCAGGAGCAAAGAGGGAGCCCTTGCTGGAATGCCTGAAAAGCACAGTGAAGGATATCCACAATGCTATCGGTGAGTGTGCAGAGTACCAACCCAGGAGCCGCTCCAGTGGCATCTACCAGCCCTCAAGTGCAACTTGCTGCCCTGGACAGCAAAGACCTATGTCCACCCACACCCCCATAGGAGCAAGCATTCAGCCCAGAAGGGCAGGCCTAGCCTACCCCAGTCCCTCAGGTAGTGGGTGGAGCTGGTATGGGAGTCAGGGAAGTGGTGCCTATCACAGCCTTAGATCACAAAGTGGCCTGGCCATGCCTGCCCCAAGGCTTCTAGACATCTATGAACCAGTGAGGAAGCCTCAACACCCTAGGGTCTTACTCAGTATTCTAAAGTTCCTGGGATTCCTGTAGACTTGGGAGCCATCATCCCCTCTCTTTAGCTACATGGGAGCTGTGTATGACCAAGTCAGCCCCAAGAAAGAAGAGCTAAGACCCTGCCCCAGGCCATACGCCCCATAGGATAGACAAGGGATAGGTATGGGAGTTTGAACAAGTAGAATAAACAAGTGGAACAACGCCTGCAAGCCTTGATGCTCTCTGTAGCTCAGTTGACAGTACCTGGATCTGGGGAACAGGGCATCTTGACTCTGAACTTAGAGCGTCTAGAGAGGTAGGGGCAGGTAATAGCACATTCTCATATTCCCAACTCTGCTTCTGGCAGATAGACTGCTCTCGCTGACTCTTTTGGCCTTCGAAAGCCTGAATACAGCCACCTCCAAAGACCGCTGCCTGGCCTGCATCGAGGAGCCCTTCTTCTCCCCACTGTGGCCCCTGCTGCTAGCCCTCTACAGGTACTGCCAGCTCCCCATCCCCGTGAGTTGGAGTCTCCACCCCAGTGTCTCAGTGGCTGTCTGATCCTGAGGCTATCCTTAGGTGTTAAAAGTTTGTAGGTGGCTGTACCCACCTCCCTGTTTAGGGACCGTTTGTTCAAATACCTGAGCAGCTCTCATAGGACTGAGCTCCAGAGCTCCTCAGCCACAACCCTACTTGTCTCTCAGTGTCTCCGTGGTGACTGAGCCTGGCCTCTCTGCTTTAGGAGTGTGTACCGTACCCAGGAGGCTGCTGTGAACAGGAGCATGGAGCTGTACAGGAATGCACCCCCTACAGCCCTTGGCATCCCTGCCAAGCTCCTCCCACGTGTCCCTGAGGCTCAAGCCTCCACCTACCCCTACTGCACTGCGGCCCAGGAACTGGGGCTGCTAGTCTTGGAGAGCTGCCCCCAGAAGAAGCTGGAGTGCATCGGTGCGGGGATCTGAGGGGCCCAGAGGTTTGAGAGGTGGAAGATGGGGCTGTACCTTCCCTGCTAGCCTACAGGCCTGTCACTAGGCAAATACGGGGCAGTGGCCTTCAGCTTTCTCCAGTCCTGCGTTATTAGGAGAGATTGGGCAATACCAGGAGACCCCTTGATATAGGAAACAGCGTAGTCTCCCTCATACCAGGCCTTTCAAGTCCTCCTGCCCTTGCTAACTCCTCCTCTTTCACCTACCACCACATCACACCCCACTGAAGCCATTTTTCTGTACCACAGTGCGGACTCTTCGGGTCATCTGCATCTGTGCGGAAGACTACTGCCGTGCCCAAGAGACCAGGCCTGAGGCTGGGTCCCAGCCCCCTGCTGCTGCCATGTGAGTCCAGAATGGGGACACTCCCTGGAGGTGTACTAGTTTATGTTCCTGCCCTGTGAGTGGCCAAAGAGGACCCTGGTGGCCCTGCTTGCCTCAGCAGCCCCAGATGGCATCATCACAGAATAAAGCTCATTCCTGCCAGAGACCCCAGGCTGAGACAGGGCCAAGGAAAAGGGCTCCTACCCCTCAACCATGTGCTTCAGTCCATCTGGACGGGCTGCTCTTGCAGTGCCCACTGACTAGGCCAAGGGATCCGAGGGATCCTGAACCCTGGTTAATCTGGTGAGACCGGGAGCTGCTCTTTGAGAAAGGGCTGCATGGTCCCCAGGTGCATACTTAGAGGGGGCAGGGAAGGAGCACTTTAAAAGTGAGGCCCCTTTCCTACACTGATCTAGCACATTCAAGATGGGGCAGGTTCTTCCCACCCATGTCACACAGCCTTGGGTTCTGGGATGCTTGAGCCTGCCTTCATCTCTGCTCAGTGCAGCTGTAACTGCATCCTCTGACCTAGAGTCAATATCCCCCACACCTCTTACATGAGCTCTGACCTTTGCCACACCTTGTCCCAAGGACCAGGATCAGCCTTGACACCAATCATTGCAGACCAAGGGACTGTTACCCTGGCCTGCACCTGGGGTCCCACAAGTAAATATCAGAATCAAATATGAGGTCACCCATGAGGAGCTCCACCCAAGGACAAGAAGGGCAGATACTTCTCTCCCACTCTAAGGTTGGGTTGCTATTCCATCCTCACCACAGAGCCTGCCTCCCCTGCCCTTGTTACCATTTTATAAAAGAGCTCCCAGGCTGTTTGCCAATCACAGCCTTGGTCCAAGCTACCCTCAACGGGGGCAATCTTGTCCCTGTAGGTGGCAGGACACTGAGCAGGTACAGGTGGTGTGGGGAGCCTCCCTGACCCATGGAAAAGTAGTCAGACCCAAGCCATAGCCTCAGGTTCCAGCTGCCTCCTTGCTTCTTGTTCCCCATGCTCTTCCAAGAGGCTCTTCATGTGTCCCTAACTAGTGTACCAAGACATCTCCTGAGGGCTGAAAAGGCCTACTGCAGAGGTGATTCTCTTCCAGTCTCATCATTTGCTCCTAAATCCTAAAAGCGTGTGAGACCACAGCCAACTAGGAAATCAGAAGAGGCTGTAGTGTGTTCTTCCACTGATCCTGGTATTGGGGCCAGGAGGTCTCCTGTGCTGTTTGGGGGGTGGGAGTACAGGAATTGTAGTCAATCTGGCCAGGGCTTCAGAAAGCCAAGGCGAATGGTTCTAGGCCCTAGGCCCGCTGACCTCCTTGCCCTTTGCCCAGCAGTGGTGCTGATGACCTGTTGCCCATCCTGTCCTTTGTGGTGCTGAGGAGTGGCCTCCCCCAACTGGTGTCAGAGTGTGCTGCCCTGGAGGAATTCATTCATGAAGGGTAGGAAGGAGCCCCAGGCTAGTGAGTGATTAGGAGACGGACATGCACTCCCCAGGGTGGGGAAGGGTGTCCCCGGGTGTGGGAAGAGCTGGACAAGGGGGACAAGGGAACCTTACCCCCAGACCTGAAGCAGTGGCTNGCAAAGGAGGCCTGTAGCCCTACCACTACTTTTGGCCAGCTCTCTGAGATCCACCCTTGCACAGGGCACTCATGTGAGCATGTTCCATAGCCTTCAGAAGACCCTAGACAGGAGGTGAAGGTTATCCCCTGCGTAGCATCTGTCTGGGGAACAGTGTACACTGCAGGGCCATAACAGGCCAGGATTGACAGTGGGGAAAGGCCTGCCCTGACCCAGCTCCCTAACTTTAGCTGTGGCCACATCACTGTCCAAGCATAAAGGGAATATGTTGCCCTCCAGAGGACTAGGCTGTATATCAGTCCCCTCCAGGGGACACATGTCTCTTTTCCCATGCCTACATAGGTACTTAATTGGAGAAGAAGGGTACTGCCTGACATCGTTGCAGAGTGCCCTGAGCTATGTGGAACTTCTGTCCCGGGGACGACTAGACAAGTAGTGGTAGCTGGACCTCACAGACAAAATGAGCCACAGGACCTTCACATCTGTACTAGATGTCCCATTTGGTACCAGCCTGCTGTGGTGGCACTCTATCACTCTTGTCCACCTTCCTAACCATACATCTATCCTGGAGGCCTGGGGTAGTGCCTCTTCTTCAGCAGGGCATGGCTGACAGAGTCAAGCTGTCCTGTCCTGGGCCTGCCTCTCGGACCCCATAGGAGAAATCTGTAGCTGCTGTTCCTTGGGGAGCCTGCAACACTGACAGACCTCCAGTAAACCTGGATGGTGCTCGCCTGTTCTCATGAACACTAAGCAGCCCCTACTGGGGCATCAACACAGAAATGGGCACTGGGAGCCTCTCCAGGGCAGTCTGGTTTTATACCCTTTTAATTTCCTGAAACAGCCAAAGTTTGTGTGAGCTAGTTTCTTGTTAGTCAGTAACAAGAGCTTTACTCTTACCCTGGAGGACTGGGTGTAGGTAGCGTGAGGCTGTTTGTTCATCAGGAAGTGACTGCCCTGCTCGCTTTTGCTGGCCCATGCCTGGGATATGAGCCTCTCTCATACCGAGGCCCAGGACAGGATGTCCTGGGGTTACCTTGGTTGGGGACAGTACATTCAGGACACTGGCCAACACATAGTTTATACAGCCTCTCCAATGTCAGAGTCCAAGGGTCAGCACCCTGACTGTTACATGCTCCCAAATGGCTACCAACTCAGCCTAAAATAAAGAAGTCACTCCAACTAAGTCCATGTGACTGGCTCATTGACCCACGGGGCAGGCTGGATTTGGGTATCCCAGACACCCTCTCTCTACCAGCCTCCCACAGATCACAGATGACATATGATAATGAGGCACCACAGCCCACCCCCAGACCCTCTGCACAGAAGCAGTGTCTTCCCAGGGCTGTCCCCAGCAAGGAAAGTGTGGACGTCATTCTCTAGGCTAGCAAATCTCTGCAGGGATCATTAGGAGGCCAGAGTTCAGTCACTACTGTAGTTCTGAGCCTACAGCAGTCCCCTGAAGGTGTCTCAAGGATCTTTATCTTACAGAAATGTCATGTAGTGGTTATACTTCCACACGTAGGGACACAGAGATGCCCTAAGAGAATGGAGGCATCCAAGCACAGACATCAACTTCCAGGGAGGCAAGCTGCCCCACCCCGGGAAACTGGGGTTGCTGCAAGGAGGTAGGTGGCAGGACACTGAGGGGAGGTTCCAGTCCCAGACCACCAGAAGTGGGAGTGGGACTGATGAAGATTCTTGGGGAAAGAAAGGCTAGTTGTAACTTATTTATTGGGCATTTCTTGGACGCTCGTGTTCCAAACCTGCAGGTAATGACTTCTTTTGCCCCCACAAAGAAATGGGTCACATCCCTCTCTGAGCCTAGTAGACTGATTCTAGAGTCTATCCTGGGACCATGACACCAAATGCAGATGGTGAGCATAGGTTGGCCTGAGCAGGGAAACCCAGTTCCTGGAGCACTTGACCTATGAAAGAAGACTGGGAATGGGCCAGAAGCCCCTAGCAGCTTCTTCCCACCGGCATCAGGAATAGATAGGCCAGTGCCAACTTTTGCTTTCTCACACTGGGAGATTTGAACCTCGTGCCCAGCTGCTGGTGAGACACAGACTTTGTCTCAGCAGTTAAGGCACTTGCTCTCACAAAGGACCAGGTTTCAGTTCCCAGCACCCACACAGCAGTTCACAACCATTTGTAACTCCAGTTTTAGGGACTCCAATGCCCCCATCAGCACTCTCTACATGGAGACAGAACACCCATACACATAAAAAAAATAAAGGTTCAAACAAACAAGAACTTGTGTGTTGTCTGACTTGGGTTCTTGGCACTGACTTGGGTAGAGGCTCATGCTCCTGTAGCGTACACAGGCCTTGGACATGAATACCAGGTAGCCGTGGAGCCTTATGATATGTTAATGTACCTGCTGCAGGCCTTGGTTTGGACAGTGACATCAGTTTTAAAGCCCCACTGCACAGAATCATGGCCAGTGGGTTGTGTTAAGTACATCCTGGTGCTGAGAGCACCTGTTGGGCTGGGATCAAATCAGATCATATCGCAGCACAACCCTGGGAGAACTACATGGTGCCATTCAGCCTGCCATGGCACTAAAAGGAGGCAGATTTGTGTTCAGGTGGTGTGTGTGTATGTTAAAAGTCATTTTTGTTTACAACTGAAACTCAGAATTCAAAATTAACTTTGCCTCTAAATTTCTTATAGACAAGTCAGAAAACATTTGTTCCAACAGTCTATGTGCAAATGAACCTTTTTTAAAAAGACAATCTCATGTATCCCAGGATAGCCTCTAGTTTGCTTTATACAAAGGACAACCTTAAATTTCTGATTCTTCTGCCTCTACCTCCCAGTTGATGAGACCCAGGGATTTGCTACCATGTGGGTTTTATGTAACGTTGAAAGTGGAAGCCAGGGCTTTGTACATGCTAGGCAAGCTCTCTCAAACTAAGCCAGAGCCCCAGCCTCCCACAGGAACCGTAATGAGCCAGTTGTCACCCAGTTTCTGCTGCCCACAGTGTCACTTATGAAGACCAAGTCTTCAAGGATCACCTTGTGCCTTCTGAGGCATTGGCTTATTCTAGGCACAGCTTTCTCAGGCTGGTTTAGGATGAGTTCTCTCAGCACTGACACTTCCCACTGAGTTTTTCCTCGAGCTCACACAGCAGCTGGCCTGGATTTTCTGGAAAAATTCCGGCTGAACTGGAACACAAATTGTCATACATTGCCCACCACGAGTTTTGCTTTCCTTGGCACGGTGTCGAGCTCCATAGCTGCACCCTTGAGGTCCAACTTCTTCTCTTGCATCAGCAGTGCCTGGGAGGTGTCCGACCGGGACACCTTGAATTCCTCATGCTTCCTACCATTGGGCTTCATGATCTAACTAAACCTGGCTTTGTCCTTGTGGAGTACCAGCTTAGAAAGAGGCCCAGCTCTCGACAGAGCTTGCATGCTGTGGCTAAAAGAAAAAACAAGGTGTATCTTTGGGTTACTCCTTCAGCATTTCTAAGCCGTTGTTCCTCCATAGAGCAGGAGTGAATAGCAATTTTGCTACTGAAAATCCTATATGGTAACAAGAAATAGTCCAAACTAAAAATTACAAAACCAGTAACAACTAATATCAGGTTATGCATAAAGGAAAAGAAAAATTCCTAGGTGGCGCCAGGAACAGACATCAGAAATATGGGAATTTAAGAAAAAAAAGTTGGGGGAAGGCAAGGAGGAACTCACGGGAATAGTGTGCACACAAGTATAAAAAGGCAGGAGCATTCACTGGTGGTAAGATGGGACAGTCAGAGTCAAAGGAGCAACATTTGTTTGCAGAAATTCTGCACCGTTATTGCTGGTAGAGTTAAAGAGGGACACTATCAGTTGATCAAAGTCCTGGAGCTCATTAGTGAACTTCAGCTTCTTTCCCTGAAGAGGGAACTCTAAATCCCAAAACTTGGTCCCCATTAGGAAGAGCAATTAAGGGAGAGTTGGATGCAAGGGAACCAGAAAAAAATTCCTAGGTATATCTTTCAGCTTTAGAAAGAAATAAAATCAGTAATAGATAAAAATGGCACTGTTAAAACTGAAGACGAAAATGATCACAAAAAGGCTGAGCTAACACTGGGCAATAGGAAAATTAGAACCTAAAGACATATTATCTAGCCGGGCAGTAGTGGCGCACACCTTTAATCCCAGCATTTAGGAGGCAGAAGCAGACGGATCTCTGTGAGTTTGAGGCCAGCCTGGTTTACAGAAACAAGCAATCTAATGTCTCTCTCTGTGACGAGGTTGAGGGTTTTCCTCCTCCTTGTGCTGATTTTGCTCCCCCACCTACAGCTCCAGTTTCCTCTGTTCCTAAAACCTACCTGTCAAGTGCAGTTCTGATAGCCTGGAAATGTATCATCCCCCACCCTCACCCGCTGCCTTGCTCCATTTCTTTCTGAAGTTGTTGGGAAGGCTTCTTACCCTGCATAAGAGAATTAACTCCCTTTGAATTAACTCCTTTTAAGTCGTGGTGCAGGTCTCCCAGCTAAGAGCCTTTGTTTTAGCCCAGGAGATGGAAGAAGACATGGAAGGATGTTCTCTTTTAGAAATTGTACATCCATTTCATGTGAGACTCTTAAGGGTCTTAGGCAAGCTCTTGCTCAGTGTGGACCAATGGCTCCTTTTCCATTGTCTCTCCTGGATTCTGTTTCTGGTGAAGCTTTTCTTCCCTCTGACTGGAGGATCTTAGCAAAGCCTTGTCTCACTGGGAGTGAATATTTACTGTGGAAGACCGATTATTCAGAAAGATGTCAGGACCAAGTTATTAGAAATCCACAAAAGAATGTGTCCATAACTTTTAAGATGTTAACCAGAGAAGGCATGTATAGCAATGCTCAACAACAGATCACATATCCTCCTGAGGTTTAGGGACAAATCAATGCCTTGGTTTAACAGGGGTGGAATAAGTTACCAGATCCTGGAAAAAAAAGACTGAGGAACTTTCTAAAATTGGAAGGGGCTTGACAAGCCATATCAAGGTTTTATTTCTTGCTGGGCAGTGGGGGTACACACCTTTAATTCCAGCACTTGGGAGGAAGAGGCAGGAGGATCTCTGTGAATTTGAGACCAGCATGGTCTACAGAGTGAGTTCCCGGGCAGCCGTGACTACACAGACTTTGCTTTTCTTTTTTTGCAGGCAGCCAATTGCCTGATGGTTGGGAGAGAGACTCTCTCTCTCTCTCTCTCTCTCTCTGCAATGCCTACTGTGAATACATAGAAGGCAACCTAAGAAGATGAACAAGGAAGTTCCAAAGCATCTGCAGAGGCTATACCTGAAGAGAGGAAGAGAACAGGATGACAGAAATGTCAAGCAGTGCAGAACAAAGTCTTCCTACCAACAATGACTCAGATGAAGAAACCGTGACTGGGGAAAAACATGGCCAAATCTCAGGGGAAGGATGTGACTGCAGAATTGCTGTTTTTGCTGTGCTATCTCTGTTAAATACATCTGTTCCTGTTGAGACATATTAGGTTTATGGACCTGATCTTCCTGTGCTTCTCTTTGTTAACTGGGAAGAGAATAACAATTCCTGTTTATGTCAATGACTGAGATTTGGGTGCCTACACTGATAATCATATTGCTACCTGAGCAGAGACAGTCATAATTTAAGTATTGATGTTCATGCCTTGCATAATGAAATATTAACCATTAAACATTCAAAGCTAGATAAATTATCCTCTTTCACTGCTGCACAAAACTTGGAAAAGATTTTTGGTCATTATCTTTCTGTCTTTAATGGGACTGCTAAACTATGGTCCATAGGAATGTCACTGGGAAGTTTTTTGCTGGTTATACTTGACTGAAAATTGATTTGCTACCCCATGTCTGCTTTACAGATTAACTTGCATGCCCTAAAATTGAAAAATGAGACTAAAAAAATTAAAAAGAGGAAATTGCAGGGAATCATGGAGTTGGCCTGCCTACCTGCCTTGAGATGCATGTGTCATAGGTTTTTCAGGTTAGAGTCCACGGCTCTAACCTGCCTTCCAGTTCCTGAGAGACTGATGCGCTCCTTCAGGCAATGAAGGGTTCAGGCCACTTTGTGGGTTTTTTTTTTTTCTGTATGTTCCCTTACTAATCAAGGAAGGATGGAAGCTTGGCAGAACAATTGGTCTTAGACATTAATCTGGTGTACCCTGCATAGCTTGTAAACTTCATTGTATCCTGGCAACTACACCCATATTCGTCCGGGCAATTGCCACTATATTCTGTTTTTGATAAAGGAATGAAAAGCCTGATTGCTCTCACTAAAACTGTCACAGCCTCAGTCTTGCTATGACTCTGACCCTGACTTAGTTCTTCACGGCCACACCAGGTGACCTTGGTCCAGTCTGTAAACGTGGACATTTGCAAATAACCAGACCTATAGGTGGTTCATGCCTATAACCCTGCACTCCAGAGGCAGAAGCCAGAGAATCTCAAGTTCTAGGCCAGCTGAGCTATCCAGAAAAATTCTTTAAAGGAGAAAAAAATACTAACCAGTATAAAAGAAAGTCAAAAATAATAACAACCACACTTGCATTGGATTGAGGAAAATCTTAAGACACTGACCAGGGCGGTACATGATGGTGTGGGGAAGAGCCAGCTGTGGACGAGCCGAGCAGAAGCCAGCTTACAGTCCTAGGCAAGATGAGTGTGAATGGCCTTGATCTAGCAAACCTGCCTAGGGAAAACCAAGGACCACAAAGGACATGAAGAGCACAGAGGACATGTGACGACAGTGCTCACTCGGGGAGAGCAAGAAAGGGAAGTAGCAATGGATGCAAAACAAACGACCCTAACTTACTGGCTCCAACGCGTCCCTTCCAGCGTAGATGAGCTCCACGAGGGGAGCTCTACCCACCCGTCATCAACTGTGGCTGTAATTGGTGATGAGAGGCTGAGCGTCTTAGGTCGACGCCCATGGTGAACAGGGACCTCAGCTAAAGAGGTCAGAACGGGTAAGGCCTAACAAACCACCACAGAATGGGGGAGGGGTCTTACAACAATGGACATGTACCAGCACAGCTCCGAAGGCCACGAATCTCTGTGGTCAGGGCTGCACCTCCCATAAGAACATCGGCAGAGGCTCCTTCTTGCCTCCACCAGCTCCTACAGGCTTTCAGAATTTCTCACTTGGAGCTGTAGCCCATCTGGCTCCATCTCCATAGAGCTTTCGATATATAAAACTCTTCTTATGAGAACATCAATATTGTTAGTTTAAGGCTCATCCTAATCCAGAATAACCTCTTAGTTACAAGTGGGAGAAAGCGCACTGGCGGGTGGACATTAGCCCGCTACAAGGCCTCACCATTAGTTTAACGGTTTCTGTTTGTTCTTTGCAATGCTAGAGGTTGAACCTAGAGCCCTGCATATACTAGGCAATTGCTCTACCTCTAAGCCCCAACCCCCAAGGCCTCTCTATTTTGCTGCTAGCTCTTTCATCATACAGTGTTGGGGTCCAGGGGTGTCTTGAAACAAGACAGGCGTGGAAACTTTTTGATGTGGTCCAAGGGAGTTAAACAATGTCACTGTGAGTTGAACAACCTTAAAAGACAACCAATGGGGGGCTGGAGTGATGGCTCAGTGGTTAAGAGCACTGACTGCTCTTCCAGAGGACCTGGGTTCAATTCCCAGCACCCACATGGCAGCTCACAACTGTCTGAAGATCCAGTGGTAGGGAATCTGACACCTTCACACCAATGCACATAAAATAAAGTTAAGTAAACCATAAAATATTTTTAAAAAGAAAGAAAAAGAAAAAAAGCCAACCAATGGCCAGGCAGTGGTGGCGCACGCCTTTAATCACAGCAAAAAGTACAGTGATGGCCTGCCTGCAGGGTGTCTGAGGAGAGCTGCCTACTTAACTTCATTTTCCAAGTCCTTCAAATCTGAGGGATTTTACAAGAAAGTAGACACTTTCCCCATGCTGGGTTCTATTTCATCAAACTTGACCTAGGTTTGGTGACCTGGTGTATATATAATACAGGTCACTAAGATATACCCAGTGGAACCTCACCGAGTTGAGGAGCAGGCTGGACTCCGGTTCCTCAAGCCAACCCGCAGAAATAGCCAAATACTGGCAAGGCGGGGCCTGCCTTGGCTGGTGGATCATGGACCAAAGGAACTCAAAGATACGTATTTAAGTGCAATTTAAAACCGGGGGCGGTGGAGGATTGCTCAGTGGAGAAGAGCAACTTACCTCGCAGCTCACACCCGGTGTGTCGTAACCACTCCCCCAGCCCGGAACTAGGTGATTAACGACCTCGGACTAGTAGAAAGACTAGGGACTTAGAGACCGAATTTCAGAGGACCTACCTCAAAATGTGAGCCGCCAAGGCGGGCCACCCCCTGCTTCGGCC
>LOEQ01000211.1:299923-312776 GCA_001685075.1 Bramus lutescens | reverse complement strand
TTTGTTTTTCAAGACAGGGTTTCTCTGTAGCTTTGGAGCCTGTCCTGGAACTAATGCTTGTACACCAGGCTGTCCTCGAACTCTCAGAGATCCACCTGCCTCTGTCTCCCAAGTACTGGGATTAAAGGCGTGAGCCACCACTGCCTGGCTCAACTAAAAATTTTGAGTCAGGGTCTTGCTCTGTAGCCTGGGCTGATCTCAAGCACCCGATCTTCTTGACTCAGCCCCGAGAGCCAGGGTTATAGGTCTGTAACACTATACTTGTATACTTTGTAATGTATATTATGTATACATTACAGTATATGTATAATGTATATAATATAATGTATAATATGTAACACTATACTTAGGTCTAGGATTATTTTAGGATCCCTGTGACTTTCCAGCTGACAAAATGCAGTGTAATACATCGGAAATACACCAGGGGGACCTTTCCCACAGCTATGGCCAGACAATGGGCACAGAACTCTGTACTAAGTATTTCTACCTCTGCATTGATCCTACATAGCCACAGATGTCCCCTAAGATATTTAGACCAGACTTGAGAAGGATGCTGCTTGGTGGGACATGGTGTGACAGACACAGGGACATGACCAACTCTTCTCCTGTGCTAACATCTATAGACTTGGGTGTGGGCAAGCCCCTATCATTGCATTCCTTGGTAGCCTGGCACATGAAGGATTCTAAAAGCTAACCGGAGGCTGGGGACAGTTGGTAGCATGTTTGCCTAGCATGCACCAAGTTCCAGGTGTGATCCTCAGCACTATATAAACCAAGTGAGGTGGTCTGTACCTGTAATTGAAGCACTTGTGAGGTGAAGGCAGGAGATTCAGAAGTTCAAGATCATTCCATGGTTGCACAGTGAGTCAGAGGACCACCATACATGAGTGCTTATTTCAAAAAGTGAAGACTTTAAAGCCAGGTGGATGGCCCTGTGGTCAGCCCTATGGGCTGTGGTTATCATCTACCCAGCTCTTTTTCAGGGAAGGTAGATCTGAAAGGGACAGAGACATATGGCCATGGGGCTTCATACACTCAGGCAGTGATATCCTTCACCCTTTGTGGGTACCTCTCAGAGCGGGTAGGGACAGGCTCTCGACAAAGAAGTCCTTGCCCGTGTCCATGAGGAGTGTCTCAGCAGTATGGACCAGAAAGGAGTCCTTGACCACTCAGCAGGACTGCTCCACGCTGTCCCTCACAAGGTTATTCATGAGACTCATCCTTGAATGTCCTCATTGGAAGGTCGGATCCCCTGTTTTGCTAGCAGTCATGCGAGACCACCTCTGTCTCTGTGAATCTGGAAAGACCTGCTGTTAGCTGTGTGAGAGCCTTGGAGAGTCCAGGTACCCATCCCATCTGGATCCTGCTCTCCAAGGCTAGACCAAATTCAGATTTCCTGGCTCCCTTCCCAGCACTACAGAACCCAGATAAACGTGGGTTTATGTGTGGCTCTCATATGGTGTGTGTCAGAGTACATGTCCCATGTGTGATGTATATGTGCATCTGAGTGGCTGTATGTATGTGTATGGCTGTGTGCACATGGGTACATGTTGTAGGGGTGTTATGTCCATGTGTTAGTGCTGGGGGGAGGTAGCCACTGGAACCTGGACCATGGTTTTTAAACTAGCCAATGCCCATGTGAGACGTTTTGCAGACATCTGGGTTCCTTCTAGGCCTCCCCTCCAAAAACTCAGCTGTTTCCGTGTCCCTGTTCACATGGGACCTCTCCAGATGTTCGGAAGTCCCTCCCAGGGCTGGGGTACTGACAACATACATACTCTGCACTTAAAGGGATCATGGCATTTATTGTGTGCATGTGTCTTGAACTGTCCCCAGGTTAGCACACTGCTTGTTTGGGAGAGGGTGTGTTTTTGCATGGACAACATGGGCTCTTGGGTTGTCTAGTCTTCCCTGAGCTCTGAGAGCACTGAAAGAGGTGCTGGTCCTTAGGATGTCACAGAAGATTCAGACTGAAGAGCAAGGGAACCAGGAAGGCCAGCAGAGCCCCTATCTGGAAGTGGATGCTGGGGGCTTGTGAATAGCCATAGTCCGTCCTGCAGGATCCACCCAGCTCATCCAGTTGGATAGGCTCTTCTTCCGGAACTTGCATGTTATTGCTTGCCTGGAAACAGACCCAAGTTAGGCAGCCTGCTTGGGTGGGCAAAGGATAGGAACCCAAATGGCCCCTTTCTCTCACCAGTTCCACTTCAGAGAAGACTCGCAGCAGGTTTTCAGATAGTACACCTCTGACTTCCGTCTCTGTCCAGTTCCTCCTGAGAAGCTCCGCTATCAGATCCGGGTACTTGGAAACATCCTCCAGTCCCTTGGGAAGCCTACACCAAGACCAAGAGTCCCAGGCATTGCAGACAGGACACTCTCCAGGCATACGAAGGCCAGAAGAGCAGGCTTGCAGCAAAATGCCCTGCACTGTACTAAGGACACTCTCCCTCCCCTGTGCCAACAGCACATGTCAGTCGGATCATAATGCCATCAGAGAACAAGATGTCATTCTTACTCTGAAACGCCGTCATAATCCCCTCCAAGGCCCACAGCCTCAGCGCCTGCCACGTTCTTGACGTAGTCCAGGTGGTCTGTAGGGAGTAGCAAGTGTGGGTCTTAAGCGAGGCCCTCCCCCACTTGGTCACTGTGTAGTCATGTCCACTTACCAGCCACTTGGGACAGGGTGGCATCCTTTGAGCAGGACACAAAGTAACTGTAGAAGTTCACCATCACCAGACTCCGTTTGCTCTTCTGCTCGGAGAGGGGTGGGGGTGAAGGTTGGAGAGGACCCACAGAAGACAAGGGGCTCCCCTTCCCTCTTCGAATGCCTTACCACCAGCTGGAGCACATCATCAGGTACGTTCCGCCTGTGATCACACAGGCTGTAGGCCGAGGAGTGGCTGAAGATGACCGGGGCCTCGGAATACTCCAAAGCATCCCTCATGGTCGCCACGGACACATGAGACAAGTCAATCATGACACCCAGGCGGTTCATCTCCTTTAGCACTTTCTGGGAGAGGGGGGACAGGATTGGGTACATCTCACTTGGGGCATGAGAGAGGCAGCCCTAGATAGGTGTGAATTAACCCTTTAGTGGCTAGAGATTGTGGGGTACTCAGACTCAGCAATTTGAACGCTCAGGGGTTCCAACAGACTCAACCCTGGAAACAAGGACTGTCAGCTCCATGTGACTGAGGAGGACCCCAAAGTTCACTGATGCGTGACACTTCCCCCCTCACCTTCCCAAAGACTGACAGTCCCTCGCTCTCAGCCTTGTCATCTCCCTTGTCCACCATCCAGTTGTCGGCCCTGAAGAGAAACACACGTGTGTTTTTCCAGGGGGCAAAGAGAAGTGTCGCCCTCACCTGCCTAACCGACAAGGCCTGGCCTGGAGCTCGGGAGAATTCTGGGCACGACAGAGGTCACGTTTGGTTTCCACGTCTGACCACATCCCAGGGGCTTCACAGCAGGTCCCCTTACCAGGGTGTGTTGCAGTTGTGGGTGAGGGTCAGATACCGCATACCCAGATGGTAGAGTGCCCGTAGGACGCCCAGGCTGCTGTCGATTAAGTGGCCACCTTCTACACCAATCAGACTGGCCACTTTCCCCTCTCTGAAAGCCTGTCGGATACCTACAGAGAACCAAGGAGAGGGTTGGCACTAAACATTCAGGATTCAAAGTCCCACCCTCTACTCAAGACCAAGCCTGGCAGGGGGACATTAGTGCCTTGATGGGACACTACCTGAACTGCTGGTGACACATAAGAAGGTCTCAGGATATCGTTGGCACATGCGGTGTATGACATCCATCTGTTCCAATATCCTCTTCACTGCGTCTTTGTTTTGGGTGTCACAAGGCAAGTACGCAGACCAGAACTGGGGGCCAAGGGGAATAGTGGATAGCCCAGACCACTGATTTCTGAGTCCACCCCAGTGTATACATGGGTCTGTTCTCCTGCTCTTTTGGAAGCCCTGGGGGCTGGTTCAGACAGGTGTGCCCTTCCAAGGCCTGGGGCCCAGGTGCCCAGGAGGCATGCTTCTCTAAGGCAGGCCCACAGGGAATATAGGGGAGACCCCAGTGCAGAACAAATGGGAGACCAGAGGATGTACCTGCCCCCCCACAAAGCCAGCCTTCAGCTTGGGGATGTTGGTGTGCGTTTTGTTCAGTGCGTTCAAGTTGGCCTTTGAGACATTCAGCCTGTTGTTGAACAACTTCAGGATTTGCCAAGGTAAGTCGTTGTGCCTGGAGGGAAGGGGGGGGTTCAAGGTGGATTAAGAATTCAGAACCAACTGGTTTGCAGACTGCCCTTCTCCAGTTCAGAATTGTACAGTTCAAGACTAACAAGCAAGCCTCCGAGGTGGAATGCCTCTGAATGGAACTCACCTGCACATGGGTGAAATTCCTAATTGCACTCCAGGTCAAGGGACCATGAGCTGAGTATGGCTAGATTGGCCTTCTTATGCCCCCCACCTACCCCCTCCCCTGCACAAGGAGAGGGTAGATCCCTGCTATACTGCAAAATCACCTGGGCCTGGGGGGCTGGGAACCAATGCAGGAGCAGGCACCTTATAGGAAGATGACTTTTTCTTTCTTTTCTTTTTTTTTTCTCTGTAGCTTTGGTGCCTGTCCTGGAACTACTAGCTCTTGTAGACCAGGCTGGCCTCGAACTTGCAGAGATCTCCCTGCCTCTACAAGGGGCAAACTTAATCTTTGAAAATGTCATGAAACCCTGTCCCAAAAAAACAACAACAACAAAAAGTTTGCCCCTTGCAGGGAAAGCCAGGACACATAAGGAGTAGCCTGGCCCCATCTTTCTGGGGAGTGAGCCATCACACATAGGATTCTGGCTCATCCTTATCTCTATTCCTATGGCAAACCCCAGCTTGCCTTTGGCCAGTTCATCTCTGACCCCAAAGGGTTTTGATCCTCTGAGTTCCTAGGAGTCTCAAGGAAGCCAGTGCTTTCATGGAGGAAGGACAGGGCCAGCAGCTAGCTCCTGAGCTAGTACAAGGGCTTTTTGTCACCTCTGCCTATGCTACTACAGAGCCAGGGGCAGTGGAGGCAGTCTCAGGCCCAGTAGAACGCTTGCCACAGATCTGCACCACACTGATTTCCATGCGTGGATGTAGAGAAGGCACCTGCAGTGTGCTGTTAGTCCTGTGGCTGTGACCTGTCTCTGCTCACCTTACAGGAACCTCGAGGTGAGCAGAGACAGTCCTCCTTCCTCAGCTCTGGCTCTTCCCGTCTCCCATCCCAATCCCAGTTCTTTTTTCCTACGTCTAAGCTCGCTGTTTATTTTTGGTTTTGGTTTGGTTTTTTTTTTTTTTTNNNNTTTTGAGACAAGGTTTCTCTGTAGCTTTGAAGCCAGTCCTGGAGCTCACTTTGTAGTTGGCTGACCTCGAACTCACAGAGATCTACCTACCTCTGTCTCCTGAGTGCTGGGATTAAAGGTGTGTGCCCAGCTGAGTTGTTTTTTGTTTTTAAATAGGGTCCTTCTGTTATGAAACATGAGTGTATCATAAAATCCAGTCTGGCCTTGGCCTTAAGCCTACGGTGATTGACCCTTTAGCCTCAGCCTCCCAAATGCTGGAGTTACAACGGGAAGTACGTACACCCCCATTATATGACAATTGCCTCAGGTTTGTTGAGTCCATGTACCAGGTCACCTGCCTATCAGTTCTCCTTCACCCTGACCCCATCCGCTCCCAGTAATGACTTCTCCAAAGCTAGTCAGTCCAGGAAGCTCCTTTGGAAAGCTCAGAGGATGTGCCCCTCCCTAGGACTGGTGCCCAAGTCATCCCCCAGCAAAGGGACACATAAGCTTCCGTCCCTGTATGTGAACTCACACCCAGAAGATGTCCATGAATGGACTGGACTGACCTCATCCTTCTTACCCCACCCTTTGCACTTGGCACAGATCTATCATGATACACTTACTGAATGGATAAATGAATGGGTATGGGCCAGCCAAGGCAACCTTGGCAGCTCTCTGAGGCAAGGCTAGGGAGGCTCCAGGAAAGAGACTTTAATCTTTTGCCTGAGGACACTTACAGTCTATCTAAGAAACTCATCTCAGTTGTAGGTACTGGGGAGGGGTGGAACACTTGGAATGGAGTCCTTGATGCCTCAGGAGCCCCCTGCCATGCTTGTCCTCATTCTCCCTCCACCCCCTTTGGGAAGACAAAATAGGACCACAAACTCCTGTCTTCCAAGGGAACAGAGCCACCTCTGCCAGGTCAAACTGCAGTGCAAACGCCTCAGAGATCGAGGGTGCTGGAGGTCCAGAAGAGGCTTCCACGATAACGCAGTGAGAGACAGATTGGCCAGCAGCAGCAGGCAGACGAGACATCTGGAAGACTGGCCTTCCTTCGACCAGGAGAGAAAGGGTGGGAAGGAGCTGCCAAAGGTCTTCCAGTATTCTAGTCAGGTCAGAGGGATCAGGCGGTGTGAGTTGGATGTACGAGACACCCCCCACATGCACTGTGATCTCCACAAAGGAACAAGAGAGGCACTGAGGCATTTGACTCTCGGTTGGGCATGAGATGGGGGAGAGACAGAAGGATGCTCAAGAGGACCTTCTGTAAAAGTCTAGGATAACTCTGAAGCCATTTTTGACAACTCTGAGGCCATTTCTGAGGCCTCCCTGCAGTAGTGCTCCCCCCTCCCCTGGGAACCAAGGACCTAACAACTACACATGCATGTCCTGGAATGTTGGGGATTTTCCATCTCCCTGTGTCCTTGTGGATGTTCTCCAGATAGAACTCAGTTATTGAAATTGGGGCAGGATAACCCACAAATATTGGCTCAGTTCCTCAGATATGGTTAGGATGACTCACAGATGTTTCCTCCCTTGTTTCTGTGGCTTTTTTTTTACTTTAAAAGTAGCCTGTACCAGCTATTTGGGGTCCTTGGCTTGAATGCTGAGTGACCCTGTCATGACAGAATTAATTAAATCCTCTTGCTTTTACATCAACTGTGGTGTGAGGGTGGTCTCTTGGGGCAACTCCTCCTGGGTGATTGGACTTCAGGGTCCAACACTTCTTGGGGTAAAGCCACCTGCACCTCAGCTTTTCAGCTGAGATCCAGGTAGGGGACTTGGATCTCTCCCTCAGATATATGACTAGAGAGTTGGGAGACCTCAGAATTCCACAAATGCAATCAAACTCTGAGCTTTGGGAGCCTTGGGAGCCGGGTGCTGGGATGCTACCTCCTTCCTTTCTTGCCCTCTTTTGCTGAACCTTCCAGGTCCTAAGATTCTCCATCAAAGAGCTGAGGCCAGAAGAAGATAAGAACCATGGTGGGGGGTTGGGAAACTGAGCCTCCTAGCAGAGGTCTGGAAGCTTCTAGCCCTTGCAGGCAATTCAATAGGTAGCCACTCACCCATCGATGACCGGTGTGGTCTTCATGATTTCCTCTGCCTTCTCCCGGAATGTGTCAGATGCACAGATGGCCAGTAGAGACCAGAACCACCAGATGATCGACATTGCAAAGTCCCCAGGTATCTGCTTCCACAGCTGTCTTGGCAACTCTGTTCTGGCCTATACACAGAGGGAAAAAAACCTGTCCAAGAGCCAGATGGAGCTGCTGTGTCTGTCAGGAGAAAGGACAGAGGCCTTTGGTCCAGGTAATTAAGACTGAGAGTCCTGTTTATAACTCCCAGTGTTCAATGAGTAACCACTCCATTCCCTTTCAGGATAGATGATAGCACAGATGATTCCACACTGGCTGTTGCTGTATTGGCTAGATAGAGGCATAGAAAGACACCCGGGTTCCAAACCCAGAGAGGAGTCCCAAAGGGGCTAGTACAAGACAGTTTCTTTGTTATCTAGCTTGTTGGCACATCTACTCTTGTTACCTTTATGCAGACCTGCCCTTTGGGTCCAGTTCACTGAAAGTGCCCAAATTCTGACCGGCCAGGGTTACAGCATCCAGAAAGGGTCCTCCTGGTGCCTACCCAGCTCCAGGCAATGCCTGGTGCTTTCTTTCCCCCTGACCCTGAGAAGAAAGGTCATTTCTTTGTCAGGTGCCTGGTCCCCTGGGCCTCACTTTCCCTCTTGTTGACAGCACCTCAAATGGTTGCTGGGGGAGACTGGGCCAAATGGCAGCTTTCAATGTACCTCACCATTGGAGAAGAGCCGTATTTATGTCTTCTCCGCAACTCCTATGGTCTCTTGGCAAAGAGGTCCCAAGAATCCTTAATACCAGGACCCTATACAAAAAATGCCACTCACTCTCCATGTACCTCTGTGGTATGAGACATCCTAGGTGTCCGTACACATGCTACCCCCCAACCCGTGGCAGACAAGAGGGGCATGGGGGCTTCCTACTTGGATAGCTGCCATAGTTGCCCGGGCTTGCATGGTGATCCGTGCCTGTGTTTTAAGGCTGAGATTACAGCCAAGCCCCACCACACCCCGATGATTTCACTATGTTTCTCGTTTTATTGTCCATTCTTGAACCCCTACACTTGGTGTGTCCATCTTCCTGTCACTCCTTGGCTTGCATTCTCTCTCCTGGTTTATTGGTCTTACGTAACCCTGTGTACCTTGCCGAATCCTGAGTACCTAAACCCTAGTCCACCACATCCCTTTAGGAACAGTACGCTGTGGATTCCTTTGTCCTCCGTTCTTATTTTCTTTTGTGGTGTTTTTCTTGTCTGCAATTCTTTCTTGGGTAAAATCTCCTGAAATACTGTTGTCAGGTCTGCATCCTCACTAAATGAGTCTGGCAATCCCTCCCTGCTACTTCTAGCACCACATGAGTGCCTGGGCCGCTGTGGGAATGCTGTCTGAGCCCTGGGTCTCCAAACCTGGGGGCATCTCTTTGACTATGATGCTTCCCTAGGAAGGGCCGAACCCTCTGATTAGACCTGCTTGGCCCTTGACTATGTACTTCACCCCACGTGTGAGTTCAAATCTGTTGTTGCAGAGACAGGGTCTCATGACACCAACTCCTGCACTGAACTCTTTTTGTTCTTGTTTAGTTTTTAAGACAGGGTTTCTCTATGTAGTCCTGGCTATCCTGGAAGTCACTCTGTAGAGCAGGCTGGCCTTGAACTCAGAGTTCTGTCTTTGTCGGAGTGCCTCTGAAGTCTGCCTCCTGAGTGCTGACATCAAAGGCATTGATTGCCTGGCTTTGCCTTGGACTCAGCTGGACTCAGTGTCCAGCACCCCTCACTCAAGTGCCAGGATTATACAAGTATGCCACCTCACCCATCCTGGATTGCTAAAAACTACTTTTAAATTTTCTCCTGTCATCCCTGTATTGGTTTAAAAGTCCTAGTGGGGCTGCGGGATGTTGCTCAGTGGTACAGCATTTGCCTAGAATATACAGAGCTAGGGTTCAGCGTCAGGTGCTGAAAACACAAAAACATAACAGTGTGGCCTTGTGGACTTCCAGTTCAGATCCTGGGTTCCTACACTGTTGGTCCCTTCAGAATTTTATGAGTTGGTCAGATGTTTCAGCCTCAGCTTCTTTGAAACTGAGGTCATTGTGTTAACTTCCTTATTGGTAGAAAGAGTGGTTCTCAACCTAACACTACAACCATTCAATATAGTTCTTCATGCTGTGATGACCCCAACCATAAAATTATTTTTGATACTTCATAGCTATAATTTGCTATTTTATGAATATCTGTTATGAGACCTCTGGGTCTCAACCCACATGTTGAGAGCCACTGAGGTGTATTTTTTGTTTGTTTGTTTGTTTCTTGTTTTTTGAGGAGGTTCTTTTTAATCAAACTAGACATTGTATTGCCCATCTAGAATATCTGTAATACTATACCCGGGAGGCTGAGCCAAGAGGATGGCAAATTTGATGCTAGTGTAGGCTATAGAGTAAGACCTTGTCTTTAAAAACTGTCTTACTGTTATTCTGAACTTCTGATTGTCCCATGTTCTCCCACTGGCGCCATTATCACATCCTCACAGTCTACAGCCTCCTGATATGGCAGCCTCCCCTCAGCACCTAGCTCTTCCCCTTTCCTCCAGATGACAGCATCTGACTTTGCTTCCTCTGGGATTCCTGGCTGGCAGCTGGGAGCCTGAGGTTTCCACGTATCATCTGCACTTCCAGGGTTCCTCCTCTTTGGCTTAGCCTCTGCCTTGATTAGGACAAGCCCTCACAACATTCTCTGGCAGCCGGTGTGTAGGGGCTGCATCTCTGAGCTTTTACAAGCCTGCATTATGTCTATTCAGCGTTCACACCAGGTCAACAGTTTTGTTGAATGTGCAGTTCTGGGGCGTAAATCATTTCCCCATGAGCCTGAAGGCTCTGCGGTCTGTCTCACTTGAACTGTTGCTAGGAACAACATCAGGTCAGCTGATACATAAATAATAACAATTTATTGTTCTAGCTCTTTGTAGAAGATGTGCTTTTTCTCTGGGCATTGCCACCTCTTCAGCCTGACAGTTCTGTGCTTTCTCAATGAGTGACATGGGTCTCACATATCCTCCAACTCATTAACTGAGAGTGACCTTGACTTTAGGATCCGACTGCCCAGCTGGGATTACAGGTGTGTCCCAGTACACCTGGTTTACGAGGCACTGGGACTAGAGCCCTAAAGCTTCATGCATGCTAGGAAAGGACTCTTCCAATTGAGATACATTCCTAGCGTCCCTTTTATGGACTTATTCAGACATACGTGTTACACTTCGTTCTTATTTGCCCCTACTGACCCTCCCAGCCTTCTTTGTCACTTTTCTTGTAGGTGTGTCTATGTGTAGGTAGATGTTTGCTTGTGTGTACGCAGGTACACACATATATGCAAGCATTGTAGCCCACAGGCTAGACTGTTTTGTTTTTGGAGTAGGTGAAGTTGAACCCTAGTTTCATGTATACTAAACCAGAGGTCAGCCTTTGGCATTGTTCCTCGGGAACAGGGAACAGACATGGTCCCTCACTGGGACCTGGGGTTTACTGATTCCACTAGGTTGGCTCCAGTGAGCTCCAGTGACCCGCCTGTCTGTGCTTCTCCCAGACAGCATTTTATGTGAGTGCCAGGGATCAATCTCAGGTACTCACGCTTACGGGGCAAATATTTTACGTGCTGAACTACCTCCCCACACCCTGCTCTTCATTCTGAGGTGGTGTCTAGGCTGGCCTTGAACTTTCTATCCTCCTGCCTACCTAGGTTCACACTCCTATGCCCTGCCCTGTTTCAGGTTTTCCTGTGAGCATATGTATGTGGGTGTTTCTTTTTCTATGCCCTTAGGTGATTTTCTCTCTTTGTCTTCATGTTTGATTTCAGAAATTGTATATTCAACTTCCCAAGACTGCCTTCTTGTTCTTTCCCTTGGCATTCTGCTCTGGTTATGAAAGCCACATCCGACTGTAGCAACAGTATTTTCTTTTGTCCCCTTCGGTTGACAGAATGAACTCCAGCCTCCGTTTTCCTGTTTTCTGGACTTTCTTCCATTGCACTGATAGCATTCCACAGCCAGCTGGTGATCCCTGTTATTCTCTACTTGATGTTGAAGGCTAGAGCAAAAGCAAAGTTCCTGGGCTGGACTGTGTGGGGGCTCTTTCTCAATTTAGCTTAAATGCAACAAAAGGAGCCCACTGCAGCAACAAGGGCCCTAAAGAGAACCAGAAGCACTGACGAGAAAAGCTGTCTTGGTTCTGGAGATTCCCTTTATTTATTTATATAGTTTGATTTTTTGAGACAGGGTTTCTCTGTGTTGTTTTGGAGCCTGTTCTGGAACTAGCTCTTGTAAACCAGGCTGGCCCCAAATGGTTCTGGAAGATTTCTGTTTCAGGAATGTCTCTTAATGGTTTTTCTCCTTCCTTGGCTGGGTTTTTAGTTCTCTCTGTCTGTCTCCCTCTCTGTATCTCTCTCTCTCTCTCTCTCTCTCTCTCCCTCCCTCCCTCAGGCATTTCCAGACTCTCAAAGTCGACCCCAATGCCAGCTCTGGGTCACAACTTTGCTGAGTTGGGGAACCTCCCTCAGCTCGTTATCACCCCACAGGGCTCCCTTTCAACACTTCAGGAGTTCTTCCCTTCCGCCTCTCCTTCCCACAGTGTGCTGAGACATTTGCCTTCTGACCAACCCTATCTGCTCTCCTGGTATTGCAGCTTCCTCTTTAATTTTTTTCCTTTCTTCCTCTTGATGGTTAAGAACAGGATTTACACACACCCTGCTGATACCTCCTAGAGGATTCAGTGGGAGGAGGGTGGCTACCATGTTTGTTTTTGTCTTGACTTGGCTTGGGGTGACTTTTTGTTGTCATTGTTCTGTTTGGTTTTAGTGTTTTGTTGTTTTTAAAACAGGATCCCTTTCTGCAGCCTAGGCTGGCCTTGAACTTTCAGTGACCACGAATCTTAGCCTCCCGAGAGAGCTGGGATGACAAGCTAAGTCTCACAAGGTAGTGTTTCTATTCTCAGTTGTTATTTCTTCCAGTGGGCTGGATGTCATGCATGGCAAGGTCTCCAGTACTCTCACAGTCTTGACTGACCTAGGTGCTTCACCATGGAAAAAGCCAGGACCTGATTGGGCATCAGCATTCTGGGGTGTGTTTGGCTCAATTCCACACCATAGAACCACTATAGGAAATCAACTGGGAGATGGGTACCGGCATTAGAAGCACTCGCTTTGGAGTAGGACAGCTCTGGTTTAGGTTCCTGACTGTGACAGATCTATATGTCCCTGGTATGGCTGTGCCAAGACCTCCCAGGCTGTACTTTTTACCATGTGACATTGACACAGGCTCCACTGAGGGGTCAGCTGACAGACTTGAGGTACAGACGGTAGCAGCCCAGAAAACCAAATGGCTTCTTTGGATCATCCAGTTCTTTTTTTCTTTTTAAATTTTTATTTGCTTACCTTCTCTCTCTCTCTCTCTCTCTCTCTCTCTCT
>LOEQ01000211.1:255536-270198 GCA_001685075.1 Bramus lutescens | reverse complement strand
GAAAGAAAGAAAGAAAGAAAGAAAGAAAGAAAGAAAGAAAGAAAGAAAGAAAGAAAGAGTTCCTCTGTGTAACCCTGGCTGTCCTGGAACTCACTCTGTAGACCAGGCTGGCCTCAGACTCAGAGATCTATCTACCTGCTTCTGCCCCCAGGTTCTGGGATTAAAGACACCACCACCATCTTGCCATTTTTTTTATTTTTTAAAGAATAAATTTTTATAGTTTTATTGAGATTATAATCACAACATTTCTCCCTCAATTTTCCCCTACAAAGCCCCCCCTTTGTTCTTCAGATGCATGGCCTTTTCTTTCATTGTTACTGCATCCTATATACTCCTAGAGACACTTTCCTTGCTGCAGTAATACTGCTTGAATGTATTCTCCTCATCTCCACAGATAAGTGTAGTCTTCACCCCCACCTCAAGGAAATGTCTCTTTGCAGTAGCTGGACACTATCACAGAAAACCACAACCCGTCAAAATGCAGAGTGGGAGAGCCCAGTCCCAATGGGCACATACACATTCCATCTTAAAAGTCCTAGTCTTTAAAGATTCACCTTAAAAGCTCAGTTTCTTCAAAACATCCAAAATCACTTTCAAAGTTCAAAGCATCTCAAAGAGGGAGGAATCAAACCATAGTCACAATTAAATCAAAGCCAAACCAAAATCCAGCAGTATAACACGTTCAGAGTCTGATGGTGGGGACCCACCCATAATCCTCTGGGCTCCAGAATGGCCTTAGCAACTCCACCTCTCCAGCTCTGCCAACCAAAGCACGCACTCCCATATGCATATGTATGTGTGTTTGTATGCAGATACATATGTCTATGTGTATGTGTGTATATGCTTTCATATATTCATATACACACATATCATTAGTTAGTTTTTTGTTTTGTTTTTTGGGGTTTTTTTGCAGTTTTTGTGGTTTTATTTAAAACAAATAAAACGTGCACGCAAGCCATCTACTTATTTTCTTTGCTGCGTAGCCTGGCGTTGTGATTGGTGACTCTGATGGTCGGCTGTGCTGCTCTTTTTACGATGGCTTTTCGGTTCTTGGAGGAAACATTGTGAGCAATCTCAGCACAGTAAGACTTGTGCACATCAGTAGCACCTCCAGCTCCTTGACGTTGTGGACCAGAAACTTCCAGAAGCCGCTAGGCAGCATCTGTTTGGTTTTCTTGTTGCTGGGCATTATGATCTGGCCCTTGAATCTTCTCCTCACCCTGTTGTCAATACCTCTGGGTTTCCGCCAGTTTCGCTTAATTTTGACATATCAGTCTGACTGGTGCCAGATGAACTTCTTGGTCCTCTTTTTGATGATCTTGGGCTTCACCAGAGGCCGGAGGGCAGCCATGATGCCGCAAAGGAGATGGTAGCCACCTCGCAGGCAGCACCAAGGAAGAAGCGTTAGTTAGTTTTTTGAGGCAGGGTTTCGCTGTGTAATTCTTGCTGACCTAGAACTTGCTGTGTAGACCAGGCTAGCCTTGAACTCACAGAGATCTACTTGTCTCTCCCTTCCCCACGGAGGGATTAAAGACAACATGCACCACCACAGCCAGATCCCTATGTAGTCTTTTTTATTTTCTTCAGATTTATCAACCTTATTTTTTATGTGTGTAAATGTTTTACCCACATGTATGTCTGCGCACCACACACAATCCTAGTGCCCTCAGAGGTCAGAAGATGATGTCAGATCTCCTAGAACTGGAGTTACAGACAGTTGTGAATTGCTTTGGGTGTACTGGGAATTGAACCTAGTTTCTCTGCAAAAACAACAAGTTCTCTGAAGTGCTGAAACACCTCTCCAGCCCCCCTTGCATTCTTAATGACAATAAAATATTCCATGATACAGATATAGCTAAAATAAATCCCCTTCTTGGTTGGATTTTATGCTGTTTTCAGCTATTTCCTTTAACAGATAATACTGAATTGAATATGGTTGTTCACATTTCTAATTACTTGTACAAGTTTTTAATATATATCCGGGGGTATTGAGACAGGGTATCTTTGTGTAGCTCTGGATGTCCTGGAACTAACTCACTATATAGACCAGTCTGGCCTCGAACTCACAGAGATCCTCCTGACTCTGCCTGCTGAGTGCTGGGATTAAAGGCATGAGCCACTAAGCCTGGTTTATAACTTTTATTTTTAAATATGTGCTTATATGTATGTCTATGTGGACACTTGTGTATTGGATCCCTTGACGTAACAGTTACAGGTAGCTGCGAGTTGCTTGATGTGGGTGCTGGAAACTGAATTTGGGTCCTTTGCAAGAGCAGTATGTACTCATTCTTAACCGCTGAGATATTTCTCTAGTCCCTATTGTATTATTTTAATGTCTTAACTATGGGTCCATTCCTCTGGGTTGGCAATCTTTCTGGGTCCAGGAACCCCGCCGTACCATCCAGAAGTTAAGTGAATTCCTGGGGCACCCTCTGCGGCCAGAAGAGGAAGATGTCATACTGGAGCACTGCAGCTTCTCCTTCATGAGTCAGAGCACCATGGTCAACTACAGCCTTTTGTCCAAGGAGATCATAGACCAAAGCAAGGGCAAGTTCCTGAGGAAAGGTAGGCCTCTCTCCCAGGCTCCATTCAAATGCCCAGGGCCCATTCTGGGACCAGTCAACACTCATCTTTTGTTCATTTGTTTTGTTTTTGAAGACAAGGTCCCTATGTTGTCTTGGCTGTCCTGTAGACCAGGCTGGCCTCGAACTCACAGAGATCCTTATGCGTCTGCCTCCTGAGTGCAGGGATTAAAGGTGTGCACCACTGTGCCTGTCCTCCTATCTTTTTGTATCTGATGACAGCCCCCAAGTCTACCTTGTCAGCTTGCTTTCCATGGCTTTCCTCATGTCTCAGCAGCATTAGTGATGCTGAGGACAGTCCTGGCCCCATGCCATTTTCCTCTGGTGGCGCCTTCACAGGAGTCTCTTTTTGGCCTCAGGCTACAGCTGTGTCTCAAACCTCTCTTCCCAGAGCCACCCAACTTTCTGGGAACCTCTCAGAAACTGTCTCAACTCCATCTCTGACAACTCTTCCAAAAGAAACTGACCTTCACTATTATAATGGGCAACGCGTTCTAGCATTGCCTGAGTCAAGCCCCACCCAACCAGTTCTGAAGAGTGGGTTGTGGAAAAGGTCTTTTTCTACCTGAGTATCTGTGGGATGCTTGGATGTGGAAAGAAGGAGGGGTCTGTGGGGTCCCCATGGCAACTAAAAGTATACCTTGCTATTGTTCCTGATAAAACCCCTGGGTACACCAGAATCTCTTGCCTTTTCTTGAAATTTATTCATTTATTTATTTTATGTGTATTTTGTTTGCATTCTGCCTGCATGTACATCTCTGTGACGGTGTCTGGTTATCTGGAGCTGGAGTTAGAAACAGTTATGAGCTGATATGTGGTACTGGGAATTGAACCTGGGTCCTCCGGAAGAGCAGTTAGTGCTCTTAACCTCTGAGCCATCTTTCCAGCCCCCAACCTCTTGCCTTTCTTAACAGTCAGAAGACTTAGAGCTGTCCTCACAGTCTCCAACAAGACAAATCCTTAGGGCAGATCTTAAAGGTACACATGAACCCAGGCACTGGCCTCCAGCCCCTAACTAAGTGTGGCTTCAGGATGGGGCAGCTGTGGGTGCTCATGATCACATCCTGTTGTAAGGTGGCCACTTGTTTGTTTCCCGGCTGCTCAGCTGCTCAGCCCCGAAATAATCACACAGAAACCATATTATGTAAATCACTGCTTAGCCCACTAGTCCTAGCTTCTTATTGGCTAACTCTTACATCTTTATTTAACCCATCTTCATTAAATGGTCATCGCCTACCAGCAAAATTTTGGCATGTCTGTCTCTGGGGGCTCCATGGTTTCTCCTTCACTCCTCTTTTCTTTCCCAGCATTCAGTTTAGTTTTCCCTGCCTTCCTAAGTTCTGCCCTATCAACAGGCCAAGGCAGTTTCTTTATTCACCAATGGTACTTACAGCATACAAGGGGAAGCCCACATCAACATCCCTTGGCTGCCACCCAAAGCATGCAGACTAGGAGTTCTCACACAGCCCTGGAGACCAGAAAAAGGCGTTCTTGGGCCATGCTCTCTCCGGAGGCGCCTTCCTGCCTCTTTTAGTCCTATGGCTCCAATGCTCCAAGTTTCTGGTTATGTCACTTTCAACTCTATTCCCATACTTGATGATGACACCTGTCACTAGGTTAGACCACTCTTACCACTCTTAATCCACTTCCAAAGCAAGTCATGTTCCCAGGTGTCAGGTGGGAGGTGCACACGCCTCCTACAGGACATAATCCAAAGTATGGGGATGGGGAAACAGTGGTCAGACTCTCAGGGGTTGGCTTCTGGTGTATTCCTGATGTCTCCTCTCCCTGTCTGACTCATGCCGTCTGCCCTTACTCCACCAGGTGTTGTGGGGGACTGGAGGGAACACTTTACTCCTGAACTGGATAAGAAGTTCAATGCTGTCTACCATTCCAAGATGGGTGACTCTGGTCTCTGCCTCCCCTGGACCATGGACTGACCCTTCTGACCCATTTGGCCTATTTGCACGGACCTGTCCTCCTACTGGGCTATGCCCCTGATCTAGCAATAAATGCTCAGGACCATGCTGTGCAGACTACCCCGGTTCCAATCTGGATCTGTATACTTCATACCCTTCATCCTGGGACTTGAAAGAGAAGGGAAATGTACACCCACAGGACCCTCTTTTTTTCTCTAGAACTTGGGCATTTACTGGGCTGCCATCCCAAAGTTTTCTTCTGAACCCTCAGATGTGACCTCCCTAGACCTTATAGCCTAGGATCATTCATTCAGAGAACAAGAGTAAAGATGTAGATAACAGGGAAGTGCCTATGGTGTTCCCTAGGAGACCAAATCTAAGCCAGAGAAGTCGAAGTAAGTATTGGGAACAAACACCAGTCAGTCCAAGTAATGGGAAAGAAAGGTCTCTGCCCACTCACTGGGGCTCCCAGAGTATGTGGGCTGCCTATCAGTATGGCTGCCATCCCAGCCACATGTCCACAGCAGCAAGCTTCTGCTCTGGGAAGAAAGAAGGGTTGGAAGCTCTGGACAGAACTGGGCTCAAGTGGAGCCAGCGAAACCCCTTCTAGTCCTCCCCGTGCCAGTGTGCTGCCCATCTGCCTGCGCTCCGTGGAATACTCTGATGGCAATATGACAAAGAGCCAGTCCTGGTTTAGAGCCAAGGCGTGCTCTGATCCAAGTAGCTGGCTCTAGTACAGGTTGATTCAGAGCTCCGTCCTATTTTCCCTTAGCGCCAGTTCTACCAGCTGTCTGCTCACGCACTGCAACGAGAACAATGCCCTCTAGACCCCTGGCCTTGGCTCAGCTATTGGGAAGGGTCCCTGTTTTCTTGCAGGACAGGGCAACATGATGGTGTTCTTTTCCTGCTGCAGGCTGCCATTCAGCCAACAGGAGCCATATGCCTGAGTCAGGGTCTGAGTGCAGAACTGAAAACGGCACCCCTCTGCCTGTCCCAGTAGGGAACACTAAGGCATCCAGATGCCAAGAATCTGAATCCTAGACATTGTGGCATTTGTGCCCAGTGCTCATCCCCAATGATAGCCCACAAGCAGGGAGGTACCAGGTCTGAGGCAGGGCCCCCTTAGAGCCTTGATGAGAAAAGCCAAGCCCAGCTTGTCTACCTCAGAGCAGGAGCCACCAAGAGAGTTGAGAAGAAGGGTACCCTGGAAATGAAATGCAGAGGCAACATAGAGCCTACCCTGGGAGAGGCAGCGAAGGAACAAAGCCTGCTTTTCTCTTTTCTTGGGTGAAAACTTAGATGCATCTATCAGCCTAAAATTTCACCAAGGATTGCCTTGAGGTCTAGTCCTCAGGCCTAGCCAGGGTCATAATGTGGCCCTGGCTGAGAAAGTGGCACTCAGAAGAGGCTAGCTGGCTCTGGGGGTGTCTTAGCATACTGTCCCTGAGTCTTGTCTTGATTGCTGAAATAGATGCCCTCAAACACAGAGTGCAAGCAAGACAGTTGGCCTCTTTCCTCCCTTCCCCTATCCAAGGGCTGTGTCTGGGAAATATTATGTTCAACATAGGGGCTCTAGGAGGATTTAGTCCATTAGCCCCTGGTCATCAGTGTGCCTACCCCACAGCATAGCCAGCCAGCCCAAAAGGTAATGAAACTCCTAGTGCCCCAAACAGCTGTCTGCACTACCTCTGTAGCTAAGAGTCTGTCTTTAGTTGTAAAATGGTGGGGGGGGTTGAGGCTGGGGTTGAGGGTATCCATGGCAAACTCCACACACTCAACTAACACCCCAGTTTTCATCCTTGTGGTGAGGGGCATAGCTCTCTCTTTCACTGGTCTTCAAGCCCCAGTGCCCATCTGCAAATTGAGGTCAATTGACATACCTATTCAATAGAGATAGAAGCTTCACCTAGACCCTGCAAATTATATGTTCCTCTCTCTATCCAGATGCTTTTGTTGGGATAAAAACTCCACAGAGTAGACCGAAAGTGTGACTGGGACAGTCTTGCAAAGAGGCTTCAACAGTAATGCAGCTGAAGACTGCACACATGCACACTCAGACACATGGTGAAACAACACACACATGCATATTTGCATGCACACAGACATGTACCTAAACACACGTAACCTAGAGTCTGGGCTTTGCAGCCTATGAGTCAGCATGGAAGGCCCAGCTCAAGAATCTGCAGTGTTTTCTCAGCTAAATTTCTTCACTTCTCTGAAGCAGCTTTGAATTCAGCTCCCCTTCCATGAAATGCACTCACAGTAGGCCACGATGTGGTGTTGGTGCGAGAATTCAACACGGTGTTGTTTAAGCAAAAGCTTTGAGTACCGAGAAAGGAGGAATACTCTACAGTGTGCAGGCGGCTGAGATCTGGTGAGAGGAGGAGGGGAAACAGAGGTAGAAGGGAGAGGAGAAGGAGCAGAGAGGACACACCCCCAGGGCCAGCTGACTGCACACCAGTGAGGGGGTCCACCAGCAGAAGGACAGGAACAGCTTCACTCACAGCTCGTATGTGATTGGCCGGGCTGCGTGGGGCTTGTCTGACGGCTCTGCAGCCCCCACACCAATTACCAGCACTTAGTCACAGGTTCCTGCTCGCACTTCCTCTCGGCAGCAGGAGAAAGAACAGCCTTGATGGGGCTAGTCCTTCCCACCCCCTCCATCCTGCCTAGCCTAGCACGGATAAGGAAGGGAATGGGCTGCAATCCAACAAGGCAGAGCCTGGCCCCCGAGGCCTGGCGGGCTCTAGAGGAGGGGACAGACTGAGGTGGGAGCCATGTAGAACACAAAGGATGAAGCTTTGGCTGGCCATTCCTTCAGATGAAGATACTGGTACCCCATGCCAGACTGAACATCACACATCCAGCCTCCTACTTTACATGTTATGTCAGAGGGCGTGACGGGTCAAGCAGAAGCATGGGGCTCAGAGCATAAGGAACATGGATGGGTCCTCTCAATCAGTTCTGAAAGTCAGTAGTCTTGCCTGACCAGCTGTGTGGCTCTGCCTCAGGCCTTTCCTCTGCCAGCAATGACATCAGCCAGGGCTGAGTCTTAGCTGGTTGGGAGAGGGGGACCACAATGGGTACCCTGAGGCCATTTGCCCATTTAACCATGTAGCTACTACAGGATAGGAGCCAATTGGGCCAGGGGCTTTATTCTTGTGACACAGGCCATGGGCTGTTCCTGGTCTGGTAGCCTCTTAGAGCTAACATCTCAACTGAGCAGACTGTGGGAGGGGGGAAGGTTTTTGAGACAGGGTTTCTCTATGTAGTTCTGACTGTTCTGGAATTCACTCTGTAGACCAGGTGGGACTTGAACTCACAGAGATCTGCCTGCCTCTGCTGGAAACAATAGCATGCACCACCACTCTACCTAGCATTTGTTTTGTTTTTCAGACTATGCAGCTATGCTGACCAGAATTTACAGAAATATAGACCAGTCTGACCTTGAACTTACAGAAATCCACCACCTCTGCTGAATGCTGGGACCACTTGGCACTTAAGCTACATTGGACCCCAAGTCCTCCCAAGTTCAAAAAGGCAGAATGTAAGCTCACCTCTCTATGGAATAAACTCAAAGCCCTGCTAAGAAGCCTTGCTCATCTATGGCAGACAAAGAGCAAGGATCAGGACCACCTCAGATGGAGAGGCATCCGGTCAAACGCTGTTAAAAGTCCACAGGTGTTAAAAGCAAGAGCTAGTCAGCTTGACAAGCAGATGCCTCCAAGCCTGCAGAGGAGCGGCTGGACCCACAGCATGCTGGAGTCCATTCAGGGTAGGGCCCAGTGGGGTGGGCTGTGGGGCTCTTGGCTACTCGAGGACTCCCAGTTTAGCCGATCTGGAAACTTCACCTAAAGCCCTAGAGTCATTCCCATACTGGATGCTCAAGACTGAGGCTCCAATTTAAGTAGGGAAATTCTGAATGTCTGGGAACACATTCTGGCTGCCTTCTCGGGGGTTCGTTTCACACAAATGCCTTTGGATTACAAAAATCATACGGCATATACTTTTCATGTAGTAAAAGGCGTGTAAACAGGAACTTTGCAAAGCAAGTCCCTCCAGCCATCTGGGTCTTAGTTTCTTTGTGGAGCTAGAGCCTGCCACCCTCTCTCAAGTTCCTCCAGTGTTGAAGGACACTCACCTCCTCCTTGCTTTGCAACCTGAGAATTGATGCTTCTCTAGAAAGGTTGACACTCAGAAGGACTGTCCCTTCCTCACCTCTCCGGCCAGCAGCCATCCACAGCCCACTACAATGACTCTCCTATATGCATAATATCTTCCCACATTCTCTGCCACCTGCTTCTAGGATTCCAGGCCCCTTGGCTTCACCAAAGAACTCGGGCAAGATTTCTAGAACTGTCAGGCTCTTGCACTGTGGGGACTGGGTCAGACCAGGGGTAACACCCTGGACCCACAGTCTCCCCACCCTGCTGGGGCTCTACTTCCCCATATATCCATGGATAATATATTTGTCTGGTGTCCTTTCTGTCCCCAAAGAGACCACAATCCACTGGCCCTTTCAGAATCGTAGCCAGGTTACCATGGAGATGCCTATTATCTGGGCTTAACGGGAGATGAATCAGTAGCTAAAAATAACCCCAGAGTGGATAGAGAGATTGATAGGTGGGTGGGTCTGATTCAGGATTGGGACAATTTGTTTTTCTCAGACAAGATAATTGAGAGGAAATCTCAATTAGAAATCCACCCCCACTCAGACAGGTGGAAGCTGCCCTCAGCCAACAGCTTGTGGCATATGGAGAATCCTGAGTGCCAGCCAAAGTCACTCAGGGCTGCTCTTCCCTCCCAATATATCAGGAGATATTGACTGAGAGGCCCACAATCCTTACTGTTGGGGGTGACCTGATGAGCCTGGTGTCGGGGACAGTCCCACCAGATCCCCTCAAGCAAAAAAGGCACAAGGAGATGAGGATGAGGGGATACTTTATTACACCCAGAGCCACCTCCCACAGACCCTGTAGGCTCCAGGGTCTCTCAGGTATGCGCACAGGTGGGAGTGGCACCACACAGGACAGAGAAATCTATGGGGACAAGATGCCCAGGCCTAGGCGTCCTCAAGGGTTGGGGTGTGGCCTCTCCCCACAGGATCAAATGACGAATCTCCATTTCCATCACCCCTTGGCCCGGAGAGGCACTCCATAGCTGGACCGTCAGGGCCCCTCCAGTTCTCTCAGTAAACCCTGCTCCATGCCTGTTGGGTGCAGGGAGGCGCAGGCACGGGGGAGCTGCTGATTTCTGTTACTCCATGAGGATTTCTTCATCTTGGGGAGTAGGCCACCGACCAGACCAGCAGAACACAGGAGTAGGGCTGGGGTCTGGGCTAGATGGGAAGTTTCTGAGGGGTCTCTGGGGGCTCAGGAGGTGCTGCGGATGGACATGTTGCTCAGGGCCCCCTTGCCTGGCACCCTCATGGTGCTGAGCTGGGACCGGCCCCTCCAGTTTGGACACCAAGGCTGCGTGGAGGCAGTTCCTTGTGGCTGTAGTACTCAACCACCTGCTTGGGCACCTCAGCCAACACACACTTGGCCAGTGCCGCAGGGGACGCCTGGGTTCAGAGACAGTATGGTTACCTCTGAGGGCCTTCTATATCCTCATCCCCCCCTTTCCGGGTCACAGTCCCAGGACTCAAATCTACTTAAGGGACATGTGACTTGGAAGTCAGTTGAGCTTCTACTAAAGACACAGACTGAAAATGCTACCACCAAGCCCCTAGAGTGTTCTAGCAACACCTGGTGGTGCCCACACGTGCCCAGGACGTCTGTGCTGGGACCCCCATCCATTCATTTCTCCCAGCACAACAGGAAGTGGCACCTGAAGTGGGGCCAGGTATCAACCCTCATGAAAACTTGCAGTGTGCATGTATGAGAGACCCATGTGATGTTTTTATTGTGGAGTGGGTGTGGGGAGCTGTGCGCCAGGTCCACGGAACCCCTACTACTCTCTCTGTGTCATAGATTTTGGGGGTCAGAAGCTCACTGCTCAGGCACTAATCAGGGTGGAGAAAGAGTGACTAGGAAACCATCCCCAGGGGCTGCACTTTGGCTGGACACAACCAGGGTGGAGCCGTGTCCTGAGCAGGAAGTCATATATGCATGGAGCAGCGGGTATCCCCCCCAGCCCTCAGTGCCACTTACATTCTTGAGCTCACGGAAGGGCACAAACTGAACGATGTCGCGGAGTGCAGGCTCACCACGTGGGGAGCGCAGGACTCCGTCATCCCCGTCTAGGATCTGCATATCAGTGAAGTCTGCGTTGCCCACCCCAACGATGATGACGGACATGGGCAGGTGGGAGGCGCGGACAATGGCCTCTCGCGTGTCTGACATGTCAGTTACCACACCGTCCGTGAGGATCAGCAGTATGTAGTATTGCTGAAGGCAAAGGGGAGAAGCGGGGTGCTGGTCTCTGGGTCTTCTCAGAGCCACACAGCCAGTTCCAGCCCTCACTAAGAGGAGCCCCTTCAGTGCCCAGGGTTTTCTAAGTCTATTTCTGCTGAAGCACACAGAATACTCAACACGATCCTAAAGATAAATTCTGATCGGCCCTATGCAGAGTGAAGTTCAATGCTCCAGCCATCGTTGCCAAATTGGCAGGGACTCCAGGAGGGGCACTGCAGAATCCACTTTACAGACAAGGCCACCAAAGCAGGGCCTGAGCCCAGTCTCACACCAGAGAAGGACTCTTGAATAGAGAGGGACCCAATGCCCTGACACCAGGATGCCCAGTCCATGCTTCAAGAAGGACAAGAGCAGGACTTGTTTCAAATAGAAGTCCGTCCTTTTTGTCAAGAATACAAAACCCAGCCAGGTGTAATGGTGCATGCCTCTAATTCCAGCACTAGGGAAGCAGGGCAGGCATCTCTGATACATATAAAGACCCTGTCTTAAAAAACAAACAACAGCCAGGTCTATCCAGAGAAACCCTGTCTCAAAATACCAACCAACCAACCAACAGACAAACAAACACCACAATTATTTTCTTAAAAACTTGAACGACAGAACTGGAGAGATGACTTCATGGTTAAGAGCACTGACTTCTCATACAGAGAACCTGGGTTTGATTCTCAGCACCCACGTGGGGGCTCACAACCATCTATAACTCCAGTTCCAGCGGATCCTACATACTTCTTCTAGCCTCTGTGGGCACATGGTGAACAGGCATACATGCAGACAAAACATTCATACATATACAAAAACATTACAAAAATGTTTAAAAACCTAGACAACTGGGATTCGAGAGATGGTTCATCAGTTAAGAGCACAGGCTGCTCTTCCAGAAGACATGGGCTCATCTCAGCATTCCCATAGAGGTTCACAACCATCTATAACTCCAGTTTCAGAGGATCTGATGGATGCCCTTTGACCTCTGTGCACCAGGCACACACTTGGTGCAAAGACTTGCATTTAGGCAAAACTCTTAAATTTAAAAAAGCAGAAGCTATAGAAGAAAAAGCTATGTGAGGCAAGTGGATCTCTGAGTTCGAGGCCAGCCTGGTTTACAAAGTGAGTCCCGGGACAACCAGAGCTACACAGAGGGAAAGAAGGAAGGAAGGAAGGAAGGAAGGAAGGTTCTTTCTTTCTTTCTTTCTAAGAAAGAAAGAAAGAAAGAAAGTGTGGTGCTGGCTCACACTTGTAATTCTAGTGCTCAAGAGGCTGAGGCAGGAAACCTGCTGCAAGCTCAAGGCCAGCCTAGACTACATAGTGAGTTCCAGACCAGCCTGGGTTATAGAGTGCGGGCCTGTCTCAAAAACAAATGAATAAAGAAAATAAGCACCCCTAAAAGCAAAACAAAACTTTCCCAGGCTGGCAATGAAGTTTCTGCCGACTGCGCAAAGACAGGGCTCAACGCCCCAACACCTAATAGAAATGAACTTCCTGAAGGTGACGCTCATACTGTGGTGGTAAGAGGGTGATCTCAGTCATATAGGAAGGTGTTCTCACATGCTGCTATCTGAGGATCAGAGTTACAATCTGCTCCGAAAGAATTCACCAAAAATTAGCCAGCACTGTGGCACACACTTGAATCCCAGCACTCAGGAGACACAGGCAAGGGGATTGCTGCAAATCTGAAGCCAGCCTGGTCTCCATGAAAGTTTCAGGCTAGCCAGGGCTAAATAGCAAGATTTGTCTCACAGAAACAAACAAATGGAAACTAAATCTGACTGTAATTGCAGCTCTTGGGGAGTTGAGGTAGCAGAAGTGCAAGTTTAAGGCCAGCCTGGACTAAATAACAAGACTTTGTCTCAAACATATGTGTGCACACATGCACACACATACACACACTACATGTATGTGTGAGTAGAACTGAGATTTTGAAAAGCACCTTTCAGTATTTAACATAAGACAATTAGCGTAATGAAAGCACTTAAGCAAGCAGGTACAGAATTTCCCTGTGACGTTAAGAAAAGAAATGTTGAAACCAGGGTATTTGCAGAATGTGTGAATGTCCTCAAAAATCTTAGCTCAGTGCTTCTCAATCTCCCTAACGCCTCGACCCTTTATTGCAATTCTTCATGTTGTAGTGACCTCCAGCCATACATTCTTGTTGCTATTTCATAAATGTAATTTTGCTTCTGTTAAGAATCATAATATAAGCCGGACGGTGGCAATGCACGCCTTTAATCCCAGCACTTGGGAGGCAGAGACAGGCAGATCTCTATTAGTTTGAGGCCAGCCTAGTCTCTACAAGAGCTAGTTCCAGGACAGGCCCCAAAACTACAGAAAAACCCTGTCTTGAAAAACAAACAAAAAAAGAATCATAACATAAATGTTTTGTTTTCCGACAGTCTTAGGCAACCCCTGGGACAGGGTCATTCCACTCCAATACGGTTGTGACCCACAGGTAGAGAATCACTATCTTAATTGGCTGGTTAAAATAGTTACAATCACATGTTTTCAGTTGTGTATAATTTATCACATCAAAATAGTTAAACCAAATTTTTTAGCAAAGTGAAGCAGAGCACCTGCGACACAAAGCAGCCCTGGGAAAGGGTGCAAGAGAGTCCTTTGCTTTTGCGACTTCTCGCCAAGTCTGAAATTACTCAAGAATGAGAAGAATTAACTCAGGGAAGACAAACGTGGCATTTGTTGAGCAGGAGATGGATCCACAGGAGTCATTTTGTGATTTCCTATGTTTTAAAATTAAAACATTAGATTATCACAACAAGTGATGCACATGTATGTTGAAGCCAGGGACAGCTCTGGCTTGCCCCTCCCCCCCTCCAGGTGCATTCTGGGAATGAAGGCCAGGTCAGCAGACTTGCAGGGCAAGCACCTTGCCAGCCTCACTTCGTAATTTCCTTACATTTGGAAAACATGATGAGACCCCAACTCTGTTGTTGTTTTGTTTGGGCTTGGTTTGGTTTTTACAGACAGGTTTTCTCTGCACAGCCTTGGCTGTCCTAGAACTCAATCTGTAGACCAGGCTGGCCTCAAACTCATCCCTCCCCCTTTGCCTTCCCAGTGCTGGCATTAAAGGTATGTGCCACTACGGGCTGGCTTGAGACTTCAACTTTTAAAAGAAGTTGTCTCCAAGGAAAGCAAAAAGCATAAAAGTTATTGGAAAAGAAGGGGAACCCTGATCAGAAGACATACTGACCAGGGTCCCCACAACCACTCTGGACAGCTCCCAAATAGAATCCTGGATGACACCTGTGGGAGCCCCTCCTTCCTGGACCTGGAGCGGAGAGGGCACCCCTGCCTGTGGTGTGCAACAGTCCCTACCCAAAGATTGGGTGTGGCCTCCATACCCTCCCCCAGCTCAGAATGCAGCTGGGCAGCAGGACTACTCATGACTAGAGTGTGGGGGTTCAAGGTGGAGTCTGAAGGGTCATGATGGAGTCTGTGGAGGTCAAGATGAAGGGAACAGCAAAACTGAGCAAGATCCCAAGTCAGATCACACCTGGGGAAGGTAAGGAGCAGGCAAGAATGTGGACTACAAGATGGAGGAAGGACAGAGATGAGAGCAAGGAGAGAGATATCTTGATTGAGGGAGCCATTATAGGGTGAGCAGAAACCTGGCTCTAGAGCAATTCCCAGGAATCCAAAAAGATGACCCCGCCTAGGACCCTGGGCAATAGAGGAGAGGGAACCCGATCTTGACTTGCCCTGTAGTCAGACTGATGAATATCTTAAATATCACCAT
>LOEQ01000211.1:168722-181341 GCA_001685075.1 Bramus lutescens | reverse complement strand
GTTCCAGGACAGGCTCCAAAACTACAGAGAAACCCTGTCTTGAAAAACCAAATAGATAAATAAATAAAATCGGCTGGAAGGGAGTCATGCCATACAACAGGACACATGAGAGTTTTATTGGACGAGGAGAGAGAAGGGGCAGAAAATGGGGCAGAGAAAGGGAAGAAGAGAGGGAGGCAGAGATGGGTCCCTGGGGACAAGAGTGGCCAGAGAGAGACAGAGAGTGTGCTGGGAGGTGGGCAAGGCCCACCTTTTAAAAGGAAACATAGCGAGTGTGCACAGGGAATGCTCTTAGTGACTGCATCTGAGGACGCATCCTGTCAGGACCCCAAGGTCAGGCCAGTATAGATGCCTGAATACTAACACCAGATGAAGGGCCTGGAGAGATGGCTCAGCAGTGAAGATCACTTGTGCCTCTTGCAGACAGAGGACCCAGGTTGCTGTCTGGCCTCTACCTGACTACTGAGTCATAACCACCACCAGAAGATGTCAAGAAAGCAGCCACTGGAGCCTGTCAGCTAATAGCCCTGAGCAAGTCATTAGCATCTAAGCCTCAATTTTCTCATCAGTAAATGGGCATAATAATTATCTGCAAAGCCAGGCTAATGCCAACCTTGGATTTCCCACACGGTATTTATAAAGATAAAATGCAATAAATGCATGTGAAAGCAACTTATGAACCAGAAAGCCATTTACACTAGTAGTTATTACTAAGACGTTGTGAGAAATAAATGCCTGGGAAAAAGATTGACTCTCCTTTTTAAAATTATGTTTTATTTATCACTGTATGTGTGCACATGCAAGTGTGTGTGTGTGTGTAGTTCAGAGAGTAACTTTTGGGCTTTCTCTCCTTTCATGGTACCTCTCTCCACACTTTGCTCCATTGTCAAGCTGTACCTTAGACTAGTCCGCCTACTGTAAGAATGTTGGCTTTACCATCTCCAAGACTATTTCCTTCACCTTTATTATCTCTGTGCTTCTTAACTTCTGTTTACTCGTTTGTCCTTCCTCATTGCCTGTCTGAGCCCGGTCAAATTCTGTGCCCTGGAAGAGCACTTTGTCATGGCTTCCTTTCACTGTTTTGTTCTCCAGTGCCTGAGAGAGGCTATGTCATGGTGAACTCCTTCCTGCTTGAGTCAGGGCATCTTAGGGGTCCTTACCGACTCCAGATGCTCCAGCTCTAGGTCCAAGCCTACCTTGCAGACTTCTATTTTTTGAGACTGGTACTCTCTCCCTCCACTCCCTCCCTCTGTAGCCCTGTATGTCCTGGAACTCCCAGAGAGCCTCCTGCCTCTGCCTCCTGAGTGCTGGGATTAAAGGAGTGTACCACCATGCCTGATACTTTTTTTAAAAGCATGGTTGCCTTCTTATACACCCTGGCCCCAGAAGCCCTTGAACTATGGCATAGTTTATTGTACCCACAGTTACCAAGTCACAGAGTTCAGTCTATAAAGCAAAGTCAGACAGATTGAAACCACATACTTGCCTAATATTAGTATATCACCTGAATTTTTCAGCTTGTTTGAATACATACTCATTATCTGTGAAATTCATATCTGTGACTTTGGGGAGACTTTGTTTTTTAGCTAAAAATTGTCTTAAGAATCAACTTGTCAGCTGGCCGATGCTGGCACACACCTTTAATCCCAGCACTTGGGAGGCAGAGGCAGGCAGATCTGAGTTCAAGGCCAGCCTGGTCTACAGAGCTAGTTCCAGGGCAGCCAGGGCTCCACAGAGAAATCCTGTCTAGAAAAAAACAAAACAAACCAGAAACAAAACACCTCTTCTCTCTGCCCCCTCTCTTTCTCTGAGGAGACAGGATCTACTATATAGTTGGAGCAATCTTCCTACATTCTTAGTGATGGGAATACAGGTAAGTACCACCATCCCTGATACTTTGTTTTGTTTTGAAACTAGGTCTCACCGTATAGCCCAGGTTGATCTCCAACTGTTGGTCCTGTTTCAGCTTCCTGGATGCTAGAATTACAGGCATGTGCCAACTTTAAGTTTGCTGTTTGTCTAAACTGAAATTTCCATGTCTGAGTTCACTACCCATTGAGAGATCAATATCGGCCACATGCCTGGTATCCTTCCTCAGTGCTGCTGGCAATGGGTCAGCTACTGGCAAAGAAAGATCATCTCTGAGTGTCCAAAGCACAGCCTGTTTGTCTGAGTATCTACTTTGGTATTTCTTTAGTCTAGGAGCACTCTATAGGTGGAGTAAGATACTTGAAGCAGGAAAGGGTATGGTTGTCTGTGTGTGGCCTTTCAGGTGGTTTTAAGTGAAGCGGGGCCTTGTGTTTGATATACAGCCATTACTATATATCTCATCACTACATAACCCATATGCAGTCATAAGTAGAGCTGTTGTATGCTTGTGGTATAGTAACACGTCTTCCTGCAGGGTAAGGGTTGTAGGCCTTTGGACCTTGTAATCAAGGTTATAGCCTGTTACTGGCCAGCTTATTCAATTCCCCCTTGTTTTGGTCACTACAGGTTTTCAGCAAATCAAGGGCAAGTCAACCCTGTTGTTGTAGGGTTTCCTATAAGCCACACCTGAACTCTAGATTTATGATTAGTGTGTATGCCACACCCCAACCTTGTCTGCCATTAGGCTTGCCATTGTCCCGTCCACTGGGAATTTCCAGAACTTGTCTTCAGGAGACCACTGGCCCCTTCTGGTACTTAGAAATGCAGAACAAAAAAGACCAGGCCAAAAGCAAAGGCTTAAGATGTGGCAGGATGGGAGATACTCAGAACTTCTGTTAGTCCCCAAATAAAGATTAAAGACAAAGGAGGAAGTAGTAGTTGTGAATTCTGAGGCTGATTTTGGGGGACTTAGTGATTACAGGGAATGACAGAGTTGGAGAGGAAAGGAGGATGAGAGACAATATGCAGATGGCTTTAAGAAAGATTTACTTAAGGACTACTCTTTGACAGACAGTACACTTCTAGGGACACTGGAGAAAAAACTGACAGTTCCTATCCTTAGCAACCTCCATTCTCCTGAGGGAGGAAGCAAAAATAAGCAGAGTTAGCAAAGCTTAGCTACTTGGAAGATGGCAAGTGACTCCAAAGATGAAGGCCAAGACATGGGTGTCAGAAAAGACTTCAGAGAGAAGGAAAGATTTTAAAATGTGTGGGCAGGGAGGGGATTTAGCTTGGTTGATAGAGTGCTTGCTTAGCATGCAGAAGACCCTGGTTCAATCTCTAGCAGTTTATATTATTGGTAGGGTAAGAAGTTCAAGGTCATCCACTCCATAGGCCAGCATGAGATAGTGAGACCTTGTGAGTGAGGTCAGCAAAATGAGATGACTCAATGTGTAAAGCAGCTTTGCTGCCAAGTCTGAGTTGATTCCTGGGCTTCATCTGGTGGAAAGAGAGAACCAAGTACTTCAAGTTGTCAGCTGAGCTCCAGTAGAGTATGCATATACATGCACACATAAGTGAACAATGAGGGGGCCGTGGTAGATGTCAGTTGTACAGCAAGTACTTAGTGTTCATGAACTCCTGGATACTGTCCGAAGTGCAGGCACACACATACATGGGGGAACTTATATGCTGCAAACTATATATAACTTTTTTTGAGGTGGTATCATGTATCCTAGGTTTCTTTTGAACTGGCTATGTAGTCAAGGATGACCTTGAACTTGTGACTTTATGTCTCTTCCTCCCAAGTACTGTGATTATAGACCACTGGTCATGCCCAGTTTATGCAGTGCTGGGGATTGAGCCCAGGGCTTTGTGTATGCTAGTCAGCCAAGATAACCAGCCTAGAACTTTCTATTTTTTATTTATTTTAGACTTATTTTAAATTATGTAGATATGTATGTATGTATGTATGTGTGTGTGCAGGAGAATGCAGCTGTCTGTGGAGGCCACAGCTGTCAGATCCTCTGCAGCTGAAGTTTTACGAGTTGTAAGCTGCCTGATGTGAGTGCTGGGAACTGATCTCAGGTCCTCAGCCATAGCAATTTTTTTCATCCCCTAATATTTTACTTTAGTTTTTTTTTCAGATAGGGTCTCAGTATGTAGGACAGTCTGGCCTGGAATTCACTATGTAGCCCAAACTGGCCTTGGCAACTCAAATCATCTTAGGTCAGCTTTTTAAGTGCTAAAATTATAGTTAAGAGTCACTAAGCTAGGTATCAAAGTCGGTTTTAAATGTGTTATTTTGGCTGCTTCATGAATAGACTTAAGAAAGACCAGTGGTGGACTAGTAGACAAAAGGATGTTGTAACTGGGAGTGAGGGAAAGTTGCCACCTGGCCTAAGAAAAGCATGCGGAGAAGAGCTGGCTTCCACAGGCTAGGGAGACTGGTGTCTCTGTGTTGGTACTGTTGCTGGGCTGCCCCTTTCCATTCTGCAATCCTAGGAAACAACAAGGCCAGCCCAGGCCACTCTTGAACTGGCTGCTGTGTGCGATGAGTGTGAGCACCAGGGTAGGCTTTGTGGCGCATGCTCAGTGGGGCTGGTGTGGAAGGACAACGCTGTGCAGTGGCTTCCAGCTCTGTGTGACTTTTTTCCGCCGAGATTGTGTTTCTCTGTGTAGCCTTGGCAGTCCTGGAGCTTGCTCTCTAGACCAGGGTGGCCTAGAACTCATAAAGATCCACTTGCCTCTACCTCTGGAGTGCTGGGATTAAAGATGTGTACCACTACTGCCCAGGTAATTCTAGCACTTCAGCAGAGGCAGAGGGCAGAAATGGCAGAGGGAGTCAAACTTTCTGACTTCTAGGTAGCTGAGAAAACACATGTTCAGGGAAAGACCTTCTCCCAGGAATAACCAGAGAATAATACAGGACACCTGATGTCTTCTGATGTTTTTATTGGGACAGGATTTCTTTGTGTAGCCTTGTCTGTCCTGGAACAAGATCTGTAGAGCAGACTGGCCTTGATCTCAGAGAAGTCCACCTGACTTTTGTTCCCTGAGTGCTGGGAACAAGTGTGTGCTGCCACTGCACAGCTCTTCTCTGACCTTTTATATCCATGGGAGCAGGGGCCAGCATAGATACACACGTGCACATACATTCTTTCACACACAAATAAGTAGATTTATTCACTTTTATTTTATGCATATAGGTGTTTTGCCTGCATGTATGCCTGATGCCCATAGAAGCCTGAAGAGGGCATCAGATCCACTGGAACTGAGGTTACAGATTGCTGTTGCCCCCATAAATCCTTTATTTTAAAAGAGTTCCAGGGAATATTTCAAAATATTTCAGCAGGTAAAGAGCTTGCTGTATAATCCTGATCCCTGGAAGCTACGTCAAGATAGGAGAAAACCAACTGAATAAAGTTGTCCTCTGACCTCAACATAGGCTCCATGGCAGTGTTTTGCTTTGTGGTTTTAGGATGAACCCAGGGCTTCCCCATGACAGGTACAGAGCCACACTCCTAGACCCCATCCTGTTTTGTTTCATTTAACTTGTTATTTGGGTTCTCAGGCAATCCTATATGAAGTTACCTATTCATAACCAGAACAGACAAACTCTATCAAGTCCCATAGATGAGGTTTACAGAGCACTTACACTGGTGCTTGGGGTGGGGGGACTGAAGTACTTATCTAGGCAGAGATGACATTATTCTCCTGAAGCAGGAACCTCTCATCAGAAGATGATTTAGTCATCAAAACTTAAACCACAGCCTAGTGGTGGTGGCCTGTGCCTTTAATCCCAGCACTCGAGAGGCAAAGACAGGCAGATCTTTGAGTTGGATGCGGGTCTGGTCTTCAGAGTGAGTTCAGGATGGCCAGGGATCCACAAAGAAACAGTTTCTAAAAACAAAAAAACAAAAATAAAAACACCCCCCACAAATATAAAGGTTAAGATAGTAAATTTTATCTTACTTTCCCTCCCCACCAACAGTACTGGGTAGATGAGGTGATCCTCCTGACTCAGTCTCTTAGTAGCTGGGGGTGACCAAGCAAGTACCAAGTTATTCCGTTATTGTTTTTTCAGACAGGGTCTCACTGTGCAGCCCTGGTTGGCCTGGAACTCTCTACATAGATCAGGCCTGCCTCAAACTCCCAGAGAGCCACTGCCTATCTCCTGAGTGCTGGAATTAAAGGAGCGGGTCACTATGACAAGCCAACCCTCAGCCAGCATTGTATTTTTTTTTAAGATTGTATTTTAATAAGATTTTTATTTTATTATATATACAGTGTTCTGCCTGCATGTGTGCAGGCCAGAAGAGAGCACCAGATGTCACCAGATCTCATTGTGAGCTACCATATGGTTGCTTAGGAATTGAACTCGAGTAGCTAGTGCTCTTAATCACTGAGCCATTTCTCCAGTCTGCCCCAAGATTGTATTTTACCACAGGAAAAATTGGGGAACAATGCCAGAGGGTGGTAGCCTATGCCTTTAATCCCAGCACTCTGGAGGTAGAGGCAGGAAGTGCTCTGAGTTTGAGGCCAGCCTGGTCTACAGAGTTAGTTCTAGGGCAGCAAAGGTTACCAAAGAAACCATCTTGAAAAACAAAAACAAAATAAATAAACAAACAAAAAATGGGGAACAAAAACTATTATCAAAATTGGGGTACATTTGCTCATGCCTGCAGTTCCAGCTACTCAGTGACAGAGGCAGGATTGCTTGAACCTAATAATTCATATACATCATGCACAACGTGTTTTTTACCTGCATGTATGTCTATGCAGCGTGTGTGTATGTAATGTCCTCAGAGGCCAGAAGAGGGCTTTAGATGCCCTAGGACTGGAGTTTGTTTTAAGCCACAGTGTAGATGCTGGGAACAAGGCCTAAGTCCTCTGGAAGAGTACTGAGCCATTTCTCCAGTCTCCCCACTTTGAGACAGTGTCTGTAGTTCCAGCTAATTTGGAAGTCACTATGTAGACCAGGCTGGCCTGGAACTCAGAGATCTGCCTGTCTCTACCTACTTAGTGGGATTAAAGGTGTGCACCACAATACCTGGCCACAACATATTTAAAAAAAATTTTTTTTTTGTAGACAGGGTTTCTCTGTGTAGCTTTGAAACCTGTCCTGGAACTTGATCTGTTCTTGGCTGGCCTTGAACTCATATAGATCCACCTGCCTCTGCCTCTCTAGTGTTGGGATTAAAGGCATGTGCCACCACTGCTTGGCTTCTTTATTTTTTAATTTGGGGTTTCTCTGTGTAAGTCCTTGCTGTCCTAGAACTCAGAGATCCGCCTGCCTCTGCCTCCTGAGAGCTGGGATTAAAGACGTGTGCCACCACTGCCTGGTCCCACATAATCTTAATAACAAAAACATATCTTTGGGGGTCTCCTCAAACTGACAGGGATACAGAAAAAACAAGGGGTATAGTTTTAAGTGCTGGGGCATGGTTTGGTGCTGGTAGGCTTGGCCTGAGATGAGTCTTGCTTTATTCCCCAACTCCTCCTCTTGTGGTATGGGAGGGCAATGTGCCACAGTATTGTGGGAACTAGGGAGCAAAACCTGTAATCATTTATTGTGTAATGAGCTTCTGTTCCTGATTCTAATGCTAAGAATGCTGGTGAGCTGGGGCTCCACAAGGGCTGAGGCTGTCAGCTTACCACAGGGTCACAGTGGAGGAAGCAGGGAGGGAAAGTTCCAGAACATGGCCTGCTCCTTGCACTTTGCCACTTGTGTAGATGAGGAAGCACAGGGGAAGCAGTGTCCAGAAACTCAAGATGGGCCAAGAGGGAATCTCTCCCAGCCTAAATGGTTGTGGGCCTGGGGCCCATGCCTCTGCAAAGGGATAGAATTAAACATACACAAGCTTTCTTCTCTGGGAAGGCGTGGTCTGCCATTCTCTGACACTAGGGCCTGACTCAGCTGTCACTCCTACCCTCACAGAATCTGCTCTCTGCAGCCACAACTGACTTAGCTAATGAACAACTGACTTTGTTCCAGGGAACAGAGATAATGGGAGCTGTTTACTACCTGACCCTTCTCCACCTTCACTCTCCAACAGCAGTGCTCTCCCACTTGGAGGAGTCCACGTTTTCACCCTCATCTGGTTTAAAAAAATGGGAATTTGGGGTTTAGGATTAGGGCCTGGGGGAGGGGCTGCAGGTGCTATATCAGGCTCTTGAAGCAGCACAAGGGGCAGGCCCAGGAGCCAGATGAGGAAGAAAAGGCTTTAAGGCAACAACAGGAGTGCCTTGGGGGTCCTTCAAGCAATTTATATCAATAGTTCCCCATGTATTCAGTACAGGTGGTGGGCCGGGCATGCAGCAGGCACTCAATTTTCTGAATGAAAAGAGTGCTGCTTGTGAAGCCACTGCACCTCCCCTAGTTCAGGACAGTAGAAGTGCAGAGCAACATAACGGGAGCTCCCGGTGCCTGAGATGGGTCCACAGCTGGTCAAACAGGAAGAGAACCATGAGAAATTAATCTCAACAGCATGTTTCACTCAAAAATATCATATCTAAAATACTTATATATTTAGTTTCTTCATATGAGATATTTTAGTCTTTCATTTCTAAGTCTTTCAAATCCCAGGCCTGTTTCTACCATGATGGTAAACGCTAATCTGGACTTTGTTCAGTACAATGATGTGGCTGAGCTGTCTCAGTGGCAGCACAGATCCCAAACTTTGCTCAACTCCCCCACATGTGGTCAGAAGCACAAATATCAAACTAGCAATCCTTTAGAAAAAATTCATAAAAGTAGACCCTAGGTTGGATTTTTCTCTTGTGTGTCTGCCTCTACTTCTCAAGTAGTGGGATTAAAGGTATAGCACCATCATATCTGACTCCTTTTGGTTTTTAAATAATTTAAAAATTACATTTATTCATTGTATGTGTGTAGGTTAGAGGACAACCTGTGTGAGGTGATTCTTTTCTTTCATCTTGTGGGATGCAGGGATTAGTATCAGGTTGTCAGACTTGACAGCAAGCACCTTTACCTGCTGAGCCACCCATCTTGCAGATGACTTGCTTTTGAGCCAAAGACAAAAAATGTGATGATGGATGGCTGGTTCTCACATGGCAGTGATGTGTAAGCTCCCACAGGCTTTTTAATTTTCTTTTTTTCTTTTTTTAGTAAGGTGTCAGATCTAGAGATGGAGTTATAGGTCCTTGTGAGGCACTTGATGTGGGTGCTGGGAACCCAACCTCAGTCCTCTGTAAGAGCAGCAAGTGCTCTTAACTGCTGAGCCATCTCTCAACTCTTCAGGCTTCTTTCTTAAGGATACTAACTTCATTCAAGAGATTTGATCAGGGCTGGAGATCTGGCTCAGTGGTTGAGAGCACTGACTGCTCTTCCAGAGGTCCTGAGTTCAATTCCTAGCAACCACATGGTGGCTTACAGGCATCTGTAAAGAGATCTGGCGTCCTCTTCTGGCCTGCAGACATACATACAGACAGAGCACTGTATACATAATAAATAAATCTTAAAAAAAGAGAGATTTGATCACAACTGGCCATAGTAATGTACTCCTATAATCAAGGAGACTCATGAGTTTGGATTATCTAGAGCAGAGTTTCTCAACCAGTGGGTTATAATCCCCCTGCAGGGAGAGGTCACAGGGGTTGCCTATCAGAAAAACACATATTTACAATTCATAACAGCAGCAAAATTAGTTATGAAGTAGCAACGAAAATAATTTTATGGCTGGAGTCACATGAACTGTATTAAAAGGTTGCAGCATCAGGAAGGTTAAGAAACACTGCTCTAGAGTTTGAGACCAGTCTGAATTATGGAGGAGACCCTATTTCAAAAACAGAAAAACAGGAAAAGACCTGCTTTCATTATGTAACTAATTAATTTCCCCCAAAGGCTTGCCTTTAAGTACCATCAGAGGTGTAAACGTCAACAGGTTTTTTTGTAATAATTTTATTAATTTTACGTGCATTGCTGCTTTGCATGCATGTCTGCCTGTGTGAAGGTGTCAGATCTTTGAGTTAGACAGTATAGTTGTTAGCTAACATGTGGGTGCTAGGAACTGAACCGGGGTCCTCTAGAAGAGCAGTCTGCGCTCTTATCCGCCGAGCCATCTCTCCTGCCCCATCACCACGTGGATTTTATGCAACTTAGGCAAGCACACTAAACTGAGATATTTCTCCAGTTTTTTAGTTTTCTTTTGAGACAGTGTTTCAGGTAGCTGAGGCTGGTCTTGAGCTCCTGATTCTCCTGTCTCCAACTGCACTACATGCCTGACTCCAGATCCACTTTCTTTAAATTTTAAAAAAGTTTTACGTGTATGTGTGTTTTCTCTGTATGTATGTCTGTGCGCCATGCGCATTCCTGGTGTCCAAGGAGGCTTAAGTAGGTGTTGGATCCGGAGTAAGACGGAACTGAACCTGGGTCTCCTAGAAGAGCAGAAAGTACTCTTAACCAATGAGTCATCTCTCTAACACCTCTTTTCACTTGGTTTTCCAAGATGAGATCTCTATATAACAGCGTTGGCTGTCCTGAAACTCACTCTACACACCAGGCTGGTCTCAAGGTCACAGAGACTCTGCCTGAGCTAGGGATCAAAGGCATGCACCACCACAGCCCAGCTCTAACCCCCTTTCTTAAAAAACCCAAGAAACCATTATGGGCTGGGAAGATGACACAGTAGGTGAAGTGTAAGTCTGTGAGACCTGAAACCACATAAAGGTCAAAGGAGAACCAATTCCAAAAAGTGGTCCTCTGATTCCCCTCCCACATAATATACACACGCCAATACAAGTATTTATTTTGTGCAGGTACTCGTGCACTTCACAGTTTCACATCCTCTTTTCCCCATGTTCTTATGAAATTGGCACCATTCGTTGTTCCCATTTTACCCAGGAAAATAACTGAAGGTTTGAAAAACAAAGTGTCCATGGTTACAATTACAGCTACTTAATACAAAGCTGGGATTTTGAACAGGGTGCTTTTATCATAGAACATTCTTGAAACTCTACATATGCTGCAAAAGGAGAAAGGTCAACTGCAAGGTTCCACATACTTTGGAATTTGCAATTTTATGATTTTATAATTTGTGCTCTATAAAGACTTTGCTTATACTTTTTTTTTTTNTTTTTTTGGCAAGACAGGGTTTCTCTGTACCTTTTGAAGCCTGTCCTGGAACTCACTCTTTACAGCAGGCTGGCCTTGAACTCACACCTCCTGTCTCTGCCTCCCTAGTGCTGCCATTAAAGACTTACGCCACCACCTTCTGGCATGTTTACACACTGTTTTAAGAATTCAGTAAAATACAGAAAAAACAAAAAACAAATCAAATCGTCTAGAGAGTTATTTCTAGGCCAGCCAGGGCGACACAGAGAAACCCTGTCTCAAAATAAAACCAAAAAAACCTAAGCCCCCAAACAAACAAATAAGCATAAATATTGATTTTGGTCACTTAGCCTTTCTGGTTTAGAGGGCACAGATGCACTTAAGTAGGACATGGACTGACTGGATGTTTGATGATTTATACATTTTCTTCGGTAGATTTTTACCAGTGCATGTCTGTTGGATACTCTAGAAGTGGAGTTATGGATGCTGGGAATAGAACCTGGATCCTCTGGAAGAGTACCAATGCTCTTAACTCATGAGTTATCTCTCCAGCCTCCAATTACTTTCAAAAAGGATTTACTCAATGTGTATTCTGCATGTGTGAATATGCCACACGTACGTGAACTGTTGAGAGGTCAGAAGAGGAGAGAACCTCTGGAGCTGGAATTAACAGGAATTTGTGAAACTGTCCGAGGTCGGTGCTGAGAAACAAACCCTGGTTCTATTGAGGGCCAGTAAGTGAGCCATCTCTCCAACCTTGATTCCTTGGTACTTTATGTTTTGAAACAGGGTCCTACTGTGTAGCACTAGCTGGTCTGGAACTCAAAGATCCAGCCTGCCTCGGTCTCGTCGTGAGCGCCGGAATTAAAGGCATACACCATCATACCCGACTACTTTATGTATTTTGAGACAAAGTCCTATGTAGCTCAGATTGCTCTTGAATTCGAAATGTACCCAACAATAAACCTTGAGCTGCCTCAGCCACGGCAGCGTTGGGATTAAACCGGGATCCGAATCTTCAGCTAGTTTGCAAACCAAATCTACTACACAAATCATCATTAAACTTTTCTTTCCGCATTCTGTACACTTAAACAGTAATGCACATGACTATGCGACTTCGCAGCCTGAGATTCGTCATCTTCACTCGGTTCTACGAACCCTCGCCGTGAAGTTTATTGCGCTGGGGGAGGGAGGCGGTTGAAGAGCGGGGTCTAAGAAAACCGACGGGCAGCGTCTGGAGCTCACCACATTCCGGTCGCTAACGTGGCTCTCGGTGCTCAGAGGGAAGCGCTGGCCAAGAACGCGGGCGGGGGCCTGAGCTGCGTTCCTCCTCCGGCCGGCTGAAGCCACGTCTTCTCGAAGTTCGCACGGACTCGCCGGCGACCTGAGACCGCATGATGCAACACAAGGGCCGCCAATAAAGCGCACACCTACCCTTCCGGCTCCTTCGACAATAACCTTGTTTCCAGACCGCGTTCTCGGCACTTCCGGCCCTGAGGAAGGCCAATCGTCGGACCTCGTAGCGCAAGACCCACCCCTTCGCAAGGGAGGGCAGCCAATCTAGTCACCTTTTCTGCCTGCGTCGTCGCTCCATAATGCACAATGTCGGCCAATCATTCCCGGGACGTCTTCCTAGTCCCGCCTCAGTCCCGTTACGGAAGCCGTCCGGCCGCC